>JACYFF010031954.1:6521738-6532217 GCA_017589665.1 Selenicereus undatus | reverse complement strand
TTTTATAACAATTGTATTATCAAATTAAAAGTCATTTAATTAGCTCAAAACTTGCTAATGCGAATAATTTATGATCTTTGATAATTAACATTAATTGTAAAAGGATTAACGTGTTTTACTATTAGTAGTTTAGAGTTATCAAATATCGTGCTGACAACATAAAAGTTATCAAACCACAATAATTTGCCTCCTCAGGCCTTGTTCTTTTCGGGGGTAAATGCTCCCATTGCACTCCACCCCACTCTTTCTAACTCCTTCTCATATTTTCCTACTCCTTAAAATAACTACCACTCCTTCCCATACCTTTCTATTCCCACCAATTTCTGTTATGATTTTTATTATTAATATTAATAAATATTGTCATTGCATTTATTATTAATATTAATTATTATTATTATTTTGATTAATTATTATTTTATTATTAATTATCATTAGTTTTAATTATTAATTATTATCATTAATTATTAATTAACAACAATATTAATAATCATTATTGTTATTAATTAATTAATTATTAAATAATAGTTATTAATATTAATAATTATTAATATTAATCATTATTGATAATAATATTAATAATTATTATTATTCTTAATATTATTTATTATTATTTTTATTAATATTTACAGTAATAATAATTATTATTAGTAATTATTATTATAACTATTACTAAACTTCACTAATCATAATTATAATTATAATTATTAATAATTAATAATATTAATATTGATATTACTATTAATAATAACTATTATTAGTTACGAATTTAACAGTAGAGTGACCACATGTGGTACTAATTCTCCTTAGGAATTTGTATTTTAAAATATTTATGGGTACTCATTATTAGTTATTTGTGTACAAATAGTTATGGATTCAAATGCAAAAACTAGATGAAGAAGTTTCTTAAACGAGTTTGAAGTAGGCATGATATACAGGCCCATTTGTTATTATTCTTACTAGTATAAACCCGTGCTATGCACGGTGCATGATGAAAGAGATATTTAAAAAATATGTATCATTGAAAAAATTAAAAAATTTATCGATAAATAGTTAGTGAAAAAAATAAAAAGTTGTGAACTTCATAAATAGCAACTGAGATAAATAAAGTCAAACAAAAAATTAATTGAATCATGTAGGATAATTTAAAGATATAGAATTAGTGGTTTATATTTAGGGATGAGAGCTCTACTCAAATCCGAAAAATCCGAAACGAACCCTCTTTATTTATGGTGGGTTCGAGTACAAAAAATGGAGGAAAAATAGGTATTGGGCGGGTGTGCCAAAAACGGGTATAGATATGGGTACAGATCGGGTACAGGAATACCATACCCAACTCCGCCCCATATCCAAACCCGATTTTTTTCAAAAAAAAATTCTGGGGTTGAAGCGAGTAGGCTGTAGTGAAAAAAAAGGCCAAAATTTGTACATAAATACATATTGTGCTCTCAGATAGCTACTCTACTCTTATGCACCTAAAAATTTGATATTTTGTAGGGACACAATGCATTTCAATTATGAGTATTATTTTTTAAACTTAATAAACCCGACGTGTATTATTTTAATTTTGAATATGTAGGCAGAAATTTGATAAGGGGAAAATCCATGTAAAAAAGTATTTTTCATTTAGTTTTGAACCTTTAAAAATTAAACTTAATGAACCCAATAGGTGCCAGTTTTTACAATGTATATGTACCAAAATAAAACCTAAATAACTCGAAAAAACCGATGGATATAGGTAGGGTATGAATTTTTAAAACCCGATGGGTACGGGTGTGGATATGAGGATGGTTTTAGAAAATGAGTATGGGTGCGGGTACGGCTCCACTTGGCCCGAACCTGCCCCATGCCCATCTCTATCTATATTTAATAGATGGCTACCCCGTAGATAATATGATTTTTATTTATTCTTTACGATTTTTAAAAAAAAAGTAATAATAAAGACATGATTTATTTGGAGAATGTACCTTTTTTTTTAATATATATAATCAAAGGCTTTGATTTAATAGGTGATTAACTTTTACGGTTGAGATTACACCAAATAAATCATTCATGTTGTAGCATTTTAGGTTTTTCCAAAAATTATAATTTTTATTATATGTTTGAGATTTGTTTAAGATAATAGGATTATCATATAGTCTTTTTCACATATAAGTGACATTATCAAGAAATTTTTAAAAAATAAAAATTATAAATGGGTATTTTACTTGAATAATGTAGTTTTTTTAACTTTAAAATCTATGGTTTAGATTTAATGAATAAATATAATCGCCTATTTTTTTCCCTAGATAATTTTTTTGATTGAATTTTTTCCCTGGATAATTGGATCGTCATTTATCTTTTATAATGTAAACCTTCTTCTCAAAACTGTTTTATGGGTCTTATGAAATCAACCTCTCTATGGGTAGGAATACCGGTAGAGGTAAGGTTGCCTACAGCTGGATCTCCCCAGACCCCGCGAAAGCGGGACCCACATTGGGAGTTTGTTGTTTGTTGTTATCCAAAATCATAGGGGATTTTTCTTAAAAAAATAAACGGATATCTTAGCTTTAAAATCAACAACTTAGATCTATTGCATAAATAATTTTTATCATTAAGATTACACTAAATCATGCAAATCACACTTGTTGCAGCATTCTAGGGTTTTCTAAAGATTATACGTTTTTTAACTACTTGATATTTTTTTAGATAATAATATTATCATATATCCTTTATCACATAACCGAAATTATGATGGATGGTTCTAACAATAAAAATTATAAATCTAATGTATAAATAATTTTTAACTACATAAATAATTTTTATGGTTAAGATTATACTAACTCCACAAGTCACATTCATTGCAACATTCTAGGGTATTTCAAAGATTATCATATTTTCCAACTGTTGAGCATTTTTTTAAATATTAGAATTATCATATATCCTTTATTGCATATAATCAAAATTATGAACGATTTTTTAAAAAATAAAAATTATAAATTAGTATTTTGCTTGGATAAGGTATTTTTTAACTTTAAAATCTATGATTTAGATTTAATGAATAAATATAACTACCTATTTTTACCCTAGATAATTTCTTTTGATAGATTTTTTTGCCTCGATAATTGCATTATCATCTAGCTTTTATCATGTATATTTTTAATTCATGGAGGATTTTTTCAATGAAAATAAAAGGGCATCTCAGCTTTGAAATCGACAACTTAGATTTAATGCATAAATAAATTTTTCATGGTTGAGATTATAGTAAATCTCGCAAATTGCACTCATTGTAGAATTCTAGGATTTTCTAAATATTATCACATTTTTTAATTGCATGGATTTTTTTTTGAGATAATAGAATTATCATATATACTTTATCACATATAACTGAAATTATGAGGGATTTTTAAAAATAAAACTATAAATTGGTATTTTAATTGAATCAGGTTTTTTTTTTTAACGTTAAAATCTATGGTTTAGATTTAATGAATAAATATAACTATCTGGTGCTTTTCCCGAAATTTTTTTAATAGAATTTTTTTCTTGATAATTGGATTATCACCTATCTTTGATCATGTATATCCGAAATCATAGGGATTTTTTTAAATAAAAACAAAGAGGAATCTTACCTTTAAAATCAACAATTTAGAACTAATGCATCAATAATTTTTATGGTTAGGATTACACTAAATCCCACAAATCACTTTCGTTGTAGCATTCTAGAGTTTTCTAAAGATTACCATGTTATTGTATCTACTTGATATTTTTTTAGATATAGGATTATAATATATCCTTTATCACATAACCGAAATTATGAAGGATTTTTTTAAAAAATAAAAATTATAAATGGGTATTTTACTTGCATAAAGTAGTTGTTTTTAACTTTAAATTCGCAGTTTAGATTTACTGAATAAATATAACTGCCTAGTTTTTTTCCTAGATAATTTTTGTTGATAGAATTTTTTTTCCCTAGATAATCAAATTTTCATCTATCTTTTATTATGTATATCCGAAATTATGGGGGCTTTTTTTAAATAAAAATAAATAGATATCTTAACTTTAAAATTGACGGCTTAGATCTAATGCATAAATATTTTTATCGTTGAGATTGGACTTATAATATTATAAATTATATAGATATAGATATAGATATAGATTATATTATAGATATTATGGATATAGATAGATTATAGATAGATAGATTTTTTAAAATTAATTTGATTTTTTATAATCCAACGGTAATTATTAAAAATAATCTCAATCTAACGATTTAAAAACTCTAATTTTTGAGAATTTAGATAAATAATAAGACTCATAAGATTGCTATTATATAGAGAGATAGATTATAGATATTATGGATATAGTTAGATTATAAATAGATAGATTTTTTAAAATTAATTTGATTTTTGTATAAATCCAACGGTAATTATAAAAAACAATCTCAATCTAACGGTCAAAAAACTCTAATTTTTGAGAATTTAGATAAATAGTAGGACCCACAAGATTGCTATTATGTATTATATATATATAGATATAGATATAGATATAGATATAGATATAGATTATAGATATTATGAATACAGATAGATTATAGATAGATAGATTATAGATAGATAGATTATAGATAGATATTATGAATCCAACGGTAATTATTAAAAATAATCTCAATCTAACGATTTAAAAACTCTAATTTTTGAGAATTTAGATAAACAATAAGACTCATAAGATTGCTATTATATAGAGAGATAGATTATAGATACTGTGGAGATAGTTAGATTATAGATAGAGAGATTTTTTAAAATTAATTTGATTTTTGTATAAATCCAACGGTAATTATAAAAAACAATTTCAATCTAACGGTCAAAAAACTCTAATTTTTGAGAATTTAGATAAATAGTAGGACCCACAAGATTGCTATTATGTATTATATAGATTGTTGCTTTTACTTTAATCTATATTATAATTTGAACGTAGTCATTTGTTTATATGACGTTCTGACAGAACTTCTATATTCACATGGTGCTTCTACATACGTTGTTCCCTCCTTTTAGCTTATTTTTAAGTTCTATACAGTAATTTATAAAATTTAAAAAAATTCAAGATTTGATATTCAATATAAATGGAAAACAAAATCTTCACATCTTAAAAGTAGATCAAATATTATTTCCTTATAAAAAACTGATACTCAACCATTAATTCATGACACATATATGACAAGTTTCATCAATATGTGTTTCCTAAATTAAGGGAAAAAAACTACGCCTATATTATGGATTAATCCAATACACTACACCCATGCAAATAGTTAAACATCATAAGTACATATATAAATAAAGCATCTTTGCTCCATAATTATCAAGAGACTCCTTAAGGTTACAACCTAATTATTATGGATTAATCCAACAGCTCTCAAGTTCTCTTTATTTGGGATGGACTAGTTCTGTGAGAAGCCAACAAACACTCTCAATGAACTTAGTTAGCCTATGGGATATATAGGCCTTCGTCAGTCAAACACGGACTCTTCATTTTGTACAGTACTATATCGTTTTAATGTGAAAAGAGGTACAAAAATTAGTACATACAAGATTAGTCCATGAACACCCCTAACTTCAATAGAGATCCGCCCATGCGCCATGCCCATTTGAGTTCATGTTATTAGTCGATGTTAATTGCTATTATGCTTTCTTTATCTCTTCCAACTTCAAGGACATCCGATAAAGTTGAAACGATACTATTATGATATTATTCTTGTCATTCCTTCTGTATGCGAAAGTCTTCAACAAATCTAAGTACCTTCAGTTCGAGATTCTAATTAAAATTTTCTAAAGTTTTATCCTTGATATATATATATCTTGGTTTAGATTTTAAGACGCAAAAAATTCTCTTGTTTGGAGAATTGAATTTGTTGGAAGCTAATAAGCTTCTTAGTTATTATTCGATTAATTACATTATGGACTAAACTTCTGTTAGATGTAGGCAGTTACGTTTGTCCTATCTTCATTGATAGCCCTATATAAAGGGGCCAACCTTAACAAAATAAGTGTGCATGCAAGAGCCTTCGAGTGTGTGTGGTTAAAAATGTTAGATTTTGTAGCTTTTTAAGATGGCTTTTCTAATTTTCCTGTTGTTTGTAATTATACTGGACTTCAGAGTATCCTTCTTTTTTTTCGCAGACTAGTAATATACATATTGATTTACTGATGAGTGTTCTACCTAAGGAGATACAATGAACTTTTTTTTGAGAATGGTAAATGGGTCATGCCCACTAAACCTTGATCTCAAAGCAACCCAACAAGTCACTACAGGCCAATGAAAGGGCTAATGCTAAAGCTCGTTCACATTAGCCTCTGATACAATCCTTACAGAATCAAGGCAAATTTATGGCCCTCTTGCTCGCACTAAGAAGGCAAGGGTGGTAGTAGTGTGCCTAACCAAACTGCCAAACACATCTTCGGTATCTAATGAGGTAAGCTAGGAGGAAGACATGTTGATTAAACGTACATCAAAGACTCAGCTTACCTCCCAAGATATTCCTACCACTGAAACACTGTTCCAATTGCTAGCCAAACTTTTCTTGCCAATTATATGTGCAACTTGATAGATTTATAGATAACCAACAAAAGCTATGTGTCCCCTTTTTTTTTCTCCTTTTAAAAGAAAATAAAATACCCCTTTAAATATCATCCAACAAATATGAAATAATGGACTCCCATCTTCATTGCAACTTGTTATTCTTCTTTTTTTGATCTCTTTCTTTATTGCCATTTTCCTTTCCGAGGTTGGTTTGTCTTCCTATGCAAGAAAATTTGGCACAAAATTTTATTGCTTTTTTGAAAAAGAGCATCGTCATCTAAGAAATATCTTGGATCACTCGATCATGAAAAGGAGATATTTTATGAAACACCTCAAATATGATTCGTAGAAAGGTTTAAAGAATTGATTTGATCATTTATATCACCAACAGTGCACCATTCTTTTCAAAAAGTCTGCTCTTAATTAAATATTCACATATAGTTGAGCCTGCTTACTGTGAATTACTCCAAAAATGAGTGAACTCATAAAAAATCTTCATATGATCTGCTTTAATGTATTACATTTTTACCTGTTCGAGCTACCTTGATGGAAGGTGGAGACCCCTTATTATGCAATAAAGACCCTAGCTAAAAACCAGTGACATTGTAATTCTCTGCTTCACAAGTCTTGATGTTAAAAAAAATGGTCATATAAAATCCTCAAATTCTAGATTTGGTCATATAATTATAAACCTTTTATCCCTCAAGATTAAAAGAGTAATTATCAATACTCTCCTGCAATGCAAGTGGGCTAAAAACAACACAAGTACCTTTTTTTTTACACCAAAAACAATATAAATACTTAAAATTAAATGAATGAAAACTAATCCATTGCTAAATTAGTCTTTGGTGGCAAAAAAACTCAAAATTGCTCCACTAGTTTTCTAACTAGTCCATGGAAAAGACACTTTTCCCAGTATGTAATTAGTCAACTTGTTACATATCATCAACTAGGGTTGTTCATCAGTTCAGGATCAGACCAGACTGACCTAAATCGAAGACCAAATGAAGACGACCAAGCTGGGGACCGAGGACTAGACCAATCCAAATAATGGAATGCGTCAGAAAACTTAATCCACCTCATCCACTAACGCACACATAACTAGCTTTTCTGATCATAAAATGGCATACAAAAAGTACCAAGTAAACATGTCTGATAAAATGGCATACAAAAAGTACGTAGCAAGTAAAAATTATCATGATCATCCTCATAGTTCTACACTAGATCAATGTATAAGCTTCTCAAATATCAAAATAAACCAATGGAAAGCGTGTGGTTCTCTCAAAAAAGGAACAGAAGAAAGAAAGATAGAGCTTAACTATAATAGGAAGATACTGAATATTATCCAACTTTAATTGTCTTTCTTCTGTGTTGAAACTGCTCTTTTCCTCTTTAAGTATTTAGTTTGGCTCTAATCGAATAATTCGATATTAGTTATTACATATACCTAAACAACATGATGGATCACATTACGTATATAATAAGTCGTACGTGTTCATGTTCATACTCCAAAAGAAGCAAAGTAGACGTAAGAATACATCAAATTTATTAATTTGTGTTAACTAACTTGGTGAAGTTCTTTCTCTAAAGAATTTTGTGCATGTCTTGAGAGCATGTCTCCAACCATGTCCAAGTTGCCCGATTTTTGAGTATTTTTGTACTAAAACAGATAACGTTAACGATACCACATTTCGATCACCGTTTAATTTGCGATGGTGGCTTTCCCTCTTCTAGGTCTTCCATGCATATTTCTAATATGAGGAGGTCTTTGTTCGACATTCTTTGTTTTCTTAAATAATTAACAGCGTATGAATATACATATTCCCCTACTTGATACTCGCCATTGTAGCACGAGAATGCATCATACTTGTCGGCTTCTTTCATCTCTTCTCGGCTTCTTTCATCTCTTCATTGACCTTTTCTTTTATATTTGGAATTATATGTGCTAGGCACTTTGGGGTTGTCTTTCTGTGTTGCTTAATTCTTTTGATAACATATATCCAGATCTCTTCTAGCCATCATACTAATGATTGGCTTTTCTCTTGCATCAATCCAGTCTACAAGTTTAGATGAAGGATGTGTTTTAGTAGTAAAGACGAATGAAAGAAGCCCTAGTTTTGCAAAGAAGAAGCGAAAGGGAATTCACGTTCTGGCAGAGGAATTAGGAATTGACAAAATAGGTCCGTCAGAATCTGTTTCATTCCAATGGAATATTCCAACCGAAAATAGGTCCATCAGAATCTCCGATGAAATTTCGACAGACTTTGACGGATCCCTGGAATTCCGATAGACTTGTCTTCCGACGGAAGTTCCGATACAAATTCATTGGAATCTAACATTCTTACAGCATTTCGACAGAGTTCTAACGGAATTTTCGCCGGAAAATATTGAAAAAATTTCAAACAAAAATTTTTGACCCTTGGTTGAATGCAGGAAAAATTGAAAATTTTTTAAATTTCAAAAATCAGTCGAAATTTATCATATAAATCTCATCCTCTAAGCTTAATTTTCGTTGCTTGCTTCACAAAAAAATAGAGAGAGAGAGCAGTGTATCACCCTCCGCATCGCCCCCCATCATTGTTCGCCACTATTAGAGCATCTTTACAACCGTCCCTCCTCGTCGCCCCCTACCGCCATTTGCTGTCGACTTATGAAGAAGATTTTCATATGCAAATCCTACCAAAATCTGTAGTGAATTAAGCATATACATTGAATTTGATAGTTTATATACAATTTCATAAATTTAATAGTTTGTATAGTTAGTTAGTTTGTATGTGATTCCGTAAATTTAAAAATTTATTCTTAATTTTGTACTTTAATTTGTTGTTAAACATGCGATTTTTCATTAATTAAGTAAAATTCAATGGCAATAATGAGATTATGAGTTTAATGTTAATAATGAGAATTTATTGTATATTAGCTACATTAATTGCAAAATGTTTGTACAATTGAGTACTTTAGTTTTTATAATTTATTTTTTAAAAATATTAAAAACATTAACGGTTTCCGACTAAATTTTGGCAGAATGCAACGTAATTCCGATGGAATCCAATGGTCTTCCAACAAAAATTCCATCGGAAATTTTGACCGATTTTTCCTAAGTTTTCTGAAATTTCGACGGACAATGTGATTCGGTCAGATGCATCGGAAAAATTTCATCAATAAATTGTGTCAGCTCGTTGGAAAGGCTTTCTAGCGTTAGGGACTTGTGTTGTCAAAAAATTGTAACTTTAGGAGTTGTTGGACCTGCTTGGCAATAGCGTTCTAAGTAAGATTCGGCGCCTTAACTTATTTACTCTAAACTTTACTATTCGGCTGTATAGTGTTTAACCTAGGTAAGTAGCTCTCAGTCCAACATTTTCCAAATGTCAATTCCATTAAAGTTTCACCATATTTGTGTTATGTTTCACTTTTTGTTTCCAATGATGTCCTTCATATTGATCACCTTCTTCTCCTTTATTTCCTATGATTTTCAAAGTCTTGCTTCGCCTCTTCATGATTCATCCTCAACTTGCCCTTCTCCAAGACTTTCCTTTGTCCCTTCTAGCATAGTATCATGCTCCTACATGTAAAATCACATCGTTTACTCTCTCCAATGAAGGAGAAATCAATAATTAAGTAATTTGAATGTAGTATATTAAAGTATATTCAAGAGTACAGATTTTTTTCCTTCAAGGAAAAAAAAAAGAATACGAAATTTAAATATAATTTAGTATTCTTGCTCCTACAATACACCATTTATCTATTGCAATATAGTAACAATGACCACAACAATAACCACGTACAATGATAATAATAACAACAACATGAATAATAACAACAACAACTATTACAAGAGAATAATAATATAGATTTGAAGTATTTATTTACCAATCCTTACAATATAATAATAATAATAATAATAATAATAATAATAATAATAATAATAAT
>JACYFF010031954.1:6401225-6521728 GCA_017589665.1 Selenicereus undatus | reverse complement strand
ATAATAATAATAATAATAATAATAATAATAATAATAATAATAATAATAATAATAATAATAATAATAATAATCACATATAGATTTGAAGTTCAATTCTCCTCACTTTATGTGTTATAAAAAACCATTATGTCTCATTAGAATAAAAAAGAAGTATGTACTCCCTCTATCTCTAAATAATTGTCCTTTTTATTTTGATTTGTTTTAGTTTAACTCTCCTACTTTCTATTTAGGTCTTGTTCAGCAAAATTAGCGGCTCAAGTAGCGAATAGTAGTTCAAGTAGCGGATAACGTTTCTAATTTAACTGTTAGCGGATAGCTGTTTAAATGAGTAGTTAAAATAAATGTGTTCAGTAAATTTAGTTGTTGGGTTAACTGATTAATGTAAATTGACATAAAAATATATAGATAATTTTCAAAGATAAAATTTTCAAAAGATATTTTTGGCAAAAAAATATGAAACGCTACTTTTGAATGCAAAACGTTAATGATATTAGCTTTTCAAAAACGCTGCTTAAAACGCTAAACGCTACTTGAAATGCTAGTCAAAACACTATGTTAGTACCTAATGAGTGCATTGACTTAGTCAAAACGCCAAACGCTACCTAAAATATTATTGCCGAACACGCCATTAGTCATTTATACTTTAATATTATTTTCTACTTTTAGCTTTTCGTTTTCGGAGTTAATTACCCATCATTTTCACTAATATTTATCACAGACGACAATAATCATTCATCATCTATTTGACCAGGAATTGAACTTATACTGTCCAACTTCCATGAATTGGTGGGGGTTGTAAAATTGTAAATGGGCCAAGTTTTTGGAGTTTGGACTTGTTAAAATTTGGTGCCAAATGGTCCAATGATTTAAAATCTTCTCTCTCCGTTGACCACTTTGTCTTATGGAATCAACCTCTCTATGGGTAGGAATACCGGTAGAGGTAAGGTTGCCTACAGCTGGATCTCCCCAGACCCCACGAAAGCGGGACCCACTTTGGGAGTTTGTTGTTGTTGTTGTTGTTCTCTCCGTTGACCACTTTGCCCAAATGGTCCAATCTATGTTATTTTGATTGGTTGAAAATCTATCTTAACCGTACATATTAAGAAAGGCATTTAATGCTTATTTTCTTGTATTTCTATTATTTGACGGTGATTTTGGGACAAAGAGAGTAATTCTTAACCAATTACTGTTTTCGTTTGCCACTGAAATATTGACTTAATGGTTAAGATTGATGTATTAAAGCTATTAGCTCTACAACGTTTGATTCCACTCCCTATTTATATTTTTAACTGTAGTATATTCTCCTTTGTGGCTCATTTTAATCTGCAAACAAAAAAATAAATAGCGTTTTGATTTGATTAAAATGCTAAATATTACCTGCAATACGTACTGTTGCCGATGGGGTAAAATTTAATTTTATCAACGCATTCCCTCTATCTCCAAATATATTGTTTTTCCCTTATAACGGCCATAAAATTATTTATTTATTAGACCCTTATATGTTGCAATAATATTTTTTTGTGTTTTAGAGAAAAAAAAAATTCACATTAGACAAGTGACACCCATTTGAAGGCTTAGGGGTTGGCATATTTAGAAGATCTTTTTTTCACTCAAAAACCAATTCTCTCTCTTTCATGAGCTTTAGAATATCTTTTTCTCAAATTCTGAGAATTAACAACACATCATTATAAATAATCTTTTGGTGCATGCGTTGCTAATAAATTCACTGCATCTTTGGGGGTTTATTATGGACCACAAAGAGCTTTGAGTATTCTTTGAACTTATTAGCATTATCCTTATGCAAAGCAAAATTAGGACGCAATTAAAAAGCAAAATTATTAGCATTAGCATTAACTTAGGGGACATGAGATGAGAATGGGGAGTGACTAACATCAAAATCATTATTGAAGGTTGATTGGAGCAAAGCTGGCCTTCAACATCACCTTAGAATCATGGTGTGTGATGGGACTCAAAAGGTTCATCTCTTAGATCTCTCTCTTTGTGTCCAAGGGTCCGTTCTTTTCGCTGGGATATAGGGTTTGGAAAATAGGTGAAGTTGGTTGAAGTGGGTATTTTTTTATTGAAGTGAGTTGAAATGAGTTGAAACTGATATATTTTTTATATGATGGATAAAAATTGGTTAGAATAGTGGGTTGAAGTTGATTGAAATAGGTTAAAGTTGGTATTTTTTATATTGAAATTCATGAAATGGGTTGAAGCAAGTAAATTGAGATTCATGAACGAAAAGAACGGGGTCTAAGCCCATCTCTTGGAATCAAAGCTTTGTTGAGTCATAGAACAGGCTTGTGAAAACTTTGATTGATGCAAGATCTCCTCAACATGCTTGTATGCTCCCACAAGAATGCACCCTCTATTCAAAATCTTCTCAAAAGCACGAGTGATCAGAAGTAGGGACGGAAGATTTCTGTAAGCCGGAACTTTCAATCTTAGAACTACATCAATTTGAATTACAAAAGCAACAACAATAAGAAATAGCGTTTCTGCAACAGTTCAAGATAGGATATCATTCATTTGTTCTAAAGGTGACGATCATGTGCATATCAAAGCCTCAACGGGAGACATTCAAATTTCTTAAAAAATTCGAACTCTGGTTGAAGATTCAAAAATTTAACTAAACTATTGCAATTAAGTCTATGTCCAACATATTTTCAGAGAAAGAAATCGAGCAGTAGATTGGTTGGTCAGGTTAGATCTTTCTATTTCTTCGTTTGGTTTGTGGGCTTTTATCCCTTATATTTCTCTTTATATCCTCATCGAGCACACGATAAGTAGAACACTTGAGAAAATAGCTACATAATCGTTGTATTTCTTACTGTTCCTAGAAATTAAAAAAACAAACAAACAAACAAAGAAGCAATAATGCTACCACAAGAACGCACCCTGCTTGTTGCATGCTCTCTTGTTTCATAATCCAAAATTCCAAATATGATTCAAGCATGGAAAAATAATACTTTTTTATATATATATAGCAGCATGGAAAAATAATACTTATTTCTAGATCAAATATAGGATCTAGCAACCAAAAAGAATATCATATAATCTAGGCGATTTAATACAATCTCTCATTCACGAGGCCCCATAGCAAAACACACCATCCTACTGAGACTGAGAGCATATACTTGTGCCTGTACATCATTCAAATGGGTTGAAATCAGGAATGATAGGGTAATCCGAATTCGATGCACTCCTGATCTAATCCGAGTCAAAATTATTCGATCCAAGTTCGAAAAAATAATCTGATTTGAATCCCATAAAAAATAATCTGAGTTTGACTCCAATTCGATGTGGTTTCGATGAGGGTCTATCTAATCCGATTAACATCCGATCGGATGTTTTTTTTAATAATGTTATTTTTTTAAGTTAAAAAAATCCTAATATAAGCTTGAAAAATCCTAATATCTTAGCCCTAGAAAAATATGCATAAGGTCCATGCTCTGTGTGCAGTACCTTCTTTTTTGTTAAGTAATTTCTTCTAGACTCCCAATCTCCCTCTCGATCTCTTCTGTTTCTCAGTCAAAGTTATATTTTCCTCCCATTCATTACAACTGCGCTACTGTCCATTATTTCCCTCTAAAGTGACTTCACGTTCTATTTCCAACACCTTTTTACTTTGAACATATTAAAATGTTTAATATAAAAAGATATTTGACATTGAAAAGGTATTGAACATTGTATTTACAAATGAGTAAAAACAAGGTTGGAAATAAAAATTTATGCAAACATTGAATGAAAATATCTAACCGAATTATATCCGATTATATCCACATTTAATCTAATCCGAATTTCATATTTAATCCCATCCAAACTCTAGATTTAATCCGCTCCGAATCCGATTTAACATCTAATCCGGCAAAGTTGAAGTTCAATTGGATTTTAAAATCCGATTATTAATTGACTCGAATTAAACGTCTGAACATCTGATCCGACCCATTGTCGTCCCTGCTCAAAACCATAATTATTATTATTGTCATTATTGTTGTCGTCAGTCCATAGTATGGCTGCCAAATGACTCTTTGGCAAAGATGGATAAAAAGAAAACTAAAAGGCAAAGATTACTCGAGAACATCAACAGATCAATAGAGTTGCTACCAGATGCTAAAAGCAACAGCGAAAATGAAATAATAATTATGCCACTTTAATTTCACTCAAATTCAGCATCACTAAACTGACCAATCTTTTCACATCTTGGTCAATAATCAATTTATAAAACAAAAAAGAGGGGGGGGGGGGAGAGAGAGCAGGAAATTAGGATTCTCTGCTGAGGCTAAATTAAAATTGGAACAAAATACAATTCCAAGATTCACCATGAAATAAACAAACCCCCTCAAATGCCGAAAAACAAAGCCACCTTAACTCCCGCGAAAATTGAATAAATGGCATAAGGTTCTAGGGGCACAGAATAGTTACAAAGGTTTGCAGAGACTCAAGCAGTGACAAAAGCTCCAAAAATTGACCAAGTGGGGAGCTATCATCATATTCATATCATCTCTCTCAGCATCAGAAACCTGTGCAGTTTTGCCACTGACCAAAACCCTGCGAAGTTTACCTCCTCAACTATCTTTCCTATCCCCCGACCTTCAATGCAACGGATGCCGCCTCCTGCAGTTCAAAATTTCTCAGGCTACCCAGGGAGACAACGAAGGGACTTTCTTTTTGCCATTTTACATTTTAGTGAGCCCTTAGTGGACTAAGAAGGTAAACAAAAGGGTGCCCATCTCCACACGGCCATAAGATTGGACTGTACAACCCAAAATTGAACCTGGGTTTCCACACATTGGAAGGTGGTGACTGTGCAGCATATGCCTCTTTGGTCCAAGGCTTGGACAGAAGCTATTCCATTTTCATCAGAGGAGCTAGCCAGGAACGTTGCATCAATACCCACTTTATTCTCCTAGAATTTTGTGTTGTCATTGTTGTTGTGGTCTTGGTTTGGCTGTTGTAGTAGTTTATGTCTAGTTTTTGTGGTGTAACCGGGTTTGTTGTGTTGCTGTTTGTTGCCCTCTGACTTTGTGCCTTTCGCTATTCAATTATCGGAAAATAAAAATGCCTCTTCAAACAACAAACAAACAAATGAAAAAGGAAAAAGAGTAATACTAGTGAGGCAACAAAAATCTCAGGTCCAGGTCGAATGGAATAGCACTCTTTGCAATTCAGTGGTAAGGTTGCTACATCTTACCCAAGCACGGTAAATGCAGATGACTATGGACTTGAACTATTTCTATTTTCTAACACACGACTTCTGTTTCCCTGTTGGGAAATAGTGTATGAGATTGCATAAATGCAGTAATAGACAGCATAGCATGAAACACAAGCTGCCACAGAAGGGAGGGAACAAAGTAGACTTACCTCTTAGGTCGCACTCTATCTTCCTCAAAGTCCATCACTCCACCAGGTTCAAAATACATCTCTTCATGGCCTCGGAAGTCCAAGTCGGCCTGCTACAGTGTGTAACTTCTGCCATCGCGTGAGTAAAACAATCGACCAACATATCCCATCAAACGAATAGGGATTTAATTTGCTACTCTAATTCTAGTTAAGCAACTTAGAACAAAAAATAACGTAAGATAAAATCCTACAGCTATGTTAATGGTAGTTCCAAGTTAGTATCTTCCATTTTTTTATTGGAAGGTCATGTAACCCATTTTCCAGGTAGAAAGGAGACCTATAGACCAAAAGTACTAAATTTGAGCACGAGCAAGTGCTAAGAAAGAAGCGAAAAAACAGTGAAACATACAAAACAACCCCCCCCCCCCAAAGAACGATGTGCAAAAAAGGGTGACATAGCAAATTGTTTTATAGGGCATAACTAAAAGCAGAAGGAAATGATTTTGACACCTTGAGAGATAACGACTTCTTTACTTCTTCCACTTTCTCATCAAGTTCCTTTTTGTGTTTCTTATCCAACTCACTCATGGTATCAGCCCACTTTATCTTCTCCTGGATTGTTATGAGCAAATTGTCCGATGTAGCCAACCTGAGTAAATATGCAAAAGCTTAACATGGAAACGGACGAAAAACCCAAAGAAAATGTTGTTTTCTGTTGAGATGATACAAGTAAAACTTTTTTTTTTTTTTACATCGGCCTTACATCAATTACAGCAAAGTACAAGCAGAGCCAGTCCAAGCATCCTTTCAGTATCACAAGTCAAAACTAATCACTTGTCTAACTTGCAAGTCTCCCATTTCTATTCCTCTTGCCAGGGTTCGGTATCCATATCCATTGGATCAAACCATTGTGTACTATTTGCAGACAGAAAGATCAACCATTGTGGGCTGTAATTTCAATGTGGTCTAGGCTCAAATAATGATTTAAGTCTATCACCACTTGTTGAATTGGATGCATCGTTTAGGGATAAGAGCATGATTGGGTGCATTTTCTGGGTTAGGATTCAACCAATTCTTCAAGGGATTCAAGAATAGCCCCAACAACCCTATTCTCAACGACAGTTTAATACATGTTTTTTGTAGATTAAGGACTTATAGTAACAAGCTGATGGTTACTCCGAGAATAAAACCCATTGTTCTTACGAGAGGCCGAAATGATAATGTAGCTAGTCCAAGAACAAATCCATTTTCCTCACAAGAAACCAGAAAGTATCATAGATCTCATAAACATACACAAAAGAAATCCAATGTCCAAGAAAGCAGAACTTGGATGTGAGTCTACAAATAACAGACTACAGCATCGCTGCCAAACGAGGTCAACACATAAAATTGCTAGAAATTGAAGTACAGGGGAGATTCATCAATCCAAAGAAGCAAAACCTGAAGTCTCTTGAGGCCATTCAGCAACCTGCAATTCATCAGGGTGGATGCTGAACGGTAAAAGTATAGACAGGCCAAACATGAATGCAGGGCTAGATCACTGCCTGTAAGGAGAACGAAGCTCTAGTGGAGCCCAAACATAGCGCAGGCCACGGAAACAAGAAACTGCACAGAGCAGGTGCTTAACATGTGGTTGACAAAAATTCCACCCAAAATGGAAGTTCTAAATATCATTGCAGCAATGCATGGATACAGGAAAGTAAATTCTCTGGTGGACTTCCACTTTGGTGATATTGGATCCTTCATTCCTAAATTCCTCTTCTTTTTTCTTTTTTTTTGGGTTCTCAGAAGGAAAAGCGTGGGCAACACTATGGCCCATTCAGCAGCAAGGTCGCCCGCTATGAATGGAGTGGAAAGGGTTGTATCTGATAAGTGTCCCAGTAGGATTGTAATTCTTGCTGAGATGAACTTGAGAGATTTATGAATAAAGCCCTTAGACCCTCGGAAAAGGGGGAGGGTCATGAATGCAAGACCATAATAGGAAACAGCCATCACCAAGAAGAAAACAAGCATTGCAATAGATAAAGATAAGCAGCCATCCTTTCTCATGTCCCCTCCTCTCCTCTCTTCTACCTTGAGGCCTATATTACTCCAAACTTTCATTTCACCTCAAATATGTCTGACACTCAACCTTAGTTTTAAAAGGCGCGAGGCGCACTGAGGCACATAGGGTCCCAAAGCGCAAGACACACGCATCATGGATAAGACGAGCACTTCTATGCAAAAAATTTTTAATGTCTTTCACATTCACAAAGCAAATTTTGCAAAAAAACAAGTTAGATAAATGCCTTACAAAAGTGGTTAGACATCAATATAACTACTAACATCGCAAATAACCTTAATACATGTTATCTAATCATTGCAGTTCCCTAATGCACACACTTACCGTACAAGCATAGCTCCCAAGGAAAGAAAAGAAGAAAAAAGGCACAGGCAAAGCAGAGAAAAAGAAGAAAAAGGGGGGAAGATATAGCCTTGCATCCTTGAGGTGCACCTCATCCCCTCCAAGGCGCCAATGTGGTAGCCTCACGCCGAGGCGAGCCTAGGTGTGCCTCAGGCGGGCTTTTTTAGACTAACCACTCCACACTGAAATGTATATGCACACTTGACATCTTATTTTACACCAAAAACATGTAAACTTTTTAATAAAATGGTAAAATGCACACTAGGCATGAACCTGTTTTCCAGACAACTTAGGTGAAAGCTAATAAATCTATATAACACATTTCTTACCAAAGCAACTTAGCTAAGCTGGTAGGGATCTTGACTTCTACCAACCTGACCAAAGTTTGAATGGTCACTTTCTCCTATTCATTAAAGAAAATAGGAGGTGGTGGCCCAAGGCTTTGAAAACTTAATTTAAAACAAGCAACCCCCCCCCCCCCAAAAAAAGAGCGGGTAACTTTCCTCTAGGCTTCATGTTGAAGAGGGGCCCAAAAATCTTATTTGCAAGAGAGGGGACGAAGGGGACTGGTCAAATAACAAATCAACAAAGGATTCTGAAATCCAATACAAAGGCACCCATGTAGCGGAGTGGTTAGATGAAATCACAGTATGATTGTCAACCGAGCAGGGAATCCAATTTAACATATACACGTTCTGAAACTTTTACGGAATAAATTATGTACCAGCTGGACAATGTCTGTATCATACAGCCAAGCTGTCCTGGTCTCAGATCTCTACCAGCAGCAAATTGTACCTACAATCAGAGGACAACAATCAAAATTTGCACTCTATCATCTCATTAAGCAAAAAAGAAAGATATAAAATGGGAGTAAAGCTTCAAGACCTCAAAGCATCTACGCAACTGGTCCAGCTTTCCTCTAACAATGCCCTGTGAATCAAAGGCAGAAAGTAGCATGTGAACACACTACCATATATTGTGTATACTCCATCTGAGACTTGTGCTTAAATATTCATGATGTTGCTGGCAAGGATATGCGGATACCAAATAACAATTGGCAAAACCCTATATTAAGAAATAGGAAGCAATCCAAGTAAGCACAGCCCTGGTGCAGTCAAACTTGACCACAGTTTAAAGCACATTAAAATTGGCCGTGCTCCCACAGTTTAAAGCACATTAAAATTGGCTGCGCTCTGACTACTACAGAAGCTTCTCTCTCACTACAACAACACCCCCCCCCCTCTTCCCCAGCGGCCCAGAAAGAACCAAAAGGAGGGGGGCGCAGAGCATCAAAACTTGCAAGCAGGCCGCACCAACAATGGTTTCTACACTCTCTGCAAAAACAGCTCAGTGCCTATTATATGATCCGCGATGATTTTACACAAAATCAAATTCAGTTTCACAAAAGAAAGCCAAGTGATTGCAAATATAATATTTTTTTCTGTTACATTAGCAACATTATCCAAATTTATAATTTATGAACCCATTCAACCAACAGGTTCAAGGACCAGAATAACCAGAATAAAATAAGAACTAGGAAGAAATCTCCTAGAAGATACAAATATGGCAGAGATCAGTAAACAGTCATTTTTGAAGTCAACTCTCAAATAGTGACAAAAGACTACAATCATCAGACTCAATTAGTCAACTATCAAACAGTGACAAAAGAATAACCTAGTAGAACATACCGCATACATGCACTCGTTGATTAGAAAGTCTTCCAGTTCACGCACATTTGTCACATCCAGCTCCTGCATCAACTGATCATACGGTAGTACCTGAAAAGCTTATGCTTTTAAGATGCAGAGCAAGAACAAAGCAAAAATGTAGTTCACTCAAGGACAGGGAAATTGAGAAAAGGGGGGTTAAGAAGGTGTAAACCCAAGCAATTGGCAGAACAGAGAAGTGACAAGAACTAAGATACATTCACTGTATCAATATCAAAGCAAATAGTAAAATTCTGTGTTCCATGAACTCTCCTCGTTTTTAAAAAAAGTTATCACAAGTTACATAAAAAAGACATCAAGGGGGGATCAAAGATGTACAGAAGGGGACCACATGCAAGATTGGAAGAATCATCATACCCTGAAGCTCTCATGGATGATGTTTTCAACAAAATCCCAAAAAACAAAGGCCAACTGTTGTTCACAACTAACCCTTACACCCAACTACATAGAATTCTCAAAAATATAACAAGTTGTTGACAAAACATAGCTTTGGTCTCAAAAAGTCAACCAAATAGCCAGGGGAACCATCTACCAAATACTCCAGCAGGAACTTTCTTCCTCTTTCTCTGGCTCAATCTAAGATTTGCCAGAACTAAAAAAGTACATTCTTGAACAAATTCAACCTTGGACAAGTGTAAATCTTAATATGGTCTGCATATCCAGGGAAAGCTCACCCCACTTACTGAACTGTTGAGCATTTGAAGAAAAAGTACCGTGCATCATTCATATTTGCTAATCCACAGAGGTAAAGCATTTTATGACATGTATCATTCAAAGAATTGGACAGTACCTGGATTCAGTCCATATTGTAAACAACTAACGCAAAACCCTGATTATTGGAGTAGTTGCAGAAGCCTAGACAGCACATTTTTCCAAAAACACCAGCCTCACAGAACCTGGACTATGGGTGATTTCTATCTATGACCCTCGTACAGAGTGTCCCTGATAATTTTCGCATGCCAGTGACCACTGTGCATTTGGACACCACTCACATCAAAAATATTTGTCTAAATTCCAATTTTAGAATTACTCAGACGTGTCAGTGTTCCTTAGGGATGTGCTCTAGTCCCATAGAAAAGAATAATCAAGATTCCAAAGAATCGAAAGTCAAAAAATAAAAGAATTGGAGGATCTCTCAAGGAATAAAATCATCTATACTGATCCCAAATTCCCAATATTTTTTGCTTGGAAAACTTTGTCTCAAGGAGCAGCTATACTACCAAGAAAAAGTCAGTTTAAGCTTGTTTTGTAGAATATCAGCCATAAACAATTAAACACTATCCTATCCGTCTCTGGTTTTCCAGTGTAGGATGGCTGCATGTGGCAACTTTCTTTTTCCCTTGTTTTTGAGGAGGGTGGATGGGGAGAATGTAGTAAGAATAGGGCTCTATTAGCTTTCAGTATGAGTCACAGTAGCGGCGTTGCCTGAGGACGAGCGAATGGATAACTGGACAAACCCACCTAGGCCCCCCAACCCACATCCTCCTCAGAAGCCACAACTAGGAAGCAGCAGCTATAAAGCATTCTTTTCTTTTTCAGAAAAGGAAGCAATTTAGACCCTACTCGTAAAACATTCTTTTCTTTTTCAGGAAAGGAACCAATTTTCTCCTAGCATCAAAAAGGTTTCAGAAGGAAAGCAATACCCCTAAAAAGAGAATACTAAGTACTAACATCCAAAATAGACATCTACAACAAAGTGAAAAAGAAACTCTAAAGAAGAGAAAAAGGTTCCCATTCATCATAAAAATAAAGAGTTTTCATTCACTTATCTATAATGTGCTGACAAAATATTTTCACACCATCAAAGGCTTCTCTATTTCTTGTTCTCATTCGCAAAACATAGTATAAGCAATAACCACAACGGCCATCCTCTTACTTCTGCCAAATAAATCCCTCCCAAATCAAGGGATAGCTTTTATTGCTGCTAAGCTAAATAGGGGAAAACAACCCATGAAAGTCCAGATAAGATCTCCCCCCCCCCCCCAAAAAAAAAACACACGCACACATTTTCAGCAAAAGGTTGGGCATCTTGCAAACAAGCTCCAATGAACTTAGCATATATATAAAAGAACTTATTGCATTAATTTCAAAATTTAACAATAAAATAAAGTAGCTTTGACAAAAAGCACTCAAGCATCACTGCAGGGAAAAGGGGGGGGAGGGGCAGAAAATTCAAGAATGCCATATGACAAATACCTTGCTTGTCTCAGCTAGTGTAAGTACAGTAAGTTGCTTAAGCTTAAGAACTTGTTCAGGAATCAGAGACGGCAGGGAACCAGCATGGTCTGCAAATTACAAAATAGCAATATCTCAAGAAACTGTCTGCTAACGCAAAAGATTTGCTTAGGAACTAGGGGTATAAAAACAGTAATCTGAATCCAACAACCAGAGCCATAGGAACATGGTGCCAGAATTAGGTGCAATCCAATTTTGGCCCTGGCTGGTTTCTAGGGGTCGGGAGGATTCTGTAAATGTTATCAAAAAATATCGCTCATGTTTGTCTGACAAACGACACATATGTTGAAGTAAATGGATATAAAACATACTTTTGTAATCCCTCCACGTTCCATGTGCGAACAAGCGGAGAAGATTAAGATAACTTGAATGCTCAGTTCCTTGAAGCTGCAAATTACATTAATTAAGCAAAGTAGAAGCATGTAACACTTAAACTTTAAGCTTACATGCCAAAGAAGAATTCAGATAACCGTAGGAACAAAACTTTTTTAAGCATCAATTGCGCTAACTTTTGTTTGGTTTCTTTGTGGGATGATATTTGGATCATAATATGTGTTATTTACATTGACCTCTTTGTGGGTATGATAACTGCAAAAGTAAAGCTAGAGCTAGGTAATAGATTAGGTCGAGTCAGGTTCATGTTCGTGTCGAACTTAAAAGGGTTAAGAATTCCTCAACCTGAACCTAATCCGTTTATTAAAGGGTTTGAAAAACCTTGACATGTACCCATTTAGCTTTTAAACGGGTTGACCAACTTAACCCGTTTAAGATAAACAGGTCGAATTCAGTCGCCGAATTACCAATTTACTCATTCAACATTTCCTACTAATACGTAATTATATAGCGTTAAAAATTAAGTTTACATATCACATTAAACAATTACTCTCTAAAACTCCCCCGATTAATCATAATTCACATTTTTTTAATTTTTGTATTCTTAATTATTTAATAAAAAGATAAACGGATAAATGACAAATGGAAAAATGAGTTGACTTATTTAGCCCATTTAATTAAACGTGTTAAATTTGTATTTTTTCGTGTCGAGAATATCAACCTCAACCTAACTCATTTAATTAAACGGATTGAACGTGTCAACCTATTAATTAAAAGGGTTAAAAATTTATACCCAAACACACTAACTTCATATCGATTTTGAATCGGTAATCATGTCGGGTCAGCTTTGCCCAACTCTAGGTAAAGCCGCTCACAGCTGGATCCCACCACACTGGGAAGAGTTATTGTTGTTGTAATATGTGTCATTCACAAAAACAATCTATCTAATTGAATAGGATGAAGCTATGTACATCTACATCCCCTTCAAACCCACCTTAACAAGCTCTAAGAAATGTGTCATTGTTCTCCATACCAAGAACACACAACAACTCCCTCGAACCCACTTATCCCCACAGCAAAAAAAAAAAGAGGGGGGGGGGACTCCCTTGATCCCATAAACATCAAAGAGCATTGGAGAACAAATCCAAATAAGCTCCATGGTTGTAGGGCGGAAGAGCTGCTAAAATCATGATAGAAGTAACCTATTTCCCATTTCAAATGCCTAGGGCATGGATAAACTATCTTCAAACCCTCGTCTCCAGACTCCACGAACAAAAGAAAGCCCCTATCTTGTTTCTTACACCCTGAATAACATGGAAGGAATAGCCCATGCCTGAAACACTAAAAAATATTTCTTGATCAGAAACAGCACCTGGAATAAGCAAAATGCTAGACTACTGGAATGTCAACGCACCAGCGAGTGCACTTCCTCTCCCACCAACCAGCCAAAAGGCCATCCAGATACACTCCATGCATGAAGGGCAGAAACCCCACAGAAAAGCTACAGAAACCATGATGGAAAATAACCTACCTCCCATTTTCAACACCTAGGGCATGAACAATCATCCTTCAAAACTCCCCTACACAGACTCCCGTAAGTCCAGAACAAAAGCAAGCACCATCTTATTCGCACACCCTGAAGAACCTGGAAAGAATATCCCATGCCTCAAACACTGATGAAACTTCTCAATTAGAAATAGCACCTAAGATAAGCAGAACGCCACCCAAATGGAATGTCAACGCATCATTGACGGCACTTCCCCAATCAACCAAAAGGCCATGCAAATTTGCAAATGGCCACCATCAAACCCGCAGCTTAAGGAAAGCAACGGTCCCAACCAAAAAGAAACCACACCAATCAAACAAATAGCCATGATAGAGTCTAAACAAACAAAATGTAGCACCAGCCAAAAAGAAGATCCATACTTAACCCAAAGATTCAAGTCCAATAGGCAGTAATAAAGAGTTGGCAATAGCAGCATAACAAGGCTGATGAGACACCCAAGCAACAAAGGACTACTAAAGATCCATAAAGAATGTATACAACACTCCTACATGCCTCATCAAGTGCATCATAAAATCAAAGATCTAGAGGGTACTACCAAACCAAAGAATAGACAACGGGAGGCTACCAAGGGGAACAAGACCCCCAGGGGGGATGAACAGAGGTAAAGTAACAACCCATACCCCCAATGGATGTATGCAGCAGAAGCTGTAAGATGTAGAGCCTAAAGTTACACCAATTATCTCAAGATTCTAGCAAATAGTTGGCAGAGAAAGGGTAATAAGGTTCATACATCCCTGGGGTGATGAATAGATACAAAGGAGAAAAGCAGACACCCAATTACCAAAAGTACCATTCAGATTAAGTACACATAGTACAACTATACAACTATACACCCAGTCAAATTTTGCTGAGTTCATTTCTGCCATGTTTTCATTTTCAAATCAGATAGCCACAGGGAAGACCACCCAGCAGCTTGCCGCATCTGAACTCTAGCAACAGGCATGAAAATGATTTTATCTGACTGCCATAAAACATAACCCATACAGCATAAACACTCAGTCTGCAGAGCTTCAGCCCTACCCAGCTACATAACTGCAACCAGAAAGGCAGAAATCCCCTGAATGCACTGTTCTTCTACGGATGGACCTCTTAAACAGATACACACACAAGAGAAAACTCTCCATTCCTGACACCTTGCGACATTCTTTAGCACTCATTTGACATTAATATGCAAGGAACAACATGTCTTCCACCAGACAAACCTCACCACTTGCCAGATGTTCAGAAATTCACCAAGGGTGTCAAATAATTCAAAAATCAGTGGGTCATTTTGAGGAACCGGTTCGTAACTCAAGGAATGCCAGCGTGAGAATGCAGGTGCCAACATTCAGAAGAGAGTAAAAGAAAATTTCTCCGCATGCTTCACACTAACATCATTTTGTGGCATCTCCTATTACCTATTGTCACCTAGTTGTATGTAATGCAAAGTGCAAACCCCTGGCTTTACTAATTTCCTTGCATGAAAAAAATAAAATTTCATCAGTTCTCTTCTTTTTCTCTACATTCTCATCTTAACCCCTCCTCTGTGTTAATTGTTTTCCATTCATAATGGAGCCCCATTAACTCCCTTGAATCCAAAAATAGATGTTCAAAGCCATTCGACCATCAATTCCCCTTAAACACTCGTACATCATCAACCATGTGCCACATAACGGTCAAACACAGGACTAATAAGCAAACTCAATCAACGCTTACCATCATGCAGTAAAGAGAACATCATAAAGTTCAATCATGGCATATTAAGCATAATACGATAAAAGATCAAAAACGTAGACGAACAATCGAAATCCCATAATCATTTTGAATAGGGAAAAACCTCGGCGACATTGGGAACGGCGAGAATTTCGGAGAATGCGAAAAGATTAGGGTTTGAAGTTGCTTCGATAATGACCGGAGCAAGCGAAGAACCCTTGAGAACTGACGCTTGCTTTACAAAGTGATCAATCAAATCTGCTTGCTTTTGCTCGATGTCCATTGACGAATTACGGAATCGATGCTGGAAATTTCGAAAGAGACGATTGAATTGATCACCGATTCGAATGCATTTAGTAAAGAAAAGGCGCTAGGGTTCCAGAATTGATGGAGAGTCAGACACCTGGATTTGGGTTACGAGGTTCGTTCTTGGAGTTCTAGTATTTCTATTTGTACTGTGCTGGTGCACCATTCGGGTAGTGGAGCTGCCAATTTGGCTCTGTCTGCTTCTTTTTGAAAAAACAAAACTAGGCAATAATACGAAGCTTCTTCAACGACCCATAATATAATGTTTTGTTGGATGTAATTAATTTAATAATTATATTTTAATTATTTTGTTTTATTATATGACAGTGTTGTAATATAAAAACTATGTTGTAATTATGATTATTATAAAATAAACTAAGGGGTTGTGGCGTAGTAGTAGCTCACTTCGTCCTTTAACCAATTGGTCAGGGGTTCAATCCTTGATCTTTAGGAATGGAGAGCAATTCTTGGCCAGTCCTTTACAAAGTGGAGCTCACGGGGCGAGGGGATTAGTTATTGCGATCGGTGGTGGATACCTTTAGTTAAACCAAAAAAAAAAAGGATTACTACAAAATAAGTAATTACAATTGCATTGCAAAGTTAATTGCATTACATTGTATCCAACCAAACATCACATTAGAGCAGATGTAGCAGGAGGCTTGCGAGTTGAAACGCGTGAGCAAGCAACTCGTTTTTTGTGCAGCGGCTAATTATCGGCTCGTGGCTCATAGGGGCCAGTGGAGTGGAGATGGTTTGCAGCAACTTGCTGCCTCATTTTCTTAGCTTTTGTAGATTTTCCCTTATTTTGGTGCTAATTGATTTTCCTTTTTTATTTGATAAAAAATGTCGTGTGTTCGGAAGTGGGTCTACGGAATTATTATGAAAATAAAATTATGAATAAGGCGAAGCTTCCTTAACGACCCTCATAGCAGGTGCAACAAGAGGCTTGCGAGCAGTGCAATTAGCGAGTGACTCGGTTTTTGGTGCAACAGCTAGCTGTCGACTCGTGGTTCCCAAAGATGCGCTAGGAGCCGTGGGGCTTGCAATCGCTTGTCACCCCATTTCCCTTGCTTTTGTGATATTTTCTTTTTTTTCTGATTGGTTTTCCTTTTTGTTTTTTTGCTTGATAAAGAAGGTTGCGTGTTGGAAAATGGGTTCATGAAAATTATTTTGTGTACTAAGCTAGGATTGTGAACCTTGCATTATAGAAATGAGAGCTTCGGAGCCAGCAATATGGTTATAGAATGTTGTGGAAAAGGTAGGCCTCCACTTGTGAGCCTACATTTTGACTCGCCAATGTACATGCTGATAAGGTTTTCTTTCATTGGGATAGTGTTTCAATTGAGAGGGCCACAGTCCAAACACAATAAAATTTTCCCTACATTCAAAAACTGTATATCCAATAGAACTGAAAGTCTAAGACCGTACAATCTAAAAAAAAAACCCTCCAATACGACTTTTTCCTATTTGAGTGGGAGAGGGAGCTCAGGATTGGGCAACCCATTAGAAAGCGTGATTCCTTGATTAACAACCTAATTCATCGTCCAACTAGCCGTCTAGTAGCATTGTTGAATATTAACTACCAACCTTCCAACTCGAGTAGCCTATTGCATTCCATAATGATGTAAAATTCAAGCATCCCTCAATTGGTTGAGAATCAACATGCATTAGAAGTCTCCGTATATTCAGCTTCCTTGCAAGGTGTAGTCCTCAGTTCAAAGCCATTATATTCGTCTTAGCATAACTGCATAAGTACAAACGTCAGAGTTATCCTTTTGTCCAAAAATCATATTGTTCTTGGAATCGCAAAAAAGTCCCCTTTCGTTGGTCCATCTCATATTGCCTTATACGCTACATTAGCAAGACCCACCGGTCACAAGGAGGCTAAAAGCTTCTCAATTTTGATATAGTTAGGGTCCTAAAAGCAATTTTTATCCATTTGCAATGCTTGTTTGATCTCCCCAAGTATATAAAAAAGGAAAGATATAGTTTGAGTTGGAATATCAACGTCTCAAATGAATACTCTATAGTTTTGCCATGTCCAAAGCCACCAACACATCATAGCAAACTACATGGGCCACTCCTCATCCCCCTTGCATTTTATCATTCAAATTAACTTTGACTCATACCCTGCAAGTGTTATTTCATGCACTTTGTTTTTTTGTACGAATCCCAATTCTATCCCAAATAAACATAGATGGTGGGCATTCTTTAAGACTGCGTTGTGGTGTCCTTTCAAGCGCATCACATAAATATCACGTAGGGTCTATGGCTAAACCTTTTGCCACTTTGTTGGACTTGTGAGCACCTTACGATGGGTTGCAAGGCATGAGAAAGTTTGGATTATTTGAGATACATGTATTATCCAAGCTAAGTTCATACCAACTTCTCCTTACATGACAACGGTCATTCTGAGTGATTGGTAAATTTGATTTGATTGACAACTTCCCATTTTGAGTCATATTCAAATAAAAACGATCATTAATCTCGCGATTCTCATATCCTACCATGAAAGAACTACCATCATTTTATTTTTTTTGTAATTACATAAGAAGGTAGATAATCAACAAGTTTCTCCCAACTCCACCATGGAGATCTTTAAAGTTCCTCCACCATGAGATCTTGCATGTGTTGAGGTATTTCTAATGATGGCCAACCTTGCAAGTGGGACACTTGTAGCCCAACAATGGTCACAAAAGAGTCATTTTGCCTTTGTCTAAGCTCGCACAAATTTTATGCAAATATTTACCACATTCTCCGTAAAGTCTTTGCCACACATTTGATGTTCCTAACATCTGAAGGAATATATAAAGGACACAATGTGCCTATTACATTAGTTACTGAGAATAGCTCTTGACCACAAGGCTTCAGGTTTTTCAAGAAGTCCCTCACCCAAATTTGTCTAAAATGTTGCCCTGGCTTGAGTGCTTGATGCATAAATCGTATATCCAATCTTCCACTACTTCTCAATTTTTGCATGCTATTGCAACTTGATACAACAGATCCTGAATGATCATTTGACCATTGTACAGGTTAAATCTTTATTGGAATTAGCTTAGTATGTATGGTTTTTCTTGAATAAGGACATATTATATGTCTGATTGGTAAATAACTTACTGTACTCCATTTTGTTCATATATTAGAAAAAAAGACGGGGGGATAGAAACCTTATTAGTCGCGGTGGCAATTAAGATCAGATTATGTGCACCCCCTAGTTGACTGTTTTTATAGTTTCACTCCTTTTTTTTTTCAAAATTAAAATACCGTCAATTATCAAGGGCATGATGTAATTGGACTAAGTGAGGATTGCCCTTCATTCAAGTTGTAAATTTACTTATGTATTCGACCCATATAGTAAGTTCATCAACCATTATTTCCGCATCACTCTTAATATGCGTTAATTATATCATGTCGAATGTAACATTCAATATAGCAACCAACAGTTGTAGTTAAACCATCATTATCATTAACCTAACTATACCCATGTAAATGATCTCAAAATTTATGCAACATGTTCAATATCCATCATCAGTATACCTACAAGAACCATAACTTTATGATGATATGATCAACCAATGGATTCACTATGCTTGGATGACATATGACCATATCCAATGCAACCTTTGTCCACAACAACAACAACTCAACATTGAGAGAAAAACACCAACATTGAAATTTAGTTATGCACAGCCACTTGGTATTTTACCCATCGTGCTAGCTGCCCTTATATTTTTCCAGGTAATAGGGGTGGTTTGAACACTTACAAATTTATGATGGCTCCCGGTGTATGTTATTGTGACCAATTTACACTCCCTTTTCCCCCATATATTCCTCAATTCATAATTGTTAATCTTTAGGAATTAAAAACCCCAATGGCTATTTTGCTCACGAGTATAATATAAATACGATTAATGTTTAAATTCACATAGTTATCTCATAATTTACGAGGCCTTTCGTTGAGAGATATATTCTTAAACTTTATCCATTCTCATACTTGCAAGTTGCAAGAATGCTTATAATGTACAAATACAATCATGGTTCACAACACACGCAACACTTGTGAAATTAGGATGTTACTTTTTAAAAAGATATGGAACTCACAGTAATAATAATCATAAATATCGTGTTTCATTGAGAAATTTATATATTATCTGTGTCAACCTAGCTACAGAATGAAGGGCCTCGGGACACCTTCTTCATGTAAATAGCTTCACACAAGGAAGTAAATGCACACATTAGATTGCCATCCAACCTTTCTTTAACAAACAACTTCCTTTTTTTTTTGTTGGTATTGGATTCCTATTTAATTGGAGTCGAGCTAGTATTCGCCTAGTAAGAAATAGAGTTATCTTAATCTCATTACAGTTGTTCTCAACTCACAAGACTTGAACCCGAAAATTTGCTTAAGAGGAACAAGTATTAAATCATTTGAATCAACATGTGTTGGCAAATAACTTCCATTTTGCTAATACCTGTCACCAACTTCAATACCCACAACAATTTTTATTTAGTGCCTTTACATAATTCGTATTATATAATTTACTTGGACATACTCTTTTTTGAAATTAATTTTTAATTATGTACCAAATAAAAATTGTATTTATAATAGAAACCATAACCAGACTAATTACTGACTGAATTGATTAATGTTTAATCGAACCAGTTGAATAAAAGAAGATTAAAAAAAAGATGTTGCGAACCAGGAAAAGGCAAATAAAAAGGAAAATCATTCATTCATTGGTTCTTTTTCACTTTTCAGTTCTCATCTCCTTGTTTATCTCACATCGCTGCATATCCTCCATCCGGCGGCTTCAACCGAGCATAGCCTCCGATTCACAATCTGAGAGGGTGAAAAATGGCGAACAATGCGTCGGATTCTCGCAGCAACACTGCAGCAGTTCAGGCCACCAACGACGACGCATCTGCTAGTAAATTGTGAGTTAACCCTCTATTCTTCGAGAGCGATTTCCCCCAGGAATTAGCTTCATATATGCAATTCAATATGTTTCGCGTATGGAGACAATGGTATTTTAGCTATACCCATTTGATCTTGTTGGCTTATTTGGTGATTAAGTGGTAATTATGTTCATTTCGTTTTTGTGGTAATTGATTTTTTCTGGGTTCGTCGTGGGTATCGCTGTTTAATTCCTTTTGCTCGATGTTTTAGAAGTGGGTGTTGAAATTTGTCGTCATCTATTGTGTTTAAGTGGAAAGCCAAGATGCCCTGCTGGGAGAATTTTCTATTTTGTCTGGACAATGCCATTTTAGACGGGTGGGATTTCTGGCTTCTGTGTTGGTTTTCTCCCTCTGTCTCGCTCCTTTCTCCCTCTGACTCCCTCAGCAATGTTGCTTCCATACACTACCTGTACCTGACGAGCATGATGTTATTTTTGAGTTGCTTACCACCATTTGTTTATTCCATTTATTTTTAAAAAGAATTTGTGGAGAGAAAAACACCTATTAACGGTAGTGATGGGTTGGGAGGAGTGGGCAGGAGCGATGATGAGTGTTGAGATTTAGCGCTAAGGAACTGAAATATATGTTTAAAGGAGCAGTTAGGAGTGGTACAAGTTAGCAATAAGCGGTTAGAAGTAGCAAGCGATATGGTAATATGAGCTGGCCCTAAGCAGCTGAGCATTAGGGATTGAGGCATGGTTAACCGTACCTTATGTAGAGACTGTCTGATCAAAGTCCGGAAATCGATGTTTTGCAACATTCACTGTCACAAAAGGTGCAATGGTTGGGGGAGATGTTGGCCTTTTTATTGCTGGCGGAATAAAAATTTGTGGGAGGTGGACAATGCTTGCAGTAGAAGGTTAAGCAATTGCAATTTACTTGAAGTTTTGTCGTCAAGGCACTGTTTAAATGACATGTAGATGGACATGGAATATATTACTTCCATTTTGCAGTATTCATTTGCATTCTCTGTGAAGCAGTGAACTGATCCAACTATATATATCCCTCAAATTTTATGACATTCTCTACATGGTGCTAATGATTTGGACGATGGCACTATCGTTCTGGTCCTGTTAAAAAGTGATAACACCTAGACCATGCATCAAAGTAGGGGTGGCAATTCGGGTCGAGATAGCGACGTTGCCTTTTGTTTTATTTGCCAATTTTACTAAAATGCCCCCTTTATCTTTTGTCTTTTCGCTTTATTTAATTTCTTTTTTCTTTTTTTTAATTTCTATTGTTCTTCGTCATCCACGTAATAGATTATTTGAGATTCATTTATATTCCTTTTAGGTTGATACCGTACAGTATATTCGAAAGTTAATTCTAGTAAAATAATATTATTTTTTATCAAATTTGTAGTAAAAGAGTGAATACTTTCAGGTTGAAAGATAATTTAGTCTGGATTTATAATGATTTAGCAAATTTTGTCTTATATTTTTAGGTGCAAGATCTAAATAGTAAATACTTTAAGAAATCCCATGCTTGACCTTGAGTATAATGTTTTAAGTTAGGTAGATTAAAACTTTGTCTAGCTAAATAATCTCCTTCTCGATTTAATTTTGAGTTGGATTGTAGTTTTTTTTTGGATAACTCAAAACTAAATATTGGTTAGATCTAAAGTAACTCAATTGGTAGGTTCTAAATAATTTAGTTGGTAGGTAGACTCTGATACCATTAATACAAGGGTCTAGTAACCTTTTGTAGAAAAAGGTTTGAAACTCTATGACAAGAGAACATTAATGAAGGAAGAATAGATAAAACTGTTTCAAATTGAATAAAAATGGTACTCCAAAAGTAATAAATTAAACTATCGACAAGCAAATTTGAGAATTTATACCTTCCTTTTTCTCAGAATCCCTCCTTTAGATATGTTGTTCTTTAATCTGCCGCGACGCTCGTCCTCTCAACGGGCCTTACAGGAGTTGCTTCGATTCTTAGTTTGAAAAAGTGCACCTGAGGCGAGCCTAGGCAAGAGGCGATCGGGCCAGCACCTCAGGTGACCCCAGGCGTAGCAAATTCCGGAAGTGTAGGGAGGCGCACGCCTCAAATGCACCCCAGTCGAGGCGCAAGCACAACGCTTTTCTTGCCTCATAGCAATTTGCGGTGGTAGATATTTTTGAGAAATTAGTAATCAAAAGCCAAAATTTCACCAAATTAGAACTTACCCAAGTAATAATTGACAGATTCGAGTAGAAACCCCCATCCAATTGCATCAAATTGCGTCGAATTCAGCCTAATTTTCAAAAGCCTAATTTTTGGAAACCCTAATTTTTCGAAACCTTGATCTCCCTTGGATTAGAGGCTTGTATGGTTGCTTGATCGGGATAGACTGGGTCGACCTACTTCCTCAAGCTTTTTCGGCGACCCATCTTCGCCAGGCGCTAGCGATCTACTTCGGCAAGTGTTGTGTTGCGCCGCTCCGCTGACTTCCTCATAGAGTGTGTTAGGGTTTTGGAAGACACGCTGGGTGCATTGCTCAATACTCTTCTCTCTCCTCTTCTTGGTTTTATAGTAGTTAAATGTCTCATTTTGTTTTTTCTTTGGGGTTTGGGACAGTGGGTGGTAACTTTTATTTGCTCCTTTGGAAACATGTATATGGGCTATTTTTACTATTTGTATATTGTGTATCTTGTTTTGTGGGTCTTGTGGAATAAACCTCTCTACGGGCGGAGATGCCGGTAGAGGTAAGGCTGCCTACATCTGGATCTCCCCAGACCCCGCGAAAGCGGGACCCACACTGGGAGGTATTGTTGTTGTTGTTGTCCATACTTGCTAAATCTCTTTTTTTTTTTTTTGATTAGGCTATATCTTTAATTGCTAGCATTTTAGCCTTTCATTTTACGAGTTATAATATTATTTAGCATATTTTATACTGTTTTACAACCATTTTAGACTTTATAACGGTTGTAATGGTATCAAATCCAAATCAATGTAGTGATGCAAGTATATGACTTATTTGGGCATAATATGTTTTCTGAATAAATTTTTTTGTAGTTTTTTGTGAAACTGCACCTCGCGTCCTTGAGGCGCGCGCCTTTGCCTCAAGGCTCATGCTTCGAGTCTCGGGACCCTTTGTGCCTCGCGCTTTTTTGAACTAAGCTTCAATTTCCGAACTATTTCTCTCACCTCAAGATCTTTGAAAAATAAAGATACAGATTCAAAATTTTCTTGAAAATAATTCTTTTTATTACTTGGTTTTCTGAAAAAGAGAAATTAGAATATTGAAGAAAACAAATTGCTCTTAGGGTGATCTATGCTTCGTCCAAATGCCTCTGCTTCTTTTTTATTTCGAAGTTACATATTTATAATACTTTAAAAAATAATGCTTGAGTCATTGCTTATATCATTGTAGCCTAATAGTCTAATATCATACAAAATAAGTTCAACAAAAGTACAGCAAAGATAAAGTTGAGGAGCTGAAGACATTAAGGTTGCTTTTTGTTGCCGTTCTTTTAGATTTTTTAAAAGATAAGAATTCGTAGAGTTGATAGTGATTTTTGTCTGCTGTTGATGGTGTCGGCAAAATCTATATCTTACATCTGACCTTTTGGTGGTAAAATCTGAGCCATTTGTCGTTGTGCTTGTTTCTCTTCTTCTTTTCGAAATAGTTCAGCAAATCTAGTTCTAACAACTGTAGATCTTTGAAAGTTTTCTGACTCTAAGTGTAAAAAGAAATTTGAAGAGCTCATCATCATAGATTACTTCTTTATTCCTTCCTTAGTTAAAGTAATATAGTTAACTACTCTGTGCAGACTTCGGAGTCCAGTCGATCACCTTGGCATTTAATAGCAAAGGCTCCACTAGTTTTTCTATAGTAAATCCAAGATTCCTTGAACCTGAAGGGTTCAAATTTTCTAGTAACTTCAACGTTAAGTTCGAACCGTTCAGATATGTAGTTAACTTGAATTAAGCTAATTTCAAGGTATAGGATGCCAGTTTCTTCATTTTTTTCTAGTGGAATAGTATCAAATTTTACGAATATAGGTCCTTGATTTAAAGACTTGAGAGTTTGAAATATCTCCAATGGAAATTTGGACATTTCAGTTAATTTTAGGTTCGGATGAAGTAAATCAAGGTATCTAAACCAATAAAGTTGATAGCTTGTATCTGGGTTTTATCCAGAGCAGGCAGCAAGCCTTGCAAACAAAGACTTTCCCCCATGTAGAAAGTTTGTGGTTGTTCTTGTAGTTTCCAGTAAGCTAATTCAGTAGTATTTTGATAGTTTGAGAAAAAATGATCACAGATATCAAAAGTGACAAACCTTTTAGTTTGGCTGGCTGGGGTTATAGTTCTTTTTGATACTAGTTTGGCCTTTAGTTATTGTATCTCTTTCTCTTTTTCAAGAAATGGAGAGCTTGAACTAGACTTTTCAGATTTAGTAGTTTGCAAAGATTATGACTTTGTTGGATTAGAAGTAACCTTTTTTCAGGACTTTTTATTACCAAAATGGGAAAAACTTCCATCTGATCGAAAAATTAAAATTAAAGGTGTTCACACTACGATTATTTATTTAGAACTTGTACAAAGTAACATGTCCATCATATTAGGGAATAAAATTCTTAATGTTCCTTTAGTTTGTTAATACAACTCAGGCTATGATATTCAATAACAACAACAACAAACTCCCAGTGTGGGTCTCGCTTTCGCGGGGTCTGGGGAGATCCAGCTGTAGGCAACCTTACCTCTACCGGTATTCCTACCCATAGAGAGGTTGATTCCATAAGACCCACAAAACAGTTTTGTGAAAAAGGTTTATAGAGAAAACAGTTGTAAAAATCATTTACCGAGTGAGAGAAAGAGGAAGAGGAAAAGATTCCGGATATCAAATAAAGAGTGAACAGAGACATACCTCAACAGACCAAGGGTGCTTGTTGCCGTCACATTCCAGAAAAGTACGACCTGCAGGTAAGCAAACCAAAAGCCCTACCCGCCCCACACTACCTAAGCTACTGCTCCCTACGAAGCCGGTCCCCTACAATCAGAGACCTTAATCTTGTCCCGCAACAGCCTCCTATCCTGAGTCATGTCCTCCGTCAGACCGATAACTCTCAGGTCCTCTCTAACCACTTCTTCTAGGCTCTTCTTCGGTCTACCCCTCTCTCTCTTACCACCGGGGGGGTTGATCCTCTCACACCTTCGCACTGGGGCAGCCGCACTTCTCCTCTTCACATGGCCGAACCATCTGAGCCTCGATTCCCTCATCTTTTCCTCTATGGGGGCCACTTCAGCTAAGCCCCTGATTACCCCATTCCTAATCTTGTTCAATCTCGTAAAACCACACATCCACCTGACCATTCTCATCTCAACTACCGTCAACCTTTGAACCTGCGCCTTTTTTAGACCAACACTCCGATCCATAGAGAACAGCCGGTCTAACTACCATCCGGTAGATTTTGCCTTTCAAACCCCTTGGCACTCTCTTGTCACACAGCACCCCTGACGCGGACTTCCACTTTTGCCATCCCACTCTAATCCGATGGCTAATATCTTCGTCAATGTCCCCATTTTGCTGGATGATTGAGCCCAGATATTTAAAATTAGCGACCTTCGGTATTGCCCTCCCATCCAGTACGATTTCTCCCCCCTCTTCTATTCTTCCACTGAAACAACAGTGGAGATATTCCGTTTTCGATCTACTCAACCGAAAGCCCGCAGCCTCCAGCGTATGCCTCCAGCTCTCCAACCTGTCATTCACCCCCTTCCTGGTCACATCGAGAAGAACGACGTCATCTGCAAATAACATGCACCAGGACACCTCGTCTTGGATTCCTCTAGTGAGTTCGTCCAGAACTAATGTGAAAAGAAATGGGCTTAAGGTGGAGCCTTGATGCAGACCCAAACTAACAGCAAAGTCATCAGAGACCCCTCCCGGAGTCCTAACACTTGTCCGCCCTCCCTCATACATATTCTTGATTACACGAATGTACGCGGGCGACACTCTTTTCTCTTCCAAACACCTCCACAAAACCTCCCTTGGAACTCTATCATACGCTTTTTCCAGGTCAATAAACACCATATGGAGATCCACCTTTCTGTCCCTAAACAAGTCCATGAGCCCTCTGAGGAGGTGGATCGCCTCAATGGTCGTCCTGTCTAGCATGAAACCAAATTGGTTCTCTGAAATCTGTACTTCCTCTCGCAGCATTCTCTCAATCACCCTCTCTCATAGCTTCATAGTGTGGATGAGCAGCTTGATGCCCTTAAAGTTATTACAGTCTTGGATATCCCCTCTATTTTTGTACAGTGGGATGACTGTGCTGGCCCTCCACTCTCTGGGCATCTTAGCGGTCCTGAAAATAACATTGAAAAACTCCGTGAGCCACTCTAGACCCACTTCCCCCATAAACTTCCAAACTTCTACTGGTATCTGGTCCGAGCCCAATGCCTTCCCATTTGCCATCTTCTTCAAGGCCTCCCTAATCTCCTCCGTTGTGATCATGTCGTCCGCACGCCGATCGCTACACTCTTCGCCCCTACTACAGTCGTCTCCCCCCCTCCCCATTGAGGAGTTTAGCAAAGAACCTTCGCCATCTTTCTTTAATTTCAACATCCTTAGTCAACATCTTACCTTCTTCGTCCTTGATACACCTTACCACTCCCAAATCTCTAGTCTTTCTTTCCCTCGCCTTAGCCAGTTTAAAAACCTCCTTCTCCCCTTCCTTCGTCCCCAATCTATAGTACAGTTTATCAAACGCCTGGGTCTTTGCTACTGCCACCGCCTTTACATTCCAGAACATATAAAAGAATTTTCTGTACAAATCAAAGAATTATTGGAAAAAGGATTAATAAGACCCTCAAAAGGTAGCTATTCGTCACCAGCCTTTGCGGTAACAAATGAAGAAGAAAAATGAAGAAATAAAACAAGAATGGTAATTAATTATAAAAATCTCACCCTATTTACAAAGACTGACACTTACTTTTTACCTAATAAAGAAGTCTTAATTAACCTTGTTAAAAATAAAAAATATTTCTCTAAATTTGACTGTAAATATGGATTTTGGCAAATAAAAATGTAAGAAGAAAGTATAAAATATACAAATTTTAGTACACCACAAAGATTTTATGAATGGATTGTAATGCCATTTGGACTAAAACATGCTCCAAAAATATTTCAAAGAAGAATGAACAATGCATTTAAACATCTAAACTCTTTTTTAGTAGTATATGTTGATGATATCCTTATCAGCTCAAAATCTTTAGAAGAACACAGAGAGCATCAACAAACATTTGTAGAAATTGCTATAAAAGAAGGAATATGCCTTAGTGAAAAGAAAGCTACAAATGAACTGGAAAAAATTGAATTCTTAGAATTCGAATTGAGATCAAATGGTATTTCTGTACAAACTTATATTTCTAGAAAAATAACCGAATATTATGATGAATTAAGAACTAAAAACCAAATGCAGGGATTTTTAGGATTACTTAATTATGCTAGTTCTTATATTTTTGATCTAGCAAAGAAAAAGGACTTACAAAGTTTTTTGAGAAAAAATAATACCAAAGGATGGAGCGATCACCAGAACCAGAAGACAATTTAATAATGCAAATTGATGCTTCTGATAAAGTTTAGTCAGCTATACTTAAAACTGATCTTTATGAAATATGTGGATATTATAGTGGAACATTTTCCCACACTGAAGAAAACTACAATACGATGAAAAGGAAATATTAGCTATAATAAGAGGAATTAAAAAATGGAGACTATTTCTTCTACCCAAACCCTTCAAAGTATTGACAGACAATAAAGTTGCAACTACATTTGTTAAACAAGTTTAGACAATGGTCCTCATTTGCGCAAAGTTCATAAACGATAAACTTTCTTATCTCAATTTAACGTCATTTATGAGCATGTTGGAGGAAACAACAATTTTCTTGCAGATTATCTGACCTGAGAATCAGAGTATCTAGACAATGACAACTCCAGACAAGCTTAAAGAACTTGAAGACATTGTTATTAACTTCAACGAATATCTAGAAGCTGTTTCAACAGGACTAGAACAACCCGAAATAGGAGTTCAAGCTATAGTTGATAATCTTCGAATATAAATTGATGAACTTGTTACAAGAATTAACAACATCATCGGTGATATGAAGAAAGATCTAGAACAAAGAAGAACTGTGATAACGGAGATGCTAAAACTGATTAGCTCTCTAAAATTACCTTTTTCAACTATATCTACTATTTTAACTACTAACCTAGCAAAGTCACAATTTTTGCAAACTACTAAATCTGAAAATTCTAGTTCAGACTCTCCATTTCTTGAAAAAGAGAAAGAGATGCAAGAACTAAAGGCCAAATTATTATAAAAACGGACTATAACCCCAGCCAGCCAAGCTAAAAGGTTTGTCATTTTTGATATCTCATATCTATGATCCTTTTTCCTCAAACTATTGAAAGACTACCGAATTAGCTTACTGAAAACTACAAGAACTACTATAAACTTTCTATAGCGGAGGAATGTCTTTGTTTGCAAGGCTTAGTGCCAGCTTTGGATCAAACCCACCTACAACTATCAGCTTTGTCGGTTTGTATATCTTGATTTACTTTATCCAAACGTAAAATTAACTGAAATATCCAAATTTCCATCGGAGATAATTTAGATTCTCGAGACTTTCAATCAATGACCTATATTCGTAAAATTTTGTACTATTCCGCTAGAAAAAAAATGAAGAAACCGGCGTCCTATACCCTGGAATTAGCTTAATTCAAGTTGGCTACATCTTTGAACGGTTCAAACTTAACATTGCAGCTACAAGGAAATTTGAACCCTTCAGGTTCAATGAATCTTTGATTAACTATAGAAGAACTAATTGAGCCTTTGATGTTAAATGCCAAAGTGATCGACTGTATTCTTCTGGACTCCGAAGTCTGCACAGAGGAGTTAACTATATTATTTTAACTAAGGAAGGAATGAAGAGGTAATCTACGATGATGAGCTCTTGAAACTTCTTCTTCCAGTTGATCCAGAAAACTTCCAAGGATCTATAGCTGTCATAACTAAATTTGCTGAACTATTTCGAAAAGAAGAAGAGAAATAAGCACGACTACAAGTTGCTTAGATTTTAGCACCAAAAGGTTATATGTAAGGTCTAGACTCCGCCAACCCCATCAACAGCTAACAAAAGTTAATATCAACTTTACATATTCTTATCTTTAAAAGATCTAAAAGAATGACAGCAGAAAGCAACTTGAATGTCTTTAGGCCCAAATTATCTCCTCAGTCTTATCTTTATTGTACTTTTGTTGAATTTGTTTTGTATGATATTAGACTATTACGCACAATGATGTAAGCAATGACTCAAGCATTTCCTTTTAAAGTATTATAAATATTTAACCTTGAAGGAAAAAAGAAGCAGAAGCATTTGGGCGAAACATAGATCACCCAAAGAGCAATCTGTTTTCTTCAATGTTCTAACTTTCCTTTTTCGGGAAACCAAGTCATAAAAAGAATTATCCTCAAGAAAATTTTGAATCCATATCTTTATTTTTCAAAGATGTTAAGGTGAGAGAAATAATTCGGAAATCGAAGTAAGTCTTGTAAGGCCCATTGAGACGATGGGCGTGACGGCTGATTAAAGAACGACATATGTCAAGGAGGGATTTTGAGGAAAAGGAAGGTATAAATTCTCGAATTTGATTGTCAATGGTTTAATTTATTACTTTGGGACTACCATTTTTATGCCATTTGAAATAGTGTTATCTATTTTGTGAGCAGACGGTGAACTTGCGTTGTATTCTCATTTGGTTTGAGGCAGGGGTCTATGAATCAACTTGGCTAAAAGCTCTATTTTGCCAGCGGGCCAGGTGGATAATATTCAATTGCTAGCGGGTGTTTTACGATGCACAGTGGATTCTTTTCCTACCTACTATCTTGGTCTCCCGCTAGGAGCTAAATACAAAGATAAATCTATCTCAGTAGTGGAAAGATTTGAGAAAAAGCTCTCTGGATGGAGAGCTAACTATCTTTCCAAGGGTGGTAGACTCACTCTCATCCGAAGCATCCTTTCTAGTATTCCCACTTACTTCCTATGTCTTTTTCCGATTCCGGCGTCAGTGGCGGCCAAGTTGGAAGCCATTCAGAGGAAATTTCTTTGGGGCTCCTTCGGTGCTGATTTCAAGTATCATTTAGTGAGATGGGATATTGTTAAGCTTCCCATGTTAGAAGGAGGGTTGGGAGTTAGAGACCTGAAGCTCTTTAATGAGGCTTTGCTTGGTAAGTGGCTATGGAGATTCACGAATGAGAAGACTAACCTTTGGAAGAGGGTGATTTGCACTAAGTATGGTGAGGAGGGGCTTGGGTGGTTTCCCTCTAGACCAAATGGACCCTATGGAGTAAGCCTTTGGAGGTTTATTTGTAAAGGATGGGATAGATTTTATCCTCATCTTTCTTTTGAGGTGGGCGTTGGCTTTACCATTTTGTTTTGGCATGACTGCTGGTGTGAAGGTGCTCCTTTGAGGGACCTTTTCCCTTCTCTTTATACTCTTGCGGAGAATAAAGAAGCTACTGTGGCTGCTTATTGTGACAATGTGTCGGGGTCGTGCATTTGGTCTTCTATTTTTATTCGTGATGCCTTAGTGGATGATGCCTCCCTTATAAGCTTGCTTATTAAGCTGAATGAGATTCTTATCGGGCAATCCTCTCTTGATTTAGTCAAATGGGATCTCAATCCTAAAGGGAGCTTCACGGTGAAGTCTTATTATACGAGGCTTACCTCTGTGCCTTCTGCACCTTTGCATCGAATATGGGAAATGTGTTTTTCATGGAAGATCATTTGGAAATCTCTGGCTCTATTTAGAGTGTCTTTTTTTGTTTGGGAGGCTACCTATGACAGTATTTTGGCTTACGATAATTTGCAAAAGAGGGGGAAGATCTTGATGAACTGGTGCCCGTTATGCAAGGCTGCAGTAGAATCGGTGAACCACTTATTGCTTCATTGCCCTTTTGCAAGAGCTCTTTGGGATCTAGCCTTTAGTTGTTTAGGAGTTTCTTGGGTTTTGTCCAATTCTATTTCGGATCACCTCTATGCATGGGAGGGCTTTTTTGGTAGGAAAGCGAAGAAGAAGATTGCTAGATTATTTCCCCATGCAATTTTTTGGAGCATTTGGCGTGAGAGAAATAGGAGAGTCTTTGAGGGTGTAGAGATGCCACTTCAATGTTTTAAAGATTATTTCATCAAGGCTCTCTATTTTTGGGAGAAAGGGATATTTTGTTACTCTTCTTTTGATCTCTTAGATTTTGTGGATACTGTGCATATGAGATGTGTAGAGCCTTTTGTAGGATGCTATCTTTGCATCTAGCCTTTTGTTAATGAAATATATCTATTCTTTTCCTGCTCAAAAACAAAAAATTCTTCATTCATTGATATTCTCTCATCAAAGAGTGTTAAACCTTTTTTTACAAAAAGTTACTAGACCCTTCTATTAGTAGTATCAAAGCCTACCTACTAACTAAATTATGTAGAACCTACCAGTCAAATCTTTAGACCCTACCAACTAAATTATTTAGAACATACCAGTTTAGTTACTTTAGATCTACTTAATATTTAGTTATGAGTTATTAAAAAAAACTACAATCAAATTCAAAATTAAATCAAGGAGGAGATTATTTAGCGGGACAAAATTTTAATCTACCTAACTTAAAACATTGTACACAAGATCAAGCATAAGATTTCTTAAGTTATTTCGATCTTGCATCTAAAATTATGAGACAAAATTTACTAAATCATTATAAATCTACACTAAATTATCTTTCAACTCTCCCTGAAAGTGTTCACCCCTTTACTATAAATTTAATAAAAGATAATATTGATTTATTAGAATTAACTTTCGAATAAACTGTATGGTATCAACCTAGCAGGAATATAAATGAATCTTAAATAACCTATTGCACAGATGAAGAAGAGCAATAGATATTAAAAATAAGAAAGAGGAAATTTAATAAGGAGAAAATGAAAAAAGAGAAATAGGGCATTTTAATAAAATTGGCAAATAAAACAAAAGACAACGTTACTGTCTCGATCCGAATTGCCACCCCTACATAAGAAAAAAGGCTTATCGTCTTTTGAGTATGTGGAGTCCTTATTGAACGCTAAAACAACACTAGCTTTGTGAGGGATGGATGGCTGAGAGAATAATCATTTACTATTCGTGTGACAAGAGGCTGTTTGCCGTCTGTGGGACTGAAAGTGAGGGATTCATCAACTTTTGGCTTAATTTCAGCATAACTTGTGCCTATCAATTGGGTAGCGGGTTGGGAGGGGGTGAAAAGAAGAAAACCCCTAACACAGGGATTAAGTCTGCAAGGCGAAGCAGCTTTTGAAAAATATATATTTTTGAAACTCAAGACGTCTGATATTAAAACATAGCATGACACTGTTATTGTAATTTTCATTATTGACGTACGTGGAACTTGGCAGATCATTCTGGTCACCTTTCCATATTTCAGATAGGGAGTTAGAAGAAATAGCTTTCCTAATGCTTTCTGTAATACTCTACTAAATTTAAAGTAATTATATTTGCACAATAATTTTTATTTACAAAATCAAGTTTTCGACATTTACGAGCAAAATATTACTCTCTTGTTGTTGAGGTGTGCTCAAGTTTATGAGGAGCTGGTCGTCGCTTGAGGACAACATTATTATACTAGAAGTATGTGGAAAAATGTTCTGTAATAGCATGGAGAGTGATGCCTTGGAATTTCAAATCTAACTTGTCGTTTAAAGGTGCTGACCACTATTGCATGAAATGCTTACCACTATTACATGAAATGCTTGGACTGTCGCTTTTTGCCCAGCTTGTCACATGATAGATAGTACCCAAAACTTGCTGTTTGCACGGAACTCTTTATTTGATGAAGATGTCTATGTGATGAACTCATCTTTCCTTGACATGGTCATAGGTCCTGTGTGAAAAAGGGATACATGAAAGACGACTATGTTCATTTCTTTGTGAGAAGACCAGTCAGGAGGTCCCCCATAATTAATCGTGGTAAGATTTAAGTGCTATAAAATTGACGTACTCAATTACACATATGCTGTTTTCAGACTAACGTTATGGTCGCATACCTGTATTTTAAGGTTATTTTTCCCGTTTTGCTGCTCTCCGGAAGCTGCTTTTTCAGTTCCTTAACTCTGATGCAAATCTTGAGGAAGATCGCCATACTAAAAAGCAGGTTTTATCACTTGGAGCAGGCTTTGATACCACATATTTTCAGTTGCAGGTATTTATTCCTCTTATGGTATCGTAGTTTCACTAATGGACCCTGGAGCTAAATCCGTGAACTTTATCAATACTATGTACGTTCCATCTAACATTCGCGTACACTTGCTATACATATTAGTTGTGTAACCTTTTATTCGAGCAATTTCATCAATGGGATAAAAAGAAATATTGCCCTTCTTCACTGTCAATTTTTCTGAGTTGCTTTGTTGTAACATGTCACCATCATCACCACCACCATCACCAAGTGTAGGTTCTGCTTTAGCGGATCTAGGGAGATCCAGATGTAGGCAACCTTACCCTTGTAAGCAGCCTTGTAGTCAGTTTATCTTAGAGGACTGTCTCTCAGTTCTTGAGTCGCTTTTCCAGTCTCACATTGAATATATAATGAGGGAATATGCTATAACCGAGATGTATCCCTTACTGACTCTTTTACTGCCTGTCATAGGTGAAGCAATGGTTCAGCCTCCTGTAATCTTTCTTTGATTGAGTGAGTTCGGGTCTGATCTGGTTCTGAGTGTAAGAAAGGACAACTTAATTGGCTGTTGTGTAGTAATACACAGAATAGTCAATTACAACATGTGTTCTTCACTTGTGAACTGTGTTTGTTGGAACTACTTTTATCAAGAAAACTTGGGGGGGGGGGGTCTCTAGAGCTCAAATTAAAACAGAATTCCCAACGCATGATATCAGTATGAATTATGGTTCTTCTGTTAGCAAAATTGAACGTAGATTAAAAATTATGACCTGATGAAATTGTGATGTTTCTCTGTCAGGACGAGGGCAAAGCGCCAGATTTATATGTTGAGCTGGATTTCAAGGAGGTGAAAGTTTGAAACTTTGGAAAGTGATTTCTGGTTTTGACATACTGCTATTTACCATTGCCGGCCTTTTTTTGGGGTAATCAGGGTAGAAGTTCATGAGTTTTGGGTCTAGATACTGTTTATTCAACTGAGATGCTGTTTCCTGTGCTGAACCTGTGAAGTTATTGAAGTGGTTCAATTTTATCATACCTTACAAAATTATGATAATTGACACCTGTGGAAACCCGTAAATGTCTTTGCAACTTGAGCCGAGAAAACTCAATAGCCTGAATGCCTGGTCTACATGATTATGCATTTTCCTCGTCTTTTTCATGAATTTCTTGGATGCTCTATGCACAGAAAACGTATTGTTTTCTTGTTTGATTTTCAGACCAAGCTGATGCCATAAAAGTAATGTTCTTCAGGTAACTACTAAGAAGGCTACATTGATTGAAATCCATGATCAGCTGAGAGAAAAAGTTGGTGCAACAGCTTTGATTTCACGAGGTAAGCTCTTGTGGCATTGATTAGAAATCAGATATAGCTGGATTGTATATGCTAATTGAAATCTATGGGACCGAAGTGCGTCACTAATGTTGCAGAGCTGTAGTTACTAAGTGATTCTTGCTGTGGATATTTCAACCCCTGGCCCCCCAATGCCTTGCATGCGCAGATGCTGGCATGCAGTTAGCCTTTCGGCCTAAGCTGACTAGAGGCCTAATGACAACCAGAATAACCATCACCCCAACATGGACCGTTGGAAATGGGGCCTACGGAAGATAAAGTTTGGCTAGCCTTACCCTTTATGAGCAGGGAGGCAGTTATTGAGGGACCGGCGAAAAGGTTTGACAGACATATTAACAAGTTTGGAAAAGCAAAGTTAACAAATTTAGACCGGAGTCTACTTCATGTACTATTGTCTATTTTCTTTCCATGTTTGTTGTATCTTATATGTGGTTGTCAGGTTGTGTCTGTATCTGTCCCCATAAGGCCTTGCTTTTGCCTTTTGGTATCCTTGACTTCTGGATGCTTTTGGAGAGTCCAGTGCTGTGCTTCAGCTTAGTTTGCTCCTTTTCCTGGACTATTATTGGGTTAAAGGAGAAACGTTGTCTCAATACAATCTATCAAAATTTCATTTGGGAAATTTAAGGGCTTGAGTTCTTGTATCTTTTGGGGGGATTGCTTTTGTCATCAACAATTTCCTCCCATTCCACATTTGCATTAATGAAGTATTACATTGTTTGTTCTTTGATGCTGCATCCTGCTTACGTGCTTTACCTAATTTCTTCATGTCATAGCCAGATGTACCTAGTTCTGTGCCATCTTCTTCCACTTACATTTCAGCACGATAATTTACTCAGTTGAAGCTTCTTGCCTTTTTAAAAAAAAAAAATTGTTGTGAGTGTCTCTAATCTCGAGGTTTGCTAAACCAAAATTGAAGATATATGATGTGAACTTTCTTGTTGTTTACTTGGTTGCAAATCTGATTAATTGTGACTGTTGAAATCAGTGTCACATGTCAGAAGGGTCTTTTATGAGATCTATCCCACTCGGCACTGGTTTCTTCAAGTTTAAGCTAATTCATGTACATTAATTGATTTAGGTTGCTGTGAGAATCTTTTGTATATCCATGTAAACTAATAGTGCTATACATGAATAAATCAATACATTTATTAATATTCATGTATGTATTGCTACTAATATGATAGTGTTCGGCCTATCCAGAGAAAGGAGAAGTGCTTGGGGATCATTATAAACTTCTTCCCGTTGATTTGAGGGACATACAGAAGTTAGATGATGTCATAGCTTTGGCAAACCTTGATCCCAGGTATATGATAAATTCTGGCTGAAAACTAAGATTGTTTAAGAGTCAGTAGAAACTTGTAGGTTGGGAAAGGCGCTAAAGCTTGGATAAGCCCCTATTGAATAAGATTTACATTCCTTTGTTGTGTTGTGCCCCCCTCTCTTGGGCCCTCTTCTCTTCTTTTTTGTGGGGGGGGGGGGGGGGGGGGGATAGAGCGTCTATGCTCCTAAGATAAGTCTTTGGTAAGCTTGTTCTGTTTTCCATTTCTGCTGCTTCCCCTTGTTCTACATTTGGGTCTTACTTTCCTCAGAATTTAAGCCTGTTTAAGAGCATGTTAATTTACAGGGGAAAATTCTGAAGATGTCTGCATGAAAGATCTCTGCATGAAAACGGAAATTTCAAATTTCAAGCTTGTCTGTTTGCCAACTGGAAAACAGTTTCAACTGCTTATCTAATAAATGATCTTCTTTTTGGTGTTTGATTTCTCAGTTACTGCTCCCTTGCTTGTGTTCTTGTTTTAAAGATGACTGAACATCAAGTCATTAGCTATAACCTCCTATGGAGAGCAAAGCTTCGAGATGGAAACTGGAAAGAAAGATTAATTGGATTATTAGTTTTCCACAAGTTATTATCCATGGTTTTTTAATTGTGTTTGCCCTTTCTCTTCTGTCTTAATTTTTGAATTTGAGGAGAATGTGTAGGAATTATGTATGCTTCATTCTGATGATGTTATCAGCCTGCCGACATTTATTATTGCAGAGTGCGTTTTAATATATTTGGATCCTGATTCAAGCTGTGCGATAGTCGGGTGGGCTTCAAAAACGTTTTCCACAGCTGTTTTTTTCTTATATGAGCAGGTTGTTCATACTTAATCCTTCAGTGCTGTTTGTTTTGCTGAGATTAATTCCTTGTATTATTCCATTTATTCCTTTTACTTGCTCATCAGATCCATCCTGACGATGCTTTTGGAGAGCAAATGATCCACAATTTGGAGGTAGTATTCATTAATATCCTATTTTTAAATGTCCGCACTCAGTTTATGCTTTTCATTACGGCAAATGGTCCAAAGATCGCAAATTATGCTGTGAATGTTCAAATGATCTTGATGAGCTGAACAATTCATTCATAAGTGATCAGTAAAGTATGTCTTTTCACAACTTCTCATATTCAAAGCATATGCAATGTTTTAATTTTCTGTGGTTACTAATAAACTTGTTCGAAATCAGACCTTCGACTTCTGTTTGAGTATATAGTCTGTCGGATACATTATGTTTTCTGTAATCCTCAATGATAAGCATTTTAAGTAATTTGCTTGTAAGCTTTTTTTGTAAGATTTTTCACGGAAGAGTGTCTATGATTTGCTTTTGGACATTGGATAATCTTCTACAATTGCTGACTTCTGACTTCATGTGTGAGATGAAATGAGCAGGAAAAGAATTCTATGTTCTAGTGATCATTTGTAGGCGTGTCTTACCCTTTAACTTTTTCTTATGACCTCCCAAATTCTGCAGACCGGCTCAAACGCCTAATGCTTATATCTGATTGACTTGTTTTCCGAATTATGTTATTTACTTTTTTTCTTTCTCTGTTAAGAGTCGTGGATGTGGGCTGTTAGGCATATATGCTACTCCAACTTTGGAAGCAAAAGAAAGGCTTTTCTTGGATCAGGGATGGCAGGTATAATTTGCTCTTTCTCTTCTTTCTCCAGACTTCTTCACTTCTTACGTTAGTCATGAGATATCCGTTTAACTTGCTCCATGTCCATTCCCGCAGACGATAAGTCCTTCACTGGGGTGATCTCACCTAGGTAGAATAAAGTCTGTTTTTTTCGTGGGGAAAAAGGTGAAGTAGGTTGAAGTAATTTGAGGTGGGTTGAAGTTGATATTTTTTTTTTTTGAGGTGGGTTGAAATAGGTTAAAGTAGGTTGAAGTGGGTTGATGTAGGCTGAAGTGGGTTGAAATTGGTGTATTTTTTATGTGGTGGGTTGAAGTGGGTTAAAATAATAAGAATGTAATTAATGTGTGATAATTTATGAAGTTATCAAAATTTTGTGAAATTTTTGTTTTTTATTTTTTATTTTTAGTTTTTATTTTTTATTCTTTTTTATTTTTTTATTTAGTATTTTTATGTTTTTTATATTTTATATTTTTATATTTTTTATTTTTTATTTCTTATTTCTTATTTTTTTTATTTTTTATTTAGTATTTAGTATTTTTTTGGAATTTTTTATTTCTTTGGAATTTTCTGTAGCTCTTGTTTGGAATAAAATTAAAAGATAAAAAATTAAAAAATAAATACAAAAAATTTAAAAAATACAAACATTAAAAATTAAAAATTAAAAAAAATGAAATATAAAAATTAAAAAATTAAAAAATAAAAAATTTAAAAATAAAAAATAAAAAAATTCAAAAAATTAAATACAAAAAATTAAAAAATTAAAAAATTAAAAATTAAAAATTAAAATTAAATGCAAAAAATAAAAAATAAAAAATAAAACAAACAAATAAAAAAATAAAAAATAAAAGAATTAAATACAAAAAATTAAATATTAAAAATTAAAAAATTTAAAATTTGAAAATTTGAAAATAAAAACTAAAAAAAATAGAAAAATACAAAAATAAAACAATTCCAAAGTACGATAATTTACAAAAAAGTAGTATAGTGAACTTTTTGGTGCAAGAATGATTAAATCTCGCATGATACTTTACAAATTATTAAAATTATGAGGGGGGTGGGTTGAAGTTGGTTGAAATAGGTTGAGGTAGGTTGAAGTGGGTTGAAGTTGGTATTTTTTTTTCAAGTGGGTTGAAATAGGTTGAAATAGGGTGAAGTGGGTTGAGGTTGGTAAATTGCAATTGACCCACGAAAATAACGGGCCCTAATTCCTTTAATATTTGGAAACACCTATGGACCATCCATAAGTTGCAGCAATTGAGTGTCTTGTGTTTGAGTGTTTGTTCTACTTGGGTCTTACCTTCCATTGATACTCTCTATTTTTATCTGTTTTATTTTCTCAAGTCAAGTGTGTCAATGTTTTGTCTTCAGAGGGCTGTTGCATGGGACATGCTGAGAGTTTACAGTAAATTTATTGATGCTCGAGAAAGACGGAGGTAGATGCTCCTTCAAACCTTTATGATGATGTTCTAGCTTCTATTCTCCTAGTTGCTGGTTTCTATGACTGTTGTGCTGTGTGATTCTCTTGTTTTTACTTGTCATGTCCTGTTTCCTACTTGCCATGGGTTTATTAAACAAATCAAACCAAACGAAAACCTGGAGTCCTAGTTTGGGTAGTATGCATGTTGTTTATTTTACTTTTTCTTTCTCATCTTTTATGTGTGACTTTTATCTGTTTTGGGCGGGGGTGAAGGGTCAAGTGGATGCAGGCTTCGACAATCAGAATTGATTGTTGGAGATATAGTTTGGCTAGGACTCTAGGTTTGGAAAGCATGACTGCTTATCATGCTGCAATAAATGAACTAGAGGACATTTTATTGGGATATAAGTGCCTGTTATGCATTTATGCTCGGAGACTATATTGCTTTGATGTGCATATCCATGTGCTCATATGCATGTGCGTAAGAATGGAGAGGGACAGGTAGCCCTTGTGCATTATTTTTGCTACTGTGTTGTCCATTATATGATTCAAATCTTTATGTCAGTTGATGTAAAATTTGTTGAAAACTTTGATTTTAAACTATTGTAAGCGTATAATTTCCAAGTCAAAGTAAAAGTGATCAAATATATGCTTTAGTATTGAATTATGGATATTCAAATTTATGGAAAGTTTAGGCATAGCTATGCGATACGGGTTTTCAAAATAACTAAATCTGGTCAACTCAGTGGAGCTGAGCCCAGCCAGACAGGCTCGGCTCAATAAGCATTCAAGCTTGACCGATCCAAGCGAGGTTCTGGTTGAACCGAGCTTGAGTTGAGGACCTTGAGGTTTGACTGAGTTAAGCTTGCAGCCAATGGGCATATGCAATTGCAGCCATGCAGGTGAGGAAGGACATGAGATCATGTGGCCATGTGCCGTGAAGAACGATATCAACAAAATCCTGGAAGTCTTCTATTGACGTCACGTGCTTTTTATGATCCAAATTCCAAGATGGTAAAGGGTTACTATAGTAAGGCAGGAAGTAGTGACAGATATCCCTCTTATCTTTGGAAGTTTTGTTCCCATCGGTTGGTGTGGATGGAATATCACTCTTACAAATGTCGTTAGTGTGTATAGTCAAGGGTTACTATAGTAAGGCAGAAAGTAGTGACAGATATCCATCTTATCTTTGGAAGTTTTGTTCCCATCGGTTGGTGTGGATGGAATGTCACTCTTACGAATGTCGTTAGTGTGTAATTGTGATGCTAACTTAATGGGCAAATGATACATGGGAATCAATTTGCGTGGTTGTACAAAGTATTTTGGTTTGGAAGTTCGATTGATTTGTTTTTCACAAGGGAGCTGAGACCTAATAGGTTTGAGTTAGAAAATGAGGAAAACAATCGTGCTTTAATTTAGGCAAGTGCTCTTATAGTTATATGGATGGCCTGCATCTTTGATTGTCAAGCTTGATACTCCCATCACTTGCATTGACAAAAAAAACTTATATTGACCGATGAAATTGGATTGGTGATATGGAAATGGGTAATCTCACCTTGTCACATGCCCATTTAGGCACACGCCCACACATGAGAATGACACGGATAGGGGAGGCTAAAAGTCTGTATTTTTCAAATATTGTTTGGGCCTATTTGAGTTGATGAATGCATATTCTAATCTTTTGGAGAGCTTGTCAGTTGTGTGCAATCACTGTGTGATTCTTCCTCTCTCTCTCTTTGTGGGTTGGGTTGGGGGGGGGGGGAGTCTCCCCGGGATCTGTACCTTTTTATGTAATAATGTTGTCAATTATTTTGTGAGACCTGTTTTCTCGATTGGAAAATATCAGCCTTGATGTTATTATTACTATTATTATTGTTATTCTTATTATTACTATTACTATTGTTATTGTTATTATTATTGTCAATTGGAAGACTTTAGCTACCTTGAAGGTGTCAGTTTTTGTGTGGGAAGCTTCACATGGGAATATTTTGACATGTGATAATTTACAAACGAAGGGAATTATTTTGGTGAATAGATGTTCTATGTGCAAAGAGGATTTGGAGTCTCCTGATCACCTACTGGTACATTGTAAATTTCCAAAGGCTCTTTGGGAGTTATCCTTTGGTTGCTTGGGAGTCTCCTGGGTTGTTTCGGATTCTGTTAGGAATCACTTTTTGGCTTAGGAGGGTGCTTTTGGTAGGAAAATTAAAGAGAGAAGCGTCTTATTGATCCTACATGCGATTTTTTGGACTATTTGGCGAGAGAGAAACAAAATAGTCTTTGAAGGAGAGGAGACGCCTCTTCAACGAATTAAAGATATTATTATCAACCCTATCAAAAAAAGATATTATTATCAACACTCTTTTTTTCTGGGATAGTGGGAACTTTTGTCAATCTTCTTTTGATGTTATTGATTTTGTGGATAGGTTCCATCTTGGGTGTGCATAACCCTTTCGTAGGATGCCTGCTTGCATCCATCCCTTTGTACATTTTTCAGTCTAATATATTTTACTCTTTTTCCTTATCAAAAAAATTATTATTGTTATTGTTGTTGTTGTTGTTGTTGTTGTTGTTATTATTATTATTATTATTATTATTATTATTATTATTATTATTATTGTGTAATCACAAGCAGCCTACTAGTTTGTTTTTTTAAAAAACTTTTTGTATAAGGTCATCTGTTTCCACACACTTAACTGCTGCTTTATAATCTTGTAATCAGGATTGAGAGGTTGGAATTGTTTGATGAGTTTGAGGAGTGGCACATGATGCAGGCAAGTTCTTGTTTAATATTTTGTTATACCGGTTGAGAATTAAGATTAAGAGAAATATATAACATCATTAAGTTTCTCGAATCCTCTTATCTTTTGTAGTTTTGTTGGTGGCACTTTTAATAAAGAAGACCTACAATCAATTATATTGTTAGAGGGGTATTGTTATAATTATCATAAGTTCATAACTCATTTGCTGTCATAGATTCCAGTATCAACTTCTTCTGGATGCAAGTATCTTATTATGACAGCAACACCCAATGCCCGTGTGGTTTCAACTGAATCCGCTGTGTAATGTAGAGGGAAGATGTACACAGGAATTTTGGAAGAGTTCCACTGGGGCAAACTGCTTGTGTTGGTATCTTCACGGTGAAGCAAGGGATCAGGGTTTGAGGTCTAAACGTTTGTGGAGTACCTGGTCGATTATGATGGCTTGGTGTTTAAAAGCAGTCATTGCTGCTTCAATGCCACTGCTTTGAAAGTAATCTTCTGATTTGATCTTTTAAGTGGGATGTTTCTTGAAATAGAGGGCATTAGGGTTTGCAGCTTAAAATAAAAACGAAGATAGGAGGGCTAAGGTTGCCTACATCTTAATCTCTCCAAGTCAGATACAAATTGGGTAGTGTTTTTATACTGTCACCAATAAGCCAATTAGATCTGGATGATTCATGGGGTCTTCTCGTGCCTTTTCTTCTTGATTTTCTTTTTCTTCCTTTGGGGGGGGGCCGCCCCCCGGCGGATTGCGGAGGGCTGGCTGTTTCAGATGAGACATCTGACATGACTTTTTCATGTGGCAACATCCTATGAAAGAGTCTTTTTCAGCTTGTATTTGTTGAGCAATTGAATGTGATATGATCAAAGGAACCGATAAATTTGACAAGTTTAGCTGACGCAGAATGGGCGTTGACTGGAGTTGACATTTTTGCATGAAGATTATGAAGGTGAACTTCGGGTGTGACATAGGTACCCTTTCAACCTTATCATCTTGCTGGAAGTATTTTACTCTAGGGAATTCCTTGTGTATCAATTTACACATACTTTTGGGCTGGTGGCTGAGCATGGAATCATTGGTCCTTATGACACTGATTTTGGTGCATTTTATGGGCATTGTTGGCGTGTATGAAGCATATTATAGAATTCCATATGCTGATATCTATTGCCCAATTCCTTGAGGTGGCTGTAGTTTTTAACCCGGTCAAATTCAGGAAGCTTATTGGGATTTCATATTTGAATCATCATCGATATATTTTAGAGATTAGAGAAGACTCTCATCTTGAGCGACAAAGGAAAAGATGGAGCAGCTTGTTGTTGCTGCTCCTAGGAAGTCAAATCCAAATCCAGGAAATCTACGACAAAACTAGAGACAGAAATTCTAAAATTAACAAGACTCAGCAAGAGACAAATTGCAGCTTGAATTTGAAGAGTTGTTGGTTAAACATGAAAGCACAGCTAAAATCCAAGATGTGCAAGACGTTGAAATTTTATGTGGAGATTAGTGAAACAGCAGAATGTAAAGATGATGAACACGTAGTTATCAACTAAGAGCCTCTGGTTCTAATAAGTTTGCTCTGAAGGATACTAATTTTGACGTTTTGATGAATGCTTCAGTACTTCACTCTGGATCTACAATTTTCAAATCCTCTCAATCTAAAGCTACAATATTTGCCCCTTACATCGTAACTGAGCCAGATGTCCGCCATATATGGGCAATGCCAAATTCCCGATTCTCTTTTTCTTTAAAACTCTTGGTTGAGCTTTTGCTAAGATGGGGGAGAATGATGCGAACCTCAAGAAACGGAAGTAAAAGGATCGTAATTTATGTGCTACCATCCTACTTGGTGGGAGTCTTGGGGTTTGGATTTTTACATTCTCGGCTCAGAAGGTGGAATGTTCTGTATACATTTGTGTTTGCTTGGGAAGGGAAGTTTGGTAAACGCATTGAATCTGTTTCCCATCCAGCGTTGGACCCTCTCTAATGGAGTTTGGGGAAGTCAAGATGTGCATGCATGAAGTAACATAGCCTCAATAAGCTCCTATGCCACCTTATCGTGGATTACTTCGGTTGTGATTTTATCCTTCATTTCTGCTGTTGTGTCTTTTTAGCCTGTAGTCGTTAATCAGACAAAACTCTCCACATAAAGCATGGGTCGTCTAACAGCCAAGCAGTATACAATTTCCTTTGATCTTGAGCAGAGCCTACTTGTCATACAGAACTCTGAAAGCATTCTCCCATTTCTGCCCTCTTATATAGCCCATGCTCAGATGGAAATCATGAATCCTAGCCGTTCCTTGAATCTTGAATCCTGTCAACAGTAAAGGTTAAAATCTGTTGACGACCCAGCTTGTGATCTAAAGTCTCAAAAGATCCCTATTTTTCTTTCACTTTTTCTTCAGCAAATCATGACTGTATATTATTAAAGCAACTAGTTGCCAACAAATCAACAGCGTTGGCTATCTTTTAAGATCTTCGCTTGATTCAATTAGAGTAATCTTGTTTCATGAATGCTCTCTTTTGGATCTCAGTCTATTACCGCTTGACATGGTCGATTTTGTGAATTCTTCCTAATCCTGATATTTCACTTCAAAAAAAAAAAACCTGAAGCTTGTACTAATAGTGAAGCTGCTGTCTCCCCCCCCCCCCTCTCTTTGCTTGCAATTTGCATATTTACTTGAATTGTTTTCTGTTTATTTGCAGGAACACTATTGTGTGACATACGCAATCAATGATGCCGTGGTATGTTCTTACTTGCACATGGAATTTTTTTTGTCTCCATACAACAAAAGAAACCAAAAACAAACCAAGTGTAGTAACATCCCTGCCAAAGTAGTGAAGTGGCTGGGATTCTCTTATGTGTAGGTACTATGAGTCCATTATTTTAAGTTCTTCCAAATGTGTTGGCCTTTGGCCATCAGTTTCTGAGGCTGTTCTTTTAGAACCGTACTCAACAGAAGCACATGAGATGGTAACCTCAGCTGTTTCCAGTTAATACTTTCTCTTCCATCATATTAGACCTAAAAAATGGATCATTGGAGTAGATTTGGGTGGGCTTAGTTTTAGGTCAGATCAAAGCAGGTTGAAGCAATATGCAGATCAGATTGATTTGTGAGATGTCCTTTCAGATTTTGTGATATTTAGCTCGTTAAGAAAATGTTGCCAACATTGCTGAGGCAGATTGGGTCATTCAGTGTACGCCAGGCCATTCAAATTGGGTTATCGGGCATGGATTGGTTCTGCCAGATCTAAGTTCGTGTTCCAGTAGGCTGCATGTTGCGATAGCATATCTAAAATACAATGTGTTTCCTAGAATGATAAGATGAATCTTGAAACCTCTATACAGCTCTCTCTGATGCTCTTTGTTCTTGTAATTGTGCTTCAGGGCATATTCCAGAACTTCGGCTTTCCCGAGGATGAAGGGAACTCCGCCAGTCCCCCATCGGTTAGATCATGACAATATCTGGAGAGTGCCCACCAAGCTTTCAGTTCCTTTTTCTGTAAGTTGGATAAGATAAAGGAGACTTGAAATGCTCATGCTAATTTGTATAATGGCAGAAAACCAGAAATACCCCCTCCCCCCAAAACAAGAAAGGATACCATTTCCTTCCCCAAACAGAAAAACGAGAAGAAAGGGGAAAAAAAAAGGAAAAGAGAGGCAAAAAAAAAAAGAAAAAAAGAAGAGACGAGAGCATTTTTCTAGTGTCAAAAAGGATGATAGCTTGTATGAATGTGGTCCATGTATGGTTTTTGACTTATTCTAGGGGGAAGATCTACACTAAACTTTCTACTCTTTTGCTAGCTGTTTTACAAAGTAACATGGAGGGGACCCTCTTTTGTGTCACCCCCACCCCCATTTGCATAGCCTATGACCTTGTTCATGTGGGGTCTCTTTGGATTCCATGATCTTTCTCTCTCCTCGTTCTCTTATCCTTTTCCCCGTTTTCTTTGGGTGATGAAGATGGCTATGGTTTGGGTTCGTTGTGGAAAAATCTCATCATATGATATGATGATCTAGACTGTGTACTGTTCTTGGTCTTCTGTTTGATTGTTGCACGGTTGATTCTCGATTGTGTTTGTGCCTTCAGTATTTGTATCTCTTGCTTTATATATAGCTGTACTGTTCCCATTTGAAACCCAACCCCAAAAGAAAACTGGATTATATATAGCTGTTCTGGTGCGACTTTCAGAGTATGGGTTCAAATTTGGATTGTTCTTATTCATTGTTCGACAAAAAGAAAAGAAAATAGTTCTTCTCATGCCAAAAAGGGTGAACTTAACAGACAAATGTGTTTGATTTTGAAAAATTTTCGCGTTTAAAGCTAGTGACAGGCGGTGATGAGCGGTTGGGAGTAGTAAGGAGTTGTAAAAAGTTGCAAGGGGATAACTTCAAGTGGTAAGCAGCAAAGAGCAGTAAGCGGTATGCTATTGCTGCAAAATGCTAAAATGAGCAGACCCTAAGAGCTCAATCGTTGCATTGGTTGGGGTGTTGGACACTTGGACGGTTCTAATTGGCTGAAAGTCTGATAAAGTCTGATATGGTTATGAAATTGAGTTCTGGTTAAAAGGTGGAGCCGTTCAGGAGATTGACGGCGAAAATTTTGCAATGTTAATTGATTCATAATATTCACTCTGGTGCTTGGAATCTGACAGTTTCTTCCAGCACTGCATGACCGTGTTTTCAAACTTCATTTTACTGGAGCAACCAACCACTGGAAAACTGGTGAATATACTGATCCCTGTTCACATTTCTATAAGGATTGGGCGAAAATGTGAACTGGGTCTTCTTCTTTTCTTGTTTGATTATGAATTTAGGTAACCCCTTTAATTTTTTTGGGGGGGGGGGGGGGGCCGTTCCTTTTGGCCCTTAACAAATCACTTTAAAAGGTAATATTTGATATTACCAAGTAAGGATTTTTCTGGACAAAAAGAGTGTCGCCTGGATTTCCCCCCCTGTTTGTTTTTGGGGGTGGGGGGGGGGGGTTCACTTTGATCTTGTATTCTAAGTCCTTGGGGCTGTTCTTTTTGTTGGCAAATCCACTTTTACTAACTCCTATCAACTGTTTTAAAATTTTTTAATTCTTTCCAATTTTAATCAATTTTTATCAATTTCTATCCACTTCTACCAGCTTCTATTAACTCGTACCAACCTTCTTCAAAAAATTTTACAAAGAAAATACTACTCGTTTACATTTTTTACCAACATGATCCAATTTATACCAACTTCTTCTAATATTTTTCAACTTTAACTAACTTCTATCAATTGATCTAGAAAAAAATACGAACTTGTATAAATTTTTATCCACTTTTATTAATCTATATTAATTTTATCTATTTATCAACCCCTCTTTATTACAGAAAAAAGGTCCTTGCACTGATTAGGGCTGGCAAAAATCCGTCCGACCCGATTACCCGAATTTGTCCGACCCGAAAAAAACCGGGTACGGTCATCAAATTTATGTCCGAATTTAAAATTCGGACAACCGGACATGTCCGAATTTAAATCCGAGTAGGGTTTGGGTTTGGACATTCGGGTTCGGGTTGTCCGAATTTTTGAACCATTTCGGGTTCAGATGAATTCGGGCAATCGGACAACCGGGTTCGGACATCGGACAACTATGTTTATATGTAATTTTAGTCCAAATTCTTTAGAAAATTTTTTAAAAACAAATTCGGACAACCGGGTTCGGACATTAAAAAATCGGGTTCGGGTTTGGTCACACAACATTTCGGTCAGAATGTCCTAAAATCATATCACAAATTCGGACGTTCGGACAACCGGGTCCGGGTCCGGGTCCGGGTCTGGTCAAAGTGTCCAATTTGTAATCCGAACAGGGTCCGGGTATGAAATTTTTATTCGAATGTTCGATTTGTTCGGACCCAAATTAACCCGGATTCGAATTTTTACCACCCCTGGCACTGATAATCCCCAAAATCAAGGAAACTAATAAATCAAAGCTTTGAGATTTGGGTTTTTGGGGGCAGGTGTCCTTGTACCTTAGGGCAAGGGGTTGCCTTGGGTGAATGACCTTGAGATATTTAGTTTTGGGCCCCTTATTTGAAGCAAGTGCCCCTTTTAATTTTGTCCAATTTATATTTGACCATTTAATTTAATGCCTCATTTTTCCATGAACGTGTGTTGTAGGTTAAGAGATGAGCATGTCATGTGGACCCTACTTGAGTTATCCAATCAATTATTTTGAGTAAGTGGAGGCAACTCAATGAACTCATGGTGGTGTGGGCCTGTGGGGTGATTCAACATAATGACACTTGCTTAATAACCTATTTAAATTTTGCCCCAAATGTCCTTGTTATAAATTTTGTTTGGTACTAACACAGGCTTGTTTAAATAATTTAACACTTATTTCTATTAAGTAAGATCTCGAGTTCGAGTCTTGTGAATAGAGAAAAATCTGTTATGAGAAAGCTCTACTTTTTATTAGGCCAACAACAGCTTGACTCCAATAAAATGGAGGAAGTAAACCTAAAATCCAAAAAATTAAATTTCGTTTGGTTTGCTAGACGTTGTAATCAGAACGATAATGTTTGTTGCTGCATAGAAAAATACAAGAGATGTTTGGCAAATTTTATTACGAAAAGTTGAATTTGTTGGATAAGAGAGCTTTCTGTAATTTTATCAGCAGTTGTATTTGTAATAAAAACAGTGGATATAAGTTAATACCTTATCCAATATAATAGAGTTTCACTGGCCATCTTTTTCTCTTTTTTTTTTTTGGGGAGGTACTTTTTGTGGGAGGGGTTTGTTTAGGGGTAACTATCCTTCCACAAGTCGTCACAAGCTTTGTTTGAGATTGCTAAAAATGTTCTAATCACAGTAATGTGATTGCCCCCCCAAAAAAAAAGGAAAAAAAACACATAAGGTAGCAAATTTTATTATAAAATTTATTTTTTCTGTGATTTTAGTTTATTAAATAAAAGGACCCATAGGAATCAATACATCAAAGTAAAAATTAATGTCTTATTCAAGAAAATTAGTCCCACTCACATTTTCTTGGGTTTTTTTTTTTTTGGTAGCTGTTTCTCCTTTTCTTTTTTTGAGAAGAGGGGGCATCTTTAAAGTTTAACAAGATTTGCTTTGGGTGTTCTCTTAAAGGGCTGGTCACAGGTACCATTAAAGTTACATAGTAGATAGTCTTCTACGAAGACAGGAACGGTCTTGGTAGTCTTCAGGGATGTCCGCGGACACCCCTACCAAAAACGAAAGGTTCTAACTAGTTGTTCTAGAGGGGTCGAAAGTATTATAAATGGAAGAATTGCTTTAATTTCATTTTCAAAAATTAGCTCACTGCCTTTGTTATGTGCTTTTGCAAGAATTGCTTCTCAATAGCTTGGTTATGTTATTGAAAGTCAACACATAAAAATATCCTTATATCCATCTGTTAATGTTACGGTGATTTCTGATTTTTTGAACAGAGCTGTCTACTTTTTTTTTATCAAGAAAAATAGGACGGGGTTATATTAATTGTGCATTGAAAAAATCGTACAGATCTTCCGATGCTCCAGCATTTATGCTATTCGGAATATCCCCATCCCAAATCCTACTGTTAGAAGGCGATGTTCGCTTTCTTCGTGAATTGAAAGCCCTTAGAAATTAAGTGCAAGGGCTTAGGCCAAGTTAGCTCTTAGCTCATGGAGAAAAGTTAATTAAAGAAAATTCACAGCACTTATCCTGGATCGCTTTATGATTTTGTTATGTAGGATATTGCTTGGAAATGAATATTTTGTAGGAAAAAGCAAAGAGGGTTTGGGGGACATGGAGGCCCTGAGTCAAGTGTATCTATTTTGGACACTTGTTTCCTACTTTTTAAGAGCAAAACCAACGGTGAGTCAATTTTTTGACTCACCGGTGGGACCTATTGCTGCCACATCAACATTTTCTTTAATTTTTTGCCTCATAATCCTCACTCTCTCCAGTGGAAGGCTCATCATTTACCTCATCAAATAAAATAATACTCATGGATCCACTCTAAAACACGCAACTTTATTTTTAAAATCCAAAAAATAATCTAAAACCAAATTAAAATATTTTAAAAAATGAAAAAAAAAAGAAAAAGAAAATTTGGCATGAGCCTCCTCACGCCCCCGCGCCTCCTCCCCGAGCCCTCAAGCCAAGTCAGCCACTACAAGTAATCGCGCCGCCTCCTCCCTCGCTCGCCTCTCTCTCTCCTCGCGCGAGCACACCGTTGGTTTTGCTCTAAGAAGTGAAAGATCAGAGGATCAACTATTTGCATTGTTTAGAAACTATAATAAACTATTCAATTTTAGCTAAGTAAATCAATTTCATTTTTTTGTCCAGTTTAATATGGATTTATCCAATTGCATTCTACGATACTTTATTTTTTAGTACATACAATAATAAATATTAGTAGATGGACACCCTTAATCCGAATGTTTAGGTTTGTCATTATATAAAGAAACATCTTTTTTTTACTAATTCAGTTGAATACTTGCATTCATCAGTCTAAGTACTCCAATTTTAATATATATAAATTTGACATTAAACAATATGGCGATAAAAAATAAATAAAGCATCGCCGTAAAAAGTAAAGATTTTACAGATAAAATTTAAGACAATATTTGGAGAGAGTCTCGGCTTAATTATATGATTTGAAGATATTTATATAATTATATGTGTGAGACTTTACCCTACCAGCAAAGAAGTAGAACCAAGTCCAAGTGATCCACGGAAATATTTTGTTGGAAACCTTTTTTTTTTTGGGGGGGGGGGGGGGGAGAAGCGTATTTTAGGGAAACTTGTTAGTAGAGTTACAAATTAAACTCAACAACAAAATGGGTATATTTTGGTATAGTTTTTATTTGGTGCAAATGATATGTTCTTTTCGATTTATTATGAGTACCTATTATCAAAATTCTGCATTGATCAACACAAATCAGCAACTTATCAATGCAATCATATTTTTTACTCACAATTTCAGCCCTTATCAGCACTCATCAGTACTAGTCAATACTAATCAACACTTATCAGCAATCATGAGTACCTATTATCAAAAGAACAAGATCTCACTTGAATCACTTAATAAAAGATCCTCATGCTTGGATTTAAATTCAAAAAAAAGGTTTGAAAATCAAGAATTTCATCATCCTATACGGAAAGAAATGCTGTATTTGATCTTGTCAAAGAATTAAAGAGTTACAAGACACACAACCTATCGAATGAAACAAGCTAAGGTATAATGTTTACTTTAAAAAAAAGAAAAGAAAAAGGAAGGATTTATTGTACTGCATATATGAGAGAGAGGGATCAGATACTCTTTTCTGAAAATTTAGAGGCCTAAAAAGGGTGGTTTTGGGAATACCCTTTTCTTTGTAAAAAAAACTGCCTGAATTTTCAACCAAATTACATGGAAAAAGTCACAAAGAACCTTTCTAAGCCCTTGATGCTCCTTCCTTTAAAAGAGAGGGAAAGAAAAAAAAAATTTTAAAAGGGAGAAAAGAGAGACAGAAAGAAATTATTTTAGACAGAAAAAATGGGTTGGGTATACCCCCATTTTTATTTTCTTTTTTTTTGGGGTGGGGGTGTTGCAGGGGAAAAATGGGTAAAAATCAAAATTCCTTTTTTCTATTACCCTTTGCAAAAAAATTTTCCCATTCCCTTCATTTTTGTATTTTTTTTTTCATTTTTATCCTTACTTTTCCTCCAAGAAGGGGGGGGGGGGGAATATGCATTGTTTTAAGTTCCTTTCTTTTGAGCTTTGGCTAAGAGTTTTCATGCTCACTTTGTGGGGATGTGTGACAATTGCTTGACCCTTGACAACTAGTTGCATTAGGGTTTAAGAGGCAAGGTAATTTTTCTTTTTCTTTTTCTTTTTTTGTTGTTTGGATACAATTGTCTGCCCATAAAAAGGAGTAAAATAATCCGTAATTATAAAAGGTTACTTCGTAAGTTTAGTGAAATCTTCAAACAGAGACGATAATCACATTTTTTTTTACGGTTCAAATGAGATAGAAAAGACATAGCAATACATAATAATCATGATTGATTATGTGAAAGATTATTCAAAATTATTATGATAACAAAACTCACTACATAAAAGTAATTTTACTAAACCGATATTTTAAAAGCATAGTAGCATTTTATTTGATTTAGTCAATTAAATATCAATAAAAAAAAAGATTCAATTAAATGAGAACTCAAATTGATTTTTAAATGCCCATGTAAGCCAATTTTTAGGGAATTTTTTATAAGTCATACAGTTAACAACTACAACTCGGCCATGCTTAATCAGTCACGATCATTAGCAATACTTTTAAATAATCAGCCAACTTTGATTAAATTTTAAAATGATAAACAATAACCATTTTTTTTCTTTTTTTTTTTGTGTATAAAAAAATGAGATCCCGGAAAGTGTGGTGCATAATTGCTTTGATCTTTGGATTCTAAAACCCTTTTTGACTGAATGTCCATCTGTCTCAATTCTCAAGGTTTGGCTCTGTAAAAAGTTTATTAACAAATTATCAAAACAAATAATATTTGTATTTAATTTATATATTTATCTATTTTGCAAAGGATTTCTAGGAATTTCTCATATCTCAAAGTTAGACTCCAATATATCATTTGTTAAACTTTTAATTGAGTTGATTTTTGAATATAATTTCTTCTTAAACTTTTAGTTTCAAACAAGATAGAATCGTAAAATAAGAGCACATAATAAAAATAATACACACAGAATTTACATGGATCGGCACCTCCACCTATTTCACCAACACAAATAATGCTTATATTCTACTCAAAATTGGTTTTGATTTCTATTTTTGTTTTCAAGCTAAATTAATTACCAAAGAAAAACCAAATATAATTTTGGAAAACTCGCCAGAACTCAAATTATAGTATTTGGCTTTCGAAGGGACATAGTTCAACAACTTTGGATGATTGTCATCACGTAATTCACTCATCATCATGCTAAAAATGTGCTTCATTCTTCTAATGTATGCATACGAGTAGCTCGAGTTAAGGTATTTATACTATCATCAACCATATTTTTAGGGAGACAAATATAACAGCGGATTGGCTGTCAAAGTTTGGGCATTCTCTCGTTAGATTTATGTTTCTCCCCCTTTCTTAGATCAACAACAACAACAACAACAAACTCCCAATGTGAGTCCCGCTTTCGCGGGATCTGGGGAGATCCAGCTGTAGACAACCTTACCTCTACCGATATTCCTACCCATAGAGAGATTGATTCCATCAGACCCACAAAACAGCTTTGAGAAAAGGTTTGAAGAGAAAACAATTGCAAAATCATTGACCGATGTAAGAGAAAGGGGAAGGGGGAAAAGGTAACGAATAAGCGAAAAGATAGGGAGCGGAGACATACCTCAACAAACCAGGGGCGCTTGGTGCCGTGACATCCTGGGAAAGCACGACCTACAGACAAGCAAACCAAAACCCTGCTCACCCCACACCTCCTAAGCTACTGCCACCTACGGAGCCGGTCCCCATTTCTTAGATCGATATGTGATAATGTAGTTGGACACAATCTTGTGAGGAGAAGCGTCTAATATTCACCATTTATTTTTACCATTGCCGAAAACAAGGAATAATAGTAGCTTTTAATCCCGATAACTTAAAGTTTGTCATTTGGTTAACAGACAAAAATCGAAATGTCAACTACAACACAAATTTTGTGCACTTCCTTATATGTTATTTAAGTATTTGACATTTGGATTGTTAAGTTCTATAGGTTTAAGGCCCTGTTTTTTTCGTAAGTCAATTTTAAAATACCAACCTCAATTCATTTCAACTCACTTTTACTATTTTAACCAAGTTCGATTTATTACATAAAAAAAATTCAACCCACTTCAATCCACTTCAACTCACTTCAACTAACTTCAACTAATTTCAACCTACCTCAACCTACTTCACTCTTTTACCTACCTCAATTTATCTGCGAAAAGAACAAACCCTAAATATCATAAACCTCTAATACTAGTTGGGGTTTGCTTATCCTGTTTTCACATTATAGATAGGCTTTTACCTTAAAATTTTAAACTTTTGTGGTAAAAGCCTTCGTTTAAGTGACACGAACTAATACAATGAATTTGTTAGATTTTAGCAAAAAATCCAATTAAGCAACTTAAGAAATTAAAAAGGAGAGGGAATTCTTTAGAAGAAAATATATGAAATCATCTCTTGTAAAAACTTTACGTGGCAAACTACCATAGGCACAGAGAATTAGCTTACAATAATTATTAATAATCTTAATAGATTAAGATTATGGCTTAGTTCACTTTAATGGTTTGGGCTACAACCAAAAACAAAAGACAGCCTTCAGCCTTCTTCAGATTCTGTGATCATCTTTTACCACAAACCAGCAGCCAACAGCCTTGGAAAACCCATAATAATAAAGCGATAATTACGCATTAATTATTGGTGTGTTTGACAAACAGTTTTTTGAGGAGGTTTTTGATCAAAAATTGTTTTTTAACCAAAATTAGCTGTTTGACAAGGTGACAAAGCTAATCTGGGTGTTTGGTGAAAGGGCTTTTAAGATGAGCTTTTTGGGTCCAAAAAACTAATTTGAAAAAGCTAATTCCACGAGCTTTTTGAAGAATTGGCTTTTTGTTTCGTAACTTTATTAGAAACAACTAATTTTACCAAACGGTTTTTCAACAAACAACTAATTCAAACAGCTAATACCAACAGCCAACTAAAATAGCTAACAACTAACAGTTCATACAAACAGCTAATAGATAACAGCTGTTTACCAAACAAAACCATAATCAAATACCCCTCTAGGCTTTAACCTTTTTTTTTGGTTGGTGGTTCGAACCTTTTAACGATTAATATAATTAACAATTGCCGACATCTGTTAACAGAAGATGTTTGTGTAGTGCCCACAGTAATGATAAATTAATTAACTCTTAAGGCTGTCTATTATTAAGAAGAAGCAACAATTAACCTATCTTTAAAAAAATTTGAGAGAAATTAATTAGTACTATAAATATTTATTATTAACATTTAATACTCATCAGCATTTAGTTATATTTTCTACTAGTTATGATTAGAATTGGTTAATACTTATCAACAATACGTTGCTTAATTATAATAAGTTGGTAAAAAAAAAGACTACAAAATAAGATTACATGCCACCAATATAAAGCAACTTTTATGTATGATATAGTAATCCTTTTAGTGTTATAGTGTTCTCAAAATAAATGCTATTGTTTTTAAAAAAAGTCTTAGATGATTTTCTTTTTGTTTTCTTATATCATTTATATAACTCAATTATCATTGCTCTAAATATAGGATAAAGTGATTTTATTAAGACAACCTAACCATATTTTGAGGTACATAATCTTATTCCTTTTTTTTGTCAAAATTGATTTTTTTTATTTATCATATTTGATATTTAAGAAAATATAACTCTAATAGCCTCTTTTCATACAAATTCTATTAAAGGTCTCATAAAAAAAATATTAGAGAAAGCAATAAATTGACAAACCATATTGTGATTGACGAGTGGACCACATTTTAACACGTCAATTTACATACTAATAATTACCCCCTAAAAACATATTTGGTAGATGGTGTCAGTCAGTTTAATTGCTACAGTCTTTAAGAGTTGTTATCAAAAAACGTGAATTCAAATCTCACATGTATCGACCTTTACGCCTTACTCGGGGGAAAAAAACTAGTAACTAAAAAGCTCCATTTTATACTATACTTGTTTTTTAAAATCAAAAGTATACTAAATTTCGTATGTTATAAATGAATTCCAACTTTTTTTTTAAATTGAAAATTTTCCATAGATTTGATCTAAAGGAGAAAATATGGTCATTTTTACATAATTTTTTGAGATCCTTTTTAGTTTTTATACGTGCAAGAAAAAACAGATTCCATAGGATAAACACAAAATTTTTGGAAAGAAGAAAAAGAAAAGGGAAAAAGACAAGAGAAAATTGCAGCCACGGGTGGTAGGCTAGATCACTAGAGAGCGTGGAAGAGAGAGACTAGTTGGAAGAAAGACAGAGACCAACAGCGAACTCGCGTTGGACTCGACATCTCTCTCTCTTCAATGCGTCTGTTTATCCAAACGCCGAAGAAGCTGAAATCAGCCGCCACAGGCTAGCCCCCGCCACCGCTTCCACCGCCACACCCACTCTCTCTCCTCCCCCCTCTGACTCTCTCTCCACCCCACCTTCCTTCCTCTCTCTCTCTCTCTCTCTCTCTCACTCTAAGCTTGCTTGAATTCAATGGGGTGTACAGCATCCAAGCTAGAGAACGAGGACAGTGTGCGGCGGTGCAAGGAGCGGCGCCGCTTCATGAAGGACGCCGTCTTCGCTCGCCACCACCTCGCCGCTGCACACGCGGACTACTGCCGCTCTCTCCGCCTCACCGGTTCCGCCCTCTTCGACTTCGCACAGGGGGAACCCCTCCTCGTCGTCGCCCCCTCCACCCCCTCCGTCCTCGTCCCACGCAACCCTATGCCTAACCCTAAAGACGCTAAATCAAACCCCACGCCTTCTCTCTCCTCCAAATCCTCCATCCCTCCTTCCCCCTTCTCCAAACCCCCTCCTCCGATTCGAGTCGTCCCACCTTCCCCTGCTCCGTCGTCGATTCACCCGCCCCCTCCTCCGCCGGAATTTTCGCCGACGATTGCGAGCTCCAATCTCCCCCATATTCTCTCTGCTTCGAGTGTACAGTCGTACGGTGGGGGTGGGCGTAGGAAAGCGCCGAAGCTTCCTCACATTTTGTCGGATTCGAGTGTTCAGTCTACTCCTAGGACTGTGAAATCGTCATCTGGGGCTGGGAAGTTTGATTTTAATCCGACGTATGTGGCGAATTCGACCTACTCTGAGACCCCTTCTCAGGCTTCTTCTGTTTGGAATTGGGAGAATTTCTACCCACCTTCTCCCCCTGAGTCTGAGTTCTTCAACAACTATAATTTCCAGAATAATCAGCGTCAGCGTCAGCATCAGCATCAACCTCAGTATCACAACAATCATCATCTGGGTGTTGACGAGGAGGAGGAGGAGAGAGAAAGTGAGAGGGAAGAGGTTCACTGCAGTGAGTGGGGGGATCATTACAGCACCACTAGCTCCGATACTGATGAAGGGGATATTGATGGAGATGGAGATGGAGATGTGGATGGAGATGATGAGAGAGATACGAGATCCGAAATTTCGGAGCTCCGGTCTAGATCCCATTTCGGGTCATCCTCTGTTCGGAGCGAGCCAGTCGGTCGACCCAGGCCGCCTCCAGCTTCATCTGTGAAATCCCAGATGGGGATGGGGAAGTTGGATGAGAAGTCAGAGGATGATGGGATGTCTTCGTCATCGGCAAGCTGGAAAAATGGTCGGGAAGTTTGTGGGAGTGAGGATATGAAGATTGTGGTGAGACATAAGGATCTTAAGGAGATTGTCTTCTCAATTAAAGATTATTTTGATATGGCTGCAGCTGCTGGTGACCAGGTCTCTGAGATGCTCGAAACGGGTCGGGCTCAGCTTGATCGTAGCTTCCAGCGATTGAAGAGTATGTTTTCTATTCATTTCTTTACATTTATAGTTCCAATTTTTTGAAAAAGGATTCAAACTTGGTCAAGGTTGAAGAGGGTTCTTCTTGTTGGGCGAATCTGAATGGGACTTCTTTCTTTCTGTGATGCAATTCTGACTGATTTATCTAAGCAAGAAGACTAATTGGTTTGACTGAGTGTTGAGATGTGAGGTTGTTAGACTTGGATTCGTTTATTCTTCCACAGGGTTCTTTTTTTTTAATTTTTAATTGGTTGTGCTCTCCTTTGATCTGGGTTCAGTCAGTTAATTTGAATGGCGGATTTTGATGGATTTTTTGGTTTTGATGTTGCAGAAACTGTGTATCATTCAAGTGGAGTGTTCAGTAACTTGAGCTCCAGTTGGACTTCCAAACCGCCATTGGCTGTTAAGTACCGGCTTGATTCCACTGCGTTGGATGAGCCTGGAGGTCCAAAGAGTCTTTGTTCGACATTGGAACGCCTTCTGGCCTGGGAGAAGAAGCTCTATGAAGAAGTTAAGGTGATTGTATTTGTAGTACTTTCGCTTGATTGATCAATTGTTTTCATCTTTAGCCTTTTTTTTCTACGCCTTTTCACAAAGTTCCAGAAAAGTGAAATTTGTTATGTGTTCCTTGCTTTATTTCATGTGCAAATTCTTGATCAACGAAGTTAGTGGCGTAAAATTGCCGCTGGGACATTGACATGTCAGACCCCACTGGGTTAAAGTATTTTGCTTTTCTAATCCTAGTGAATTTGGGTATTGTCCCTTTCAAACAACCACTAAGTGCTGTATTGTGGTAGTGGCGATCTTCAATTGGCGCTTGAATTAATTTGAAGATTTGAATTCCGTGGCTTGTGTGAATTTGTACTGTGATCATTAATAACGTGGTTCTGGTGTACATTAAGAACTTGAATTATTTTGGTGGCAAGTTTCTGTTGTGTTTCATTTAGTTACCCTTGCTATGTCATGGTGCCCTCTGCTTGATGACACTTTCTACTATGACTACTGTGTCATTTCTATTGTGTCTACAGGATTTGAGTGGTTAGCATTTAGAGCATTCCCAACGCTGGGAACGCGTGGGGCAAATGGGCCTTGCGTGTCCCATGTGTGGGAGAAAGTTGCTGGCAGCCTTGGGAAAACCGGGGGGGGGACGTGTGGCAGCACGCCTGCCCGTTCCTCTCCCCATTCCCTCTTTTTTTGTCCTTATCTGATTTTTTAATTATTTTTCTTTTGTTTTTTTAATAAATAAATATTATTTAGATAGTTTTAAAAAAATGTATTTTATACAGTAGGTCCATACAAAATATTTTATTTTATAATTTAAATTGGAGTTCCATTGGTTGGGAAAGTGATGGAATGTAAGTTTCGGAAATGTGGAACTTTTGATGATGTGGCATGGGAATGCTCTTATAATTGGCTGTCATGTTTTTTCACATAATTTATTGTTTACTCGATTTGATTAGGTATGGTGTTGCATCAAATGCGATGCTGTTGTAACATCTGGAATATTTGATTCTCCATCTATCATGTCAGCTTTTAGATGCTAGTTCATCTACTATTAGAAGTTGCGACACTTGTGATGAAACAGTCACTGAGTATGAAACTAGTGCTGCAGACCTGGCAGTGGTAAAATCTTTTCGTGACGTGTCATAATGATGCTGGAACAAGTTTGCCACTATAAGATAACTAATGCTAATGCAAATTGCTGTGATGAATGACCTGCAGGCTAGGGAGGGTGTGAAGATTGAGCATGAGAAGAAATTGGCAACACTTCAAAGTCAGGAGTACAAGGGTGAAGATGAAATCAGGTTGGATAAGACCAAGGCTTCGATAAAGAAGCTGCAGTCTCTTATTATTGTCACTTCGCAAGCTGCCAATACAACGTCTTCAGCCATCGTTGGTCTTAGGGACAGTGATCTTATTCCTCAACTTGTCGAACTCTGTCATGGGTAAGTCATTATTTGATTAACAACTGAATGTAAACATGTTTCTAAAACTGTTTAGTCTGTGCTTATCAAGAATGAATATTGAATTGTGTTCCTTCGTCTGCCAATCTAGGCTGTAAACCCTCAATTCTGCTACACATGGCCTTTTAGCATCTACATAGGTCTAAGTTGGATATCTAATAGTTTTGGAAATGGTGCAGCTGTTCAACTATAAGTTTGCATTCTTTGACATGCAAAGTAATTATAGGGAAGAGTTTATCTAATTTTCAAAAACCAACTTCAACAGTCGTCCAGTGAGAATATGTAGCGCATGTAATTTCATTGAATTGTGGATTTTTGATCTGATTTGTCATGCTTCTGTATCATTGCATCCGTAGAACTAATCCTGAGTTTTGTGGCTTAATTGGGCTAAGAGGTATTAATTCGATATAATATTTTGCTCATATTTCCTACGAAGGAAAACTTTGCTCGTTTTGAAGGGACTATCGCAGGGTCAGTTGAGCCTGAGAAAACTATTAAAAGGCCATGTCCTTTTGCAACTGGCAAGCATCTTTGTGGTTGTAGTCATTGATGGCATAATGTCACTTCGTTCCCACCTTTGTGTAATCAGTCCGTCATTGAATTTTTTTTCTTTTTTTTTTTGGAGCTTTGGCCCATTGTCAATCCATAAATGATAAATGGTTGTGGAGTTGGCTGGATCAGCTTTCACTGTGTCTGGACCCACCCTAGGGTTCTTGCAACAAAGGGAGAAATGGGTAATCGGTTGGTGTGGTGGAATGAGTGAGATCATTGCTACTTGTACAAGACGCTTTTATTTTGTGGGGCTAATTGAAAGCGACATTCAACCTGGATGTAGTTTTGTGACCTGCCTTTGTTCCATTCGGCATTTGCGAGAGTGCTTTCTGGCAGGCTGAGTTGGATGGCCCATGGCCATGTGGGTCTATGATATTTTTTCTCAGAACTGAAATTAGCATGGTTAGATTCTAGAATGTCATTAATCACTGAAGAGCGTAGATAAATTTTAACCACCCAAAAAAGTCAGTATAGTTGTCACTTGTCGATGTAGAGCCTACTCGGGATCTCCTGAGGGAGACCTCATTGAGATCCACATTGGTGTGATTTATAAGAGCCTGATCATGCTAGCTCTTCATGGCTTTTGAGCTAAAGCCGTGTAAGCTACCTAGACCTGTTTGAGTAATGCAAATTGGTTATTCAGGTTGAAATCTCGTTGTCCACGAAGCCACGCTGACACATACCTTCCCTTAGAACAATTTAATTTTGTCTGTTCTGATATTTCCTGGCATATTAAGACTCCAGAGCAATGAGGCTTGCCAAAGGTTGAACTTTGGCATTAATGTGCTATTCTGAGATGCACCAATTCTCTGAATGCAGAATGATGTACATGTGGAGATCAATGAACCAGTTCCATGAAGTTCAGAATCAAATCGTACAGCAAGTACGAGGTCTCATAAACCAGCAAGTGAAAGGCGATTCAACGTCTGAACTCCACCGGCAGGCAACCCGGGACCTTGAGTCGGCTGTCTCTGCCTGGCACTCGAGTTTCTGCCGCCTAATCAAGTACCAAAGGGACTTCATTCGTTCTCTTCATGAGTGGTTTAAACGAACTCTTGTACCGGTTGACAAAGAAGCCACACATTCAATGAGGGAGCACTCTGACGCATTTGCTTTCCTAGATGAGTGGAAGCTTGCCCTTGACCGGCTCCCTGATACCGTAGCCTCGGAAGCCATCAAAAGCTTTGTCAATGTTGTCCATGTTATATCGGTCAAGCAAGCTGAAGAGTTGAAGATCAAAAAGAGAACAGAGTCGATATCAAAAGAGCTTGAGAAGAAAGCCTCAGCTCTCAGAAACATAGAGAAGAAATATTACCACTCTTATTCTATGGTGGGACTCGGGTTTCCAGACAACGGACATGACAATGGACAAATGCTGGATGCCCGGGACCCCCTGGTAGAGAAGAAAGCTGAGCTGGCGTCTTGCCAGAGGAAAGTGGAAGATGAGATACTGAAGCATACGAAAGCAGTGGAGGTGACCCGAGCAATGACACTGAACAATATACAAACCGGCTTGCCCGGAGTTTTTCAGGCATTGACAAGTTTTTCCTCGCTGTTCACGGGGGCACTGGAGGCAACATGTAATCGTTCCTACGCAATAAAATAGAGAGATCTGAAGTTACCAAATCGCTTGGCCTTTTTTTTTTCTTGGGGGACATTGTTGCATTTTTGGCAAGTCAAAATTTGGAGAGGGCTGAGAGTTTTTTTGGCTGTGCAGCCCTGGTTTCTTAGCTTTGTCCTCCCTTCTGAGTTTGTTGTATTACTTTGTTGTAGATAAGTGGGAATTTTGAGATTTCACTGTGCTGATATTGGCTAAGGGATGGGGGATGCCTCCTTTGTACAGGGAACTCCTTACATTGCGTTGATTATCTTAGGCTTCACATATTCACTATTTAATCAATAAATGGCCCCACACTTTCTCTTAGGTTATCTGCCCCTTTCCCCCCAATAATTTGACTTCCCTAGTTTCGTAGGGTCATGTTTATGCTATATTTCAGGTATGACTGGAACTGTTCACTTCTTGTATAGCTGTAAACGGCCCTTTATCGACAAACTGTTTGATTTTGACCATGATGGCTAGGTAGAAAAGACAAATATGCTTAGAGGAATTGGAACTAGTAGAGTAGTTTTTCTTTGCCCTTGCCGCTCTGTTCTATCTTCTATGTGCGTGTACAATTTAATGGTGAGTAACATTTGAACGATGAAATCAAGTCCTTTTTCTTTTGTCACATTCTAAGCAGAATTTCGGAGTACGGATTTGGATTGGTTAATTTAGTTAATTGAATGCTTATGGTGTTGTATACCTTTTTAATTTAATTATTTAAAAAACCCGAAGATTTGATTCATTGGCTAAGGGTGGATCTGACAAAAATTGGCCCAATTCGAAAATCTGATCTAAATCCACCCGAAAAATTTGGGTTTTGACTTTTACACACGATTTTTTCGATCTGAACTCAAAATTAATTGAACCAAAAACCCCAATAATTTGTGGGCCAAACCCAACCCGAACATGAACATGCCCGCTTGACCCAAATACTATATTTTTACTTTTTGATTTTTCTTCAATTTATCCTTTTTAACAATAATGGTTGTTCATTATACGATTCTTTCAGAAATACTTTATATAATTATGGCATCTCTTCATAAATTAAATAATAGTATGCTTTTTTTTCCAACTTCATTCTCATACGATAATATCATACACAACTTATAAATGAAAAAATTCTAAAAAATGGGTAAGAAATGACATGAAATAAGTCAAATAACTATTTAGTTCTAAGAAAATCAATTTCGAATAAGACATATATTAAAAATGTACCAGTCATACAGTTTTGTTTTTAGTGAAGTGAATATGTCTCATCATATTTTAAATAATACTACTCTATAATAATATAAAATTTTGATGTTATAAGTAAAAGATAATTATAATGTCTTGTGTTTCTCCAATATTCTTTCATTTGACTTCTATTATGATTGGTCTCAAACGATGATGCTAGTGTTGGGTCATGGACTGACCCGTGTTCGTGTTAAGATCGATCCACTAACAAAGTACCTGATTATGTAATGGTAAGTTAGTTACCAAAACTATCGAATTAGTAAATGGATTACTAGCGTGCCGAACCGCTCTACCGCTTTGGCCCGTATTTTATCCGAACCCAAATACACTGACCCATATTTAATTCACCTGCTCGAATTAACGGGTCTAGCTAGGGGTATGATAATATGCGTTTGTAAAACTTCATTGGAGAAAAGCAAAGGAAAAGAAAGGAGACAAGCCTCAAAATGCAATTATGCACTACTTTGATTAGTTTCGGAGTATGTCCTAATTTGATAGTTGTGAGCCGTCCATTCCGTTACATTGCTTGGGCTAACTTCATAAATTCAGTAAAAACAAAGATTTCTACTAAAAGTATCAAAAACTCTTTATTAAAGTGTTCAAGAACCATCTCAACTAAAAGTTTAAGAAGATCAAATATTATGGGTGGGAAGGACAACTTTAGAATCAAACAACTAGAGCAAAAGGTCAATGATGTTCTGCTTCAAGAAGATGCAGTTGATAGCTTGGTGTGCTCAATATGGATGAACCTAACCCCACCGAAAGTGGAATTTTTCCTGTGGCTAGGCCTACTTGGCAAGCTGAACACAAAGGAGCTATAAGTGACGAAGGGTATACTGCCATATGAGGCAAATTTGTGCTCATTTTGCTAAGCTCATAGTGAGAACCTGGATCACTTCTTGGTAAAGTGTCCTGTCTCCTGGACATATGGAGCTGCATCACAATTCACAAACGACCTTAGGCAGAAGGTCATCAGAGCTGATACATTTAGGCTCTTTTTTGGTCAATGGCTGTCTAAGGCTCCTAGAAATAAAATTAGAAAGAAGCTCTGGCACACTTCGTTCTTTGCGATAGCATAGAGCCTGTGGATGACAAGGAATGGGTTGGTTTTTCAGCACAAGAACCTGGAGGTTGTAAGCTTGTGTCAAGCTATCAAGTGGAGAGTGGCACTATGGGCAAAGGCTTGGAAGGAGACTGTGACTGTCCCATACTCAACAGAGGAATTTGGTCAGGAATTTTGCTCCAATCTCAACATTATTCTCTTAGACATTGGATTGGTCGTGATGTGCTTTTCGTTTTGTTGCTTGTAGTTCATTGTGTTTGTTTTTTTTTTATGGTGTACTTTGGCTACAATGTTGTTCTCATTCTTCATGCCTTTGGCATTCAATTATCGGGAAAAAAAATTTAAGTTGATAGTTGAAGGTCTAAGAATTGGTTCTATACTCTAACACACTCCTTCATACGAATGCCCTTTAGGCTTGAAGCGTGAATTCTTGAAAAACTCCTCCACCCCTTACACAGTAAATACGGGAGCTGCTAAAAGTTGAACTTAAGATCTCTCCTTTAAAAAGGCTATGATATCATGTTCAAGAACCAACTCAGCCAAAAGTTTAAGCTGATAGTTGAAAATCCAAGAATTGGTTTTATACTCTATTATAGAGAACATAAAATAAAAACTTGGAGGTTTACAAACTTTTAAGTAGAACCGAGTATCAGGGGTTTGCAGAGGATCGAAATACGGGAAATGGGTCTCCATGCACCTGGTAGCCCAATTTTACTTGTAACTTGCTTTGTTAAGTACTCTTATGTTATGCAATTACATAAAATTTAAAAGTAGGATATTCGCCAATATAACTTATGAATCCACCACCAACATTATGATTATATGCCTAAAATAATCATCAGAGGGGGGAAAGAGGCACCAGACAAGATCAAAATCAAATGAAGAAAATAAAAGCAAGTATGCCAAAAGATATTTTGGACATGAGTGATTTGGAGTTACTTCAGAAGGTCAGGTGCAAGACGAGGAAAGAGGAAATGCTTGCAGGTTTATTTGTCTGTAAAAATTTGACAGTTTTTTCCACCCCATCATCAAACAAAACTAACCAACTTCCTGCCTTGCTGCAAGAATTGGTAGGTACAGATACAGTTGTCAGTTCTAGCTTTCCATCATTAATGCCTTTTGCTGTCAAAATTTTTTAACCTAACCTTGACAGTTGAGTTCAGTGGTCCATGACAATGTTTTTCCAGTATTTTACGCAGAAGGCATGCCTGTTTCTACTTCCAAATTAACAGGATAGTAACATCCAATAAGGTATTTTACCCCTGGAGGAAGAAACATTGATGGAGACTGCACATTCCATTCTCTTGTTACCAATTTTTCTAGAGAATTGTGCACTAAATTGGTGTCATTCATTGGATCAATGGATTGATTAGTGCCCCATATCTTATTGGGTTTGTAGATTAGCCTTCAATTGGGCAGTTTATTGGATCTCTATGTTATGTTGGAAGTTTCAAATTTAAAACCATACTGTGAAAGCTCCCACTGAACAGAGTGTAAGATGTAATTTTCTCATCCTTAAATTACAGAAAAGCATATTCTACTAACCCTTGATTAACAAGCACAAACTGTCTAACAGATTAATACTTTCTTGGATTGAAAGTTCAATATCATAAAATTTGAAACTAGCTCTGATACACATCACTACCTTAATAAGAGTTTTAATGGACTTTCATTGATTTCATTAAATTTGTAGCAAAAAAAAAAAAGTACTACTAAATGGAATGATTAGTGCCTCTGTTGGCCCTATATCATCATCACAATTTTTGAAATGGGTTTTCAGTTCCAAATAAACATAATGATAGGTTTTAACCACAGCCTATTTCCCGCCTTCCCATTTCCCCCCCCCCCCCCCCAAAAAAAAAAAAAAACTCTTATAAGGGACACCCATATATCTATAGATCTGGTGATGGAAACGTAACTAGGATCAAGAAAATATTTCTTTTCTTTTCAAAAATGGGATCATGAAAATACAGGGTGAGTCGGTAAAAAATGAAGTATTTAGTTACCCGGGTCTATAGAGCTTACACTACCGCATAATTTGTATCCCACTTGAATGAACATTCCATCAATCTGTATGGCCGTTTAAAATTAATCCGAGTGAACAACCCATTTGCTAGGCCTACAAAGTACGAAGCAGAAAGCAATGTATACTGAGGAACATAATAAGATGATGACAATCTGCAGCTGCTATTATGGTGCACTTGGCAACATTATCTCGAATTCCACCATACATGATTGATGATCCATCTGACATCACAGGGAATAGATTTCCCATGGCATGACTTTTGGATATACTCCTATGTCAAGTATATGCCAATCAAAATGCACTGGTGAAACATTCCCAGTGCACAATCTAACACGACTCTCTAATGATGCAGGCAATAACATACAGCAATCTTTTGAGCTGTCAAATACTAAAAGAATTCAAAATCCAAATATTTACCGCCACCCGATCTCATGTCTTCACTGGCCACCCTTTGACTGGCACTGCCAACCCCTGTTGTGTCGACCACCCCAAACTTACCCGGAGACTCTGCCTCCACCAGTCTAGGTATATCGGGAGGTGTGCTGCATCTTATAAGAGCCCAGTTAACTCCCTCGAAGAAGGGGTGCTGCTTGATTTCAGCTGCCCCCCTCTTCACTCCAAGCCGGTTTTGTGGCTCTTTGACCAACAATCCTCGGATAAGATCCCTACTTGTGAAGCTCGTAGACGGTGAATCTGGGAATTTCAGCTGTTGTCCAACCACATTGAAGAGTGTGGCACGGTTTCCTGAGCCTTTAAATGGGGTTCTTCCATATAACAGTTCGTGCAGGAAAATCCCAAATGTCCACCAATCAACTGCACTTCCATGGCCTTCTCCTTTGATGATTTCTGGAGCTAGGTATTCATGGGTACCCACAAAAGACATGGATCGGGCCTGCGTGGGCTCTGCCACAAGCTCGGGCATAGCACCAGACGGAAGGCCCTGTTCGGTTTTGGCATGTCTTGACTTCTTGCTCTTTTTGGGTAAAATGCCGGGAATGAAGCATGCCGGTTGGATGCAAACTGTTGAGGGTTCTATACAAGCTGGCTGTACACAGAACGCATTTGAAGAGCTAGAGTTGGACGAAGTTTTTATTAGGGTTGGTGACACAGCACATCGCAAAGAAAGGTCAAAATCCGAGAGCATTATATGACCATCATCACGGACTAAGACATTTTCAGGTTTCAAGTCTCTGTAGATAACTCCAAGCATGTGAAGATACTCCAGTGCCAACAACACTTCAGCTGCATAAAACCTGCTTAGCCAAGGGAGAAAATGATGGGAAATGTGAGAAATAATGCAGGAATTGATATGTTAATGGGAAATAGTAGCTATTCAACAACAATGCAAAGTATGAGAAAACAAAGATGTGGCATGTGGTATTGGTACAATGTCACGTAAGAGGTGATCACAGAACCATCATTCTTGATCATGCATGATTTCAAAAAACATTCTAACAGTTCGGCAAGTGGCCGTGACAAACCACTACGACTTCTGTGCGCACAAATTGGACTAAAGTAAAATGTCTTGTTAAACTGCCAACTACTGCTGTAGCAGATGAGGGGGCAGCCAACACAATTCAAATATTGGGCCAAACCGTATTAGCCAGCCCATGTGCAATTCAATTGAAGGGGCACAGCCATAGGTTGTCAATTAACTGATCCCGTGCACAGAACTTACCATGCTGTTTAGAAAATGGTGTCAGAGGTTCTATCAAATCCAGTGACATATGCATTCATAATACATGGATCACAACATAGCGGCTTCTAAATTAGAAGGGCTAAAGCAGTTAAAAGATGACTGCAAACTCCAGAGCTGGTAGAGGTGCTTTGCTTCACAAGGTAGCAGTTCAGATGCTTCGATTTACAGCAGAACTTTAAATGTCATTTTGGAAAGACCAACAAAACCAGACCACCAGCCCAAGTCCGCATAGGCAGTTATTGAGGGCCAGATGGTCTCAGATGTACATAGCCTTACCTTTCAATTGTTGAAAGGTTAGTTGTGAAGTCAAATATACTATTACAAATACACTCGGTTTATGAAGAAGCAGGAAAATCGAAGCTGTTCCATGAAGGGTGTTTCAGGATTACCTCTTTGCAGTGGCAAGCATAAACAACTGACCCCAAGATATCAAGAATATCTAAGAACAATGGGACAGGACAGGTTGCCTAGATTGAAAGCCAAATTTTTATGTTGATACAGGTAAAATGTCTTCCACATACTTCAGAATTAAAGCAGGAAAACCAATAAAGATGTGCCAATTTGGGCAAACACCAAGCTGGCTGATGCACGTAATTTGTTTCAAGGATCTCAATTCTTTTGCATGTTAACCATGACAATTTACATCCAATGTTGCCCTTGCCCCTCAAACAACTTCCATATGCAGTGTTAAACCACAGGATATAGTTGAGCACATATAGTTACAGGTTTGTGCTACTACAAAACAGGAACCAATGGCTGTGATCCCCTGTAAGTTCTAGATTAAAGCATTTGACCATTTGCATGCCACCACAAACCTCATCAGTAACCTCACCCTTCCCTTAAATGGTTCAGAAACCCCCCCCCCCCCAAAAAAAAAGAAACAAGAAAGAACAAAAGAAGTGAAATTGATAGAATTGCATCATGGGCAGTGAGGTGTGTGAAGCTCAAAAATAGACCAAATTAATGAATACAGTGATCACCCTATCACATTTTAATCCTCAAGATGAAAGATATGCAATCTAATTCATTCATAGGAATTTCAAGATTCTTCAACAAAATCATCGTTGAGAACAAGACTGAAGAACGAGAGTGACAGGCACTGCCAAACATTGATGGGAATCCTAAAATTGAAAAGCATAGATATATAGAGGAATAAGGTATGTATGTTTTAGCCTTTTAGATTAAGTATACGCAGGACTTCCAAAGAAGAGAAATAGATGGGAGTTTAAGCTAGCTTAGCCAGTAAAATCCCCCCACCCGTTGTGGGGTGTTGGTGCAGGAAATCTAAGTTCAGATACCACCTTCATCACACTTTGTGCCTCCCCTTCAACTAAAAAGAAAAGATAAAGAAAATAAAGTAGATAGAAACAGATATGGAGCATGTGGTTGTGTGAATGGACAAGACATAACCTTTGTCCTCACATCTCCTAGATTGTCAACATGTCATATTTAATATCAAGCATGTGGAATGGTCCTACTAACAGCTACCCTTGTCCTTGCATTTCCAGATTGCCCACATGTCGCACAGTGTGGTCCTGATTGAGAATCTACTCAGAGTTAGGAAGTTGGTCAACATTAGAAAGCAACACCTAGTCAATGTTAATGACCAGATCCATACAGAATTTACATCCACCAGCAGAAACACAAAACTATCTATTTCTCAGGCAAATCCCATTTCAAAAGGGGGAGGGGGGCCTGCGAAGAGATTGGGATGATGTCATATGTGTCACCACAAGATGAATGGAACAACGTTATCTTAGCAGGAACAACACCATAGATTCACACAGTCAATACAGATGGACTAGGATTATGAACCATACCGTGCTGCATACTCAGAAAAATGTTTTCCTGGCTGTCGTTGTCTTAAACTGTGAAGATCACCTCCTGGGCAATACTCCATTACCAAACACGAGAACCTATCAGTCTCAAAGTGTGTATATAAGGTCGGTAGAAATGGATGATCAAGCAGCTGGAGAATCTCTCTTTCCGTTTGAGCTCTATTCAACTTCTTCCTAGCAGCAAGTGATGCCTTGTCCATTACCTTCATAGCAAAATAACAGCGGGTGCCGCTCAGCTCTGAAAGATATACGCTCCCAATGTCACCGCATCCCAGCCGTTTGAGTAGTCTGAAGTGGCTCATACCTAAGATTCCATCCCGAGCCCTTATAGCCAAGATAGCCTTCAATCTAGGGTCATTTCCTTTGTGTGGCTTATTAGCACTTCCAGCAACGTTACTCCAGTTACTATCATCACTAAGACCACTACTATCACTTGCTCGACTCATGCTAGTTTTAGCACTTTCAATTAATTCTCCTCGAGCATTATATTTCGCACTCTCACAATTCCGTTCAACACTTAGCATGGCATCACTGACAATACCCTCACTCCTGTACGTGTTTGTGCAACTATTAACGACACTCTTATATCTGATTACACTAGTGCTATCAATACTACTAAGTGGAGTTACATTACCACCTGGAGGCAAAGAAGCATCCAAAACACATTCCCCATCATCAGAGTCCAAAGGGAGAGATACCTCAGCATTTTGTAATGCACGAGGAACAAGAATCGCAGAAGATACAGAGGTTAAGTCATTGGGTTCCTCCCCCAAACTTTGGGCAGGAGAGAGAAAAACCGGGCTTGGTTTCTCGGCAATCGAGAGATCATCAAGAAAAGGACCCTTCACAGAATTGCTTTTCAACAAGGAGGTAGCATCTGATTTCTTCTGACTGAGTGGCACGTAAACTGGCCTCATCAGATCTGCATCAACAGGCTCAGGAGGATGACTAGCACCTGAGAAAGAAGTTGAGCAGCCGTCCTCAAGAGAATCAGCACTATAATTAGATGTTATTGCATCCAACATAAGCTCATCCTGTTCCTGCAGAGAGGTTTTCCCCTTCCAAGGCTTGCTGGGCATAGGCAAATCTAGATCCTTAGTGCCCCGTCCTTTGGACCGACCCAACTGTTCTCTTACACCAATACCCTTATGAATTATTCGGCTTGATGGGGGCAAGTCAGTAGGAAGTGACTTCAATTTTGGGATCTTCTCCATGACGGATCAACAAAGACCATCACAATCAAATCTATCAACCTATGTCTGAAAATGAGAATAAAATCAGTTAACAGCACTTACATTTTGTATCAAGAACTAAGAAATCCTAGCTTAGAATTCATCAAGTTCCTAATGAAAAAAACAATAATAATTGAAATTTCTTTTCGAAAGGCAATACAATCATACACTATACATTTCAATAATCCAACTACTCCAAACAAGTCCAGTAGTCTGAGTAACAAAAGCAGAAATTTGCAAACACAAAACACAAACACATACATTATCGGGAAAGAGAAAAAGTAGCTCTTTACCTCAGAATTTGAGAATTATCTAGTTTTTCTAAGTTTCGACTAAGCTTCAATGTCATTTTTTCTGCAAGTGACGCAAACCACTTAGACAAAATGGGCCCAATCCCAGCTCAAGAAAAGGACTAGCTGAACTTTAGTTGCAAGAAATCAAACAACACAATTAAGCATAGAAGCAAACAGAAGATGAAGCGAAGAAGATTACAGAAAATACTTAACTTTAATAGCACTTATCATAGGAATAATAGAGTATGCCGTTTAGATTACAGAAAAAATGGGGACTTAAAACCAGACAACAATAACCCAAACCCACCCCCTAAAAATAAAATAAGCAGAAGAACCTCTGATTCCAAACGAAAAGGGATGATTCCCCAGTGAACAATATGTCACAAGCCATCATCAGCCCTACCCAACTCAAAATACGCGTCAAAAATTGAAATAAGATAGTGAAATAAACCCACAAATTAATGAAGAACAAAGAAAATTTTAGCAAGAAGAACACAGAAAAATTCTGCAAAAGAAGACCCAAAAATTCAAAGTTAGTCAGATGGGCATACATCGAAAGACTTCAAGACTTCAATGGAGAAAGAAATTCCCATTCGAACAACCCAGAATCAATGCGGATCTAGGGCACCCGGTTGAGAGTTTCAAAATTGCAAGAAAACCAGAAAGAGAGAGACCCACCAAGCTTACTGCACTGTTTGGGTCCAAAACTAAATGCAATCAAAGGTTCTTGTCAGCTACAGAAGAAGAAGAAGAAGAAGAAGAAGCATTAAACAACAATGCCCATCTTCAGTACTCTTCAAACAAACAAACTGGGCTGAACTTTTTTGGTTTTTAAGTGAAACTTTTCAAAGGGGAGGTTATGCCTCATGTGCTCATTCACAGAGAAGAGAGAGAATACCTTTCTTTGTCCATCCCCTAATGTGGGGTAAAGAGGGCCCATTTTTGCTCCTTCTTTGCTCTACACTACTTTTCAAGACAGATACCCCCCCCCCTTCTCTCTCTCTCTCTCTCTCTCTCTCTCTCTAACAGGGTGATGAATAATGGAGCGAGGGAGGGAGAGAAACTTGGACAGCGTTGGTTGATGACGGAATGGAGGAATAATGGAGAGAGGAAGGGAGAGACAGGTAGGAAAATCAAGTTCATTCAAAGCTAATAAATCCCATTTCTTTTATTTTACTCACCCAAAAAGAAACCCCATTTCCTTGAATGATAAGATGAATATTTTAAGTATTATATTTTTACTATGACATTCTTTTTTTATTTAATACAGTTATAAAATGATATCTTTTTAATAGTAAAATAGCCCCAATAAATTAAAACAAGAAAGAAAAAATAAATCAATTATCATATAAATCAACACATCAATAGGATAAGAATGTTGTGAACTAGTCGTGATACAGATTTTATACCGTTTATAATAAATAGTACCTTCATTGATTCACTTATATATACCATCAGTCGGTAATTTCATATTGTGCGTACTGCACTTTGTTTCATCCTGCCTCTCTACATATGATGTAATTCAGTTTTGTTTCATAAGACAAGTCCATTTTATCTTGATTTTTGCTAAAAAGTTGTCAATATATGGGTACTTTTGGTTTTATATATGCACTATCTAAAAGGGTGGTGGAAGAAAATGTTATGTACTTAAAACATAGGGATATGGGTTTTGTTAATGTGGCACTTTAGTTTGTTGCATCAATTAATTGATGGGTATTAATGATGTCTAAATCCAACTCTAAACAGTTGCAAGTAGTGCTCCAGCCCCTTAGTTTACCATTTTATATTTTGCTTTATTGATCATAGTTTAGGGCATCTTAGAACTTGCTATTTTAGTAATTTTACTATATATGAATTAAGATATCACCAATTTTATTTTATTTTTTTGATTGTTGTTGATCAACCGAGAAAGCACCAAATTATGAGTTTAGTGATATTTAATATATTCGCTTACTTAAAAAAGTATAAAATTTAAATTTTACTATTATGTGGTAGAGTAATTTTGTTTTTTGCATGTTCTCATGTTTCATTCGAAAGTAATTTTCTAAATTAGAGTTTACCTACAAGAATCTCAAGGAAACGAATTTAATTATACTAAAAATAAGGGAAGCACGCAAGCTTCATGCTTCATCTATTTGTCTTAACCTGTATGTTTTTTATTAGCAGCTTTCTCTTGACATTTTGGATATAATTATTTGACTACTAATGAATGATTAATGTACTTTGATTGATCTGAATCAACTCATCTCGGTATTCTATTTATTTTTACAGAATATAGTGAAATTTAAAAACCATTTGTGTATTTTCGTTACAATAATCGAATTGAATCTCAAATACTGTAATCCTTTAAAATAATTCGATCCTAACATCAGTCTACTTAATCCAGTCTCATGCTTCATATGGGTCCATTTGGCATAAAAATGAAGATGTGTCAATGCCTCAATGGACAATATGGACCACAATTGCCTAAAAATACTTGTACATTTTTAATTTATGGTGGCCAAAATGACCAATTTCCCACACAAAAAGAGAGTAAATCATGTGAGATGTGTCTTATAATTTCTTCGATCCCATCAATCCTAGAGAGTTAGTGATCCAAATGATTAGATGAGTTGTATTTTACTCCCCTAGAAATAGCTATTTAAAGTGAGCCAACCCCACTCTCACAACCCTATAAAAAGAAAGCATTTTTAGTACTCTCATGCCTCGTCTTCATCTCATGGTTAGCTTTGCCTTTTTTGAAAAAGGCCGGAGGCACAACCGAGGCTGAATATTGCTTTGCAAATGGTTGCAGTTGGCAAAAGCTTTGCAAGCAACGACAAGCAAGGATAGGGTCATGAGTTGGTTGGAACCATTATGTGGTCCATCTACAACAACAAGAAAACAATCGCATTATTTATGTAAATCTCGCTTTGATGGAATTTGAAGAAATTTAGATTAAGCAGTTGTATCTTTATAAACATTCTTATTAGTAGAGAGATTGATTCATATAAATCCATGAAAGAAAAAAAAAATACTGAAAACGTTCATTAATTTCTCGAATGCATCTTCTTTTTTTTTAAGGGTTGGTAAAGATCTAGTTTGGATCTAATTTGAATCAAATAATTTGAATAATAGTAAAATAATATGGCCTTAGCGCATTAAAAGTTTTTTTTTGTGTTTGTAGAGTAAGTGAGTTTTTTTTTTCCTAACATAATTAACACACAATATTACCTACGCAGTAAATCTTGTGTGAAACCGTCTCATGATGAGTTATATCGTGACATATCTCACATAGTTGTTATATCGTCCACCCGGTTGTACAAATGCAATTGCACAACCGAACCCACAAAGAAAACTGTCAGATTTCGGCTCACTAAAAATACCTCATAGCTCACTAAAATATGCTACTGTGTATCCTGTTTCGGTCACTAAAAATAATGTATAGCTCACTAAAATATTTTAGTGAGCTGAAACACAGTTTTGGTGAGCTAATACGTACTTTTAGTGAGTAGACATACCGAAACTAATGTATCTTATGCATCAAAGTTTCACTTAGTAAAAAAGTTATATACCTTATTAAATGTGCTATTGTATTGAAAAAACATTATTGTGAATCTGAAACTCACTAAATTGTATTCTAGTTATCTATATTTTTTTAGTAAGCTATGATATTCATTCACTGAGTTGTTATATCATACAACCGGTTATACAGAAGAAGTTGTACAATCGAATTTCAGCTCACTAAAAATGTATAACTCACTACAATACTTAGTGAGTTGAGACACAGTTTTAGTGAGTTAATACATACTTTTAGTGAGTGGATAGATCAAGCTAATGCATCTTATGTACCATAGGTTTCACTTAGTAAAAGTACTATATAACTTATTAAAATGTGCTATTGTACTAAAAAAATGTTATTGTTAAACTCAAACTCACTAAACTATATTCTAGTTGTCTACATGTTTTTAGTGAGTTATGACATATATTTAGTGAGCTATGGCATATATTTAGTGAGTTTGACCATATTTAATTAATTCACTACATTTTTATTATACTCACAAAATATAATACAAACACCTTTATGTCTTAGTAAAAAATGATTGAACTGTAACATAACTCAAGAACTTCACAATATTATTTTGCTGGCTATCTGTACTATTCTTTTTAGTGAGCTATGCCATTTATTTAATGAGTCATGATAGATATTTGGTGAGCTATAAAATGTAGTGCAAGGCAACAAATTTTTTTATAGTGAGCTATACTGACAGTGAGCTATTGTTTTCCCTAGTAGGCACAAGATTAATTATAGTGATTACATTTGGTGAGTAGATAACTGATTTATGATTGCTGAATACAAGCTCAATACAAGTGAGCTAAATGTATTTCTTTAGTGAGTCAACGACTATATTTAGTGAGCACATAGCTTATATTGGTGAGCTGTTGTTTCTCATATGTACATATCAACAATGAAAATATCATCTGGAAAAACAACCATAATATTTGTGGTGAACTATAATGCAACATCGGTGAGCACGCAAGTCAATCCTAATGAGCTAAACGTTTCTTTTAATGAACAAAAAACTGTTTTGTAGCACGGGGCAACATATTTTTTATAATGAGTTAAATGTATACCGCTAGTGAGCCAACAACTATATTTAGTGAACACATAACTCATAATGGTGAGGTATCGTTTCTCGTATGTCACAAACCGGAATTTACATGGAATGAATGCAATCTAGTTCGAAAATCTCGAAATTAACTCATCAAAGCGCAAAATTAACGAACACAATTTTCAATCCCGAAAACAAAAATAGAAATCGAAAAAACGCTATCAAATTTGACAAACAATTTCGTTTGATGAAGATTCAACATCAATAGCGACGTTAAGGTCAAATTCAGTCATTCAATAATTGCTGAACACTAAAGCAATTGAAGTAACGAAGAGTAATCGAACAATGGGGAGAATGAAAACCACGATTTCCAAAAATTGAGGAGCGTGGATTTTAAAAAAAGGGTCAGGGCTCAGCAGTTGGAGGACTCAAAACTACTATTGGTGGGCCCGGGTGGACAATTGAGTTGTCCACCCGGTTGTACATAATAATTTGCGCATCTCACAAGCTTATTGACAACCACATAAATTCAAAAAAAAAAAAAAATCTTACCGGCACATAGGCAGTCTCACAATAAATTTACATGAGATCATTTCATATAAAAATATGTGTTACCTAAATATGTGCATATGAAAATTTATGAGAGATTCTGCCTTAAACATTTTCTTAGTCGGTACTCAATCTTTTTAGATCAAACCAATTTAATAGTTGAGTCTTCAGTCTTCACCCGTCAAAGGCTTCCTGGAAGAGTAAGTGAGGAGTTTTCCTAGCATGTAGGCGCATATTGTTAACCGCATATGCGCATAAAGGTCAACATTTTCTTGGGTGTTTTTTTTTGGTTTTGGAGGGAGGAGGGGGGGGGGGCTCTAACTTGAGCATGGAAAGGAGAGTAGGTCGGCTACATGTAGGCATGTTCTTTTCGTTGATATATTACTGGTATGAATGGAAAAGAATGGAAGTATGAAATAGAGTGAGAAAGAGCGAGATGGAATAAATATAAGTGGTTTGTTATATGCAGGACTGTAAAAGTGAGAATTAATGGAATGAAGTAGAAAAGATTTGGAAGGAGTTGGAGAGAATTGAAGAGAGTGGAAAGAAGTGGATAAGAGTGAGAAGAACTATGAAAAAGTGATATTTATTTTACGGAATGGGAAGAAAGGGGAAAGGGTTGGATGGAGTGGAAAAGAGTGAATGCCATATATTTACCCACGAAAAAAAACAGGGTTGTAATCTTATATTTTGACTTTGAAGATAGTAATTAAGTGGTACACTTGTAATAACTATATTAAAGTTCAATGTTTGAGCAAATAGTGATTTTATTAATTATACTCCCCCCACCCCTTCCTATAAGGATAATACGGACATGACATGATAGCAGTATTTGATAATAACTTTCAAATATCTATAAACCATCATGTCATTCTTTTTTCAACGCCAAAGAGGCACGAGATTAATATAGACAAAAACCGAACCAATATGTTTTACGTTATCTTTTCATGAAAAGGGAAATACATAAATTAACCTGCAAATTAAAACGATAGTTTCTCAAAACCATATCAAGTATATAATTTACGCAACCCTCGGTGCAAACCCTATAACTAGAATTGTAGGATTGGATGTGAGCTAAAATATGAGCTCAAATGCTCAATTATTCCATTAACAACTCATTCTATTCAGCCAAATCAATTGACACCCATCATAAAAAAAAAAAACTACAAACACCTTCCTCAACATCTTAATCTTCTTGTACTTCCATGGTAAGGCCCATCCACCTCAAATGTGTTAAATAAAAGGGGCCATATATTAAATGGTCCATCTCAAGGGTGGGCTCGGCCTCATCAAGCTTGTGGCGACTAGCAAGCACCATGTCTCTACTCTGTTCAAATAACGTGGCTCGTGGAAAGACTGGGAAGGGTGTTTCAGGAGTCCTTTGCGCATTTATGGGTGAACGGTGGCCTGAGCAACACCCCCAACCAACACCAAAAAAAAAAAACAACCAATTTTCGTTTTTTTTTATTTTAAAGGCGAGTCTTTTTTGGGACCCTTGATGAACTTTACATAGTAGATAACGATACAATGTATAGATCAATTGATGAAAACAACTGCAATTTCTAGTTAGTTCATCTGAGCTAAAAGAAACTATACTCAACAATATTTAATACAACATTCACCATAAATTAATTGTATTGGAATAAAACAACATAAACTTGAATAATCTATCCTAAAAACGCGATAATACAGTATTACCTAGGTAAATTAATACCAACAAAGTAAGAAGGTTAGTTGAATTCAATTAGGTATAAGAGCATCTGCAGCCGTTCACTCGCCCGAGCAAGCCTCACAAGTTTTCTCAACTCCCAGAGCCAACTCGTGGGAGATTTTTTATTTTTTAAAATATTTTTAATTAGTTTTTCTTTTTTTTGATTCTAAAATAAAGTTGTGTGCTATAGTGTGGGTCCAAAAGTATTATTTTATTTAGTGAGTTAAAGTGTTGATCCTTTCATTAGAGGGAGGGAGGATTGTGAGGTAAAAAAATTGGAGAGAGGATTGATGTGGCAGTGGTAGGCCCCATCGGTGAGCAAAAAAATTGGCTCACCACTGATTTTGCTCTAAGTGATCATATATTGTATTAATTTGTTGGTTTGTGTTTAAAATAGGAGTAATATATATATATATATATATATATATATATATATATATATATATATATGTGACTAAATCAATATGAATTTAGTTGATCTAGTATTGATTATCTAGGTATACTATAGTTCCATGTAGGTCAAATGTATGTGTAATATTTATGAGGTATAGGAAGAATTAGAAGAATTTCCTTCTCGATGTATGAATAAGGATTTTACCACATTTTCTCTTTGTAATGATTTACTTAAAACAGGTAAAATTGTAGTTCTTCTGTCATAATAATAATGGTGTTTGCTAGGTATCCATAACTCAAAGTAATAAACTCTCTACTAATATACGACTAAATTCATATATTTGTTGTGTATACCATTGCCCTGAAAAGGCTAAATACATATTAACACATGGAATTACTCACTTCAATTTGGAAAGTCTCTAGAAAGTTACGAGTAACATTGTTTTATACGAGATTGTTTTGAATGGATGATACATTTGCATAACCACTAGCAATACTATTGCCTTATTTGTACATAGTATTTATTTATTTTATGTACGACAATGTAACATGAAGGGGAAAAAGTACTTTTTAAAGTAGATAATCTAATAATGAGGACAAATTCCTATTAAACCCTTCTAGGGGCTTCTAGTCATTGTTTGAAGCTTGAAAATGCTATCTTTCTGTTTAATTAATTCTTTGATGTTGCCATCGAATACAACTTAAGACATTGACTTGCATTAGAAATATGAAGGTATAATTTTTGAAAACAATGTCCTATTTTTAGGTTAGTGTAACATCAAATGAATAAATAATTTTATCTTTTATTTCTTTAATGAAAAGTATTTAGATTGAAAATCTTTCAATATTAGAATATTCTTCAAGTACTTCAAAAAACTTTTTTTTTTTTTTGGAGGACAAACTAACCAACTCTTTTACAGTTTTACCGATCTCGTTGAGTATGGGCAAGTTTATAAGTTTATAAAAGTTAAAACAATTGTTTTTGGATAATCCTCCCAGAAAAGGGTTATTTGGGGGTTGCCGCCGACCAGAAACGGCGGCGAAACTCCGGTGACAATAATCATAAACTTTTTTTAATGTATTTTTCTTTTAAATGACTTCCAATCAGGCGGCATGTTCCAGTACCACTACTGGCCATTTATGATTTATTCAGCCGGCTCGGCTCTCTTTTCTCTCTCCTAAACGGGAAAACCAAGTCCAAGCCTTTTCAGTTGCACCTTCTTCTTTTTCTTCTTCTTTCTCCAACCACTGCTCAGATCAATCTCCCTCTCTGTCTCTTGCTTCCATGGCAGCTGCTTTAGCAAGTCCGGCGAGAATTCCACCGACTTCACAAGCTATGGACTCCGCCACTCTCTCTCCGGCGAGACCGCCGTCGGAGACCGGCTCCGATTCTTCCTCCTTTGAACAACCTGATCACGCCATTCGCCACTTGATTCTCTCCAAAATTACTTCTCTCCAGGTAATCTAGCTTAATTATATGTTGAATTTTGCCTAAATTGTTTGATTTTGTGCTACAATTGTTTGAGTTTTTAGTATGCTGAATTTTCGTTGTTCGAGTTTGGTACTGATGAGTTTCGCGTGAATTTGTCGAACTTTTTAATTGTGCTAAAATTGTTTGAATTTTGGAACTTTGTGTGCTGAATTTTCGGTGTTTGAGGTTGGTGGTGTTCAGGTTTGCGTGAACATGTCGAGCTTTTAACTTCGTCTTATAGTATGGGCTTGATCAGTGCTAGAATCGTTTGAATTTTTGAAGTTTAGAGAACTGAATTTAACGTTGTTTGAGTTTGGTAGGATTGAATTTTAGCCTCAAGATGTTTGTTTTATGTTATCCCTCTCTCTGTAGAATTTGTTAATTACTGGAACTTTTTTTTTGGGGGGTTTTTTTTGGTTTTTTGGGCATAATGGTTTTTCTGTGATCGCATGCAGTCTTCGATTTCGCTGAGGAGTGAAGAGTATCGGCAGCTGTTTCGTCTGCCTTCTGAAGAAGTAAGTAAAAGGAGGGGTGGTTGGCTTTAATCTTGACAGTAGCTCGAGTAGTAGTGTTAGAGGTATCACCAAGTATTTCAACTTGTGGTAGCAAATTGAGAGTTTGGACTTTTAAAATACGGACTAACAATCGTGTATGTTTGATTAAAGTGTGTTATGCTTATGGAAGAGGTTAAAAGACGTACTCATGTGAACCTGAAACTAGGGTTGCTTTCCGGAAATATCCTCTGATTAAATTCAGGTTTCTGAGTCAAATGACTTGAAGCAGAAACTAGGGTTGTTTTTGCTACCTGACTAATTTCAGGCTCTCAGCTTTCGGGGCAAAAGACTTATTTGAAGTAGAAACAAAAAGTCTTCCATGTTTGATCCCATTCGAAGCAAGTATGTTTTACCCACCTCTTCAAGGCATACTCACAACAACTTTTGGATAAGGGTATTGAATTATTGTCCAAGGAGCCTTGACTTTGCAGCTTGGGGTGTAATGTTCTTATCACTATATGGAGTTGCTGAACCTATAATGGCTCGAGGGATGGAAAAGTGTGCCTTTTTTTTGTGCTGCCTTTTTTAGGAAAGAATTTTTAATTTTTACAACTTCTGTGCTGTAGACGGGTGTTGCTGTTTACGGTTGGTGTTGCATTCTCAGTTGTGGTTGATACTTGCCAGAACTTTATGAGATGCATTACTCGAGTACATTGGTGACGAAACAAATTTATTCAAGCAAATTGGACCATGTCTGATACTTACTTAATCTGACAGGTTCTTCTGCAAGATTTTAATTGTGCCTTACAAGAAAACATTCTTCTTCAGGTGAATTTGATATCTTACCATTTTGAACCCTCATTTTCTCTGTTTTTTAAGTTCCTTGTTTCCACCGTTGATCCTTAACAATGTCTTGATTAAGGTGATAAATTAATGTTCAAGCTTACCCTTCTGTTCTCACTAGCATGGTGTTTGTTGCAGGGTCATATGTACCTGTTTGAACATTACGTATGCTTTTACTCCAACATATTTGGATTTGAAACAAAGGTAAAAAGAAAAGACTTCGGTTTTCCACCTTCGTTCTTATATGCTAAGCATTGATATTGTCTGCCTTCATTGATTAGTAGAATGTTTGTAAGAATTATATCAGTAGTGTTGCCAACAGGCGATGGTATGCAATCAAGCAGTAATGAGTTTCCTGAATTTCTGCTGGGTCCTAATTGAAAATGAAGCTTAAGCCTTCTAAGAAGCAATTATAGCCTGCAAAATATGAAGCTCAAGGTACCAATATCATAGAGCAAAGACGGCAGCCCATGTTTAACCAACATGTTGTTTTACTTTGACCTCAAGATCACTCTTTTCCCTAGTCTACATGGTAAATATAGGAGAAGAAAGAAAGAGATGAGCCAAATGGAACAAGCTTTTCATTTTCTCTTTTTCAAAAGAAGCTTAGACATTTGCTCTTTTTCAAGACAACTTAAGAGCTTAACTGGCTTGAAACCCCCATTTTGATCTAAGGGAAGGCAAAGCTTGAGTTGGGAGTTTGCATATAACTGTGCTTGCTGATTGATCAAATGGAGATTTGAATCAACTATTCAAAATCACTCTGTGCTTCATCGAGATTGCTATTTATTTCTTTTCTTGTTTCATCTTTCGCTAGCATTCTAAGGATTTTGCTCTCTCTTTTGTTGGATACAATTTCAATTCAGAAAATAATCTCATTCCAAGACGTGACATCTGTACGAAGAGCGAAGACTGCTGGGATCTTTCCAAATGCTATAGAAATTGTGGCCGGGGGAAAAAAGGTAATTGATGCCATTGGAATTCCTCGTCTTGTTGTTTTTCTTTGGAAATCACGTAAAGACGGTGGTCTTGGTATTATTTCTCATGCTGTTCTCTGTGGATTTGGCAGCATTTCTTTGCTTCATTTTTGTCCCGTGATGAAGCTTTTAAGCTTATTGTCGACGGATGGTCCCAATGTGGTGGTGATCTCAAAGGCATATTAGATCAGCAGGTATTCCTCTATTGCACATGTTATTATGTTAATAATTAAGACGCAGAAGTTCACATCAAAAGTTCGTTTATCATGTCATAATATTTCTGGAATTTCGTTCATGTTCAAAATTTGGTCATATTCACTATTTTCATTTTTTTTTCAATCTTTTTAAATTAATATTTGTTCTATTGGCTTTTGATTAATGACCTCTCGGTGCTTACTTTTGGAAGATAACCAGTAGGTTGGTGCAGATAATGGGTATCTTCACATCATCTTAGTAATTTGTTCTTTGTCATTGGCCTAGCATGTTTAGGGCGAAGAGAGCCTTGTTGAGCTGTAGTTCACTAGAAGGCTTAATCAGGAGCCATATGTGTCCCAACAATCTGGCATTGTATCATTTAACTGAATGTACATTTGGCTTTCTTCTTGGTTGTGAGGGGAAATTTGGATGGTTGTCCCTTCACTTCCTTGTATATTTATCAACATTCTGCTTGGTGTGTGTCTGAAATGCCATCATAAAACTTTTATCGTGTTCTAAAGAGTAGAGGGATGCTTATGCTTCACTGTGAACATGCTCTTGTACCTTGCTAATTTCAAACAGCAGCAAAGTGGGTTTTGGTCTCATTTGATTTAAGACAGATACTGAATTAGGTTTCGGCCATGGTTTACTGGGCAGTCTATCTTTTAATTATGGAATTTGGGTTTTAATAATGTATGACTTCCAAATTGTTTGTGCGACCCTCCCCCCTCTTGCATTCTTATTTTCCCCTATCCTTTTTTGGGCAATGGGAGGCTCATATACCAATGTACGTGGAATTTGAACTCAGGTCTTTGGTAACAAATTCTAGGGACTGTGGCAGTGTCGAGCTAATTGGCACCCATGTTCACGCAAAGGATTGCTGTCTTGGATTTGGATGATAACCTGTTATCCTTGTTGCTTGTATCTGCTTCTAGTTCTAGTAATACTCTCTTTGATGTTTTTTTTTTTTAATTTTGATTTTCCGGAGGACTATTGGGGCTATTGTATCGAAATTGTTCCGTGAACATCTTACTAGCACCACTCCAGGCCATATCTGCTGGTTATTTCTTGTGGTTTAGGATATGAATATGTGGTCCTGGGTTGTGATACTACAAACAGTCACACACTAGTTTCAGTTTCCATTTTATTGTGCTACACCAACCGTTATGATGATCTTCATAGATTATATTCTTAAATGATGCATGCTGGGTGGTATATTTTACATTTTCTTACTTATAACTATTTTTTGTGTTTTCGTTGAATGAGCATTGATCAAATATGTAATAGGCATGGTGTCGGGTTTCTTGCTGGTAGGAAAATCTGTGTGTTTACAAGTGAAGATCTAGCTTTTTAAATCTTTTTTCTGCTCTGATATTGACACATGTGGCCTGACTGTTTGCCATTTAGGATTCTCGATCTGAGACCAGTTCCCAGTTGAATGGGTTTAACTCGGCTGAAAATGGCAACAGCTCTGATTCTCAAGTCAGTGACTTGGATTCGGATGAGAGGTAATCCATTAAATAACACTTTTTATAGCCCTTTGTTTGATTGTGATATTGTCTACTTAATCGTTTCATGTCTTTCTGACTTAGAAACTTAGAGGCGCCTGGATCAGAAGAAAACAAGCTTCCTCCTAATAATGCGAATGATAATGCTATCGTAACAGTTCCTGATGTAGTGCAAGAGAAACCAGTTGCTTTTGCAGATGCAGAACCATCTACTTCTTCGGGGTCTGTAAAATGGATTGAAGAAAAAGAGGATGCCCCTGAAAGTAAACCATGATTTTTTAAATTTAAATTCTTGTCTAATACTGTTTTATTCTCGTATTCTGCTGAGTCTTGAGTCCAATGGTGACTTGTGGTTGATGGACTCCTATGTGCCTTCCATTTCTGACTTCCTTGTGTAGCATTGTTACACTCGGATATGTATGTAAACTATTCTGGCTATTTTATCATCTTTACATTGTATAAATATGAAAAGATCTTTATTGATGGTCAGCTTAGCTTTGAATTATCAGTTATAACTAGTAAAGCAAAATGTCTTATGAAACTATCCTATGTTTCTTTTGTTGTGGTAAGTCTAGCATGCTATGAACATAGCCTCTCTATAACTCTTTGTAGGGATAATAAATATCTTATATTTGACCTTCCCGCACCCTGCCGTTGGCTTTGTTTGGTTATTTTCTCTTTTCTGTGGTACCTCTCTTATAGTGCCTTATAATGCGTTTTCTAATTTGCAGTACCAGATTGTTACACAAAGGTTGCACAGTCCAAGTTTCCGGTATGGGTTTTTGATATTTTATATGTTTTTACTTCAGAAATGTTACTTAATGTAGAATGGTGATATTTGATGTAACTAATGATATGCTGATTGTTTTTTAATGGTTCCCCTCGGTATTTGCAGATAAGTGTGAAGCAGTTCTTCAATCTATTTTTTTCTGATGTTGCAATTGGTTTTGTTGAATCCTTCCATAAAAAATGTGGGGATAAAGGTATTTCTTTTTCTAGGGTACGAAAGGTGGAAGTAATTATGTAGAGCTGTGAGTTTTAAATACGAAAAATTAGATGTTATTTTACATGCTCTTTCAATATCATGTTACTTATCGCGGTTGTGCGTTCAGATCTTAGGTGCACTTCATGGTTGCCGCATGACAAATTTGGTTACAGACGTGAGAAAAATTTTCAGCATCCAATTAAAGTATATTTTGGTATGTGACAACTTACAACAACCTTAAAATCCTCAAACATGTCTTACTGGAAAATTGCATTTAGTCTGGGGGTACTGACCTGTCATCTGTATTGAGGTGCTAAATGTGGTGGCTGCAAGGAGACGCAAAAGTTTCAAGTCTATAAGAACAGGTTTGTCACATGTTTCTCGGAAACTTTACCTTTTATTCTATCATCTGAGAATGCTAAAATCAAAATCCTTTTGTCCAAACACTTCTTATTTCTTTTGGACTTGGCCTAATTATCGTATTATCTGGGAGAAAAAAAGAAACTGCCTCCATTAGGATGGTAGGATCAATGGGATCCTTTTTGAGCGATTGTTTGTTGTTTGCTTGTGTTCCATGCTGATAGATAATTCCTGCCATGTTGTCCACATCAATCATGGATTAAGCCATAATCTGATGACGATTTCTTTTCCTTCTTATTGTCTTCAGCCATCTGGTTATTGAGACTTCACAGGAAGTGAGTGACGTGCCTTACGCAGATTACTTCACTGTCGAGGTAGATCTCTTTTTGTGATTCTCGTATTAGTTGTGTCAATGTTTGACACTTCCTTGATCTGCTATTTTATTGCTGTTAGTTTTGATTTTGGGATTTTCAGCTGAAATTATTAAAATGGCACAACTGGGACGCCCGCATTCTACACTGCTATAGGAGAATCTGTGAGATATGATCTTGAGGATTTTCTTATTCTTCTTTAGCTTTCATGTCCCTGTATCCCAAAATAAAAAGCGCCGAAAAGTTGAGCTAGTGGTTTAAATGGTGCATCTTTATCAGATTGATACTTAGAGAAACTTTAATACATTATGGCATTTTACAATGGACTTAGACTCAGATATCCCAAGCAAACCTTTTGTTTTTTTGGCCTGTTTTTCCTTTATTGTAGGAAAACGTAAAAGACAAAGATATCATCATGTTTATCTCACTGTCTCTCCCATTATGTTTGCCATTCAAATAAGTTTCTTTTTCTTTTTCCCCACAGCCACTTCCATAACCACTAATTCATTATTTTCTTGCGGCATGTTTTGTCACTTAATTTTTCTTTGAATACGTGGCCAGGGAATCTGGGATGTGCAGAAAGATGGTGGCAAATCTGAAGAATGTTGTGTTTTGCAAGTATATGTTTCTGTGGCTTTTTCCAAGAAAACTATGTGGAAAGGTGTGGTGATGATCTCTCTCTCTCTTCCCCCCTCCCTCCCGTGCTACCCCAGGTAATATTTGAGAAACATCATAGCTAGATACTTTGTTCATTTTATACATACATTGCTCCCTATTGCAGAGATTCTCAAGCCAAAAAAAGGTAAAAAATGTAGATATGTTAATGCTTGTTAACTACTAGGTTTGGCTTCATCTGGGTTGCCCTTATCTTACATTTACAATTTTCCAATATTAGAGATTGTTCTTGCTTCATCCTGCTCATGCATTTATGGCTATGCAATGGGCTGCTTCCTTTTATTTGAACAAGAGAGCTGCATGAGTGTGGGTTGACAATTGACATATTGTTCCCACTACTATAGATTGTGATTGTACCATTGCATGCCTTCCATGTGATTTTAAGTGGTTTGACATAGTTGAGATGTGCCATGAAGGGACCTTCTTGTGTATTTGTAGTCTAATTATCTTCTTTTGAAAAGGATTATGTGGTCATTCTCACTCTCATCGGCAGATCAAGATCAAGAGTTTTTGATAAAGTTCAAGTAGGTGTACAGGACCAGAATTGTACTAAGAAAGGGCAGGTTTCACTAGATCTGGGTAACCGGTTGGTTCGGGTCGACCTGTTTAATAAATGTGTCAATTTAGTGTCATCTTTAAAAATAGTTCAGATTTACTCAAAATTGAATAATAACATGTTTTCAAGCTAAACAGTCAAATTGTGTCGACTTTGGGTCGAAATCAGTTTGGTTCGTGTCGGGTTTGTGTTTCTTTCAGTAACTTCAAGTCAGGTTCAGGTCGTGTTATCATGTCGGTTCAGGCTTTCTCAGTTCTAGTTTTCACATGGGGGTGTGATAACAGCTTGTCTTGGATGTAGATGGAGCGTACTGAGCTTGGGCTCAGCTTGATTACACTCCATGGATTCAAGATTCTCTAGTAGTAGGACTACTTTGGAGGCCCCTTTGCCATCAGCGGCCTATTTTTGCCCTTTTGTTTCTTTTCTTTTTTGAGTGTGTCGGGAGTTCTTTTTTTTGGGGGGGGGGGGGAATCAGCAGATACAGGAAGGCCACCCAAAAAGTCATACAAATAAAATAACTGGATTGAAGGATTTATCAATCCTACCTAGATAACATTTCTACTAGCCTACTAGTGCCAGTAACATTACGATAGCTAGAAAATACAACTCGCATATGACCCCTTGAAATATGCATCTTCTCTTTCCAAAGACCAAAGTTGCCTAAAAAGGGAAGTGTTTGGCTGTGCGCTTTCCTTGCTGGACCATAGTCTGATTGCCTAGCTGCTCTTGTAGGCCTCTGTGTTGATTATTGCACTTCTTGCCTTGCAAACAATCAACCCTGTACTGAAAAATAGACTTAGTTTTCAAGTAACCTAAAATTACACATTTCATTAATTTTGCTTGGAGGCCTGCAAATTATAAGGGGAAAGATTTGGTGGGAGATGAGTTCTGGCCCCCGTGGCAGTTTTCTACAAAGGTAATTGGAAGTCATGACCCATTATTGGTGGAAAGTGAGGCAGGTGATTTGGAACACTGCCTGGTGTGGAACATCCCGAATAAATCCTGTTTGTGGAAATGGCTCTCTGCAACTGATCATTTGCCTTACTCAGGAAAATCTGTGACATGCGGATGTCCAGATTTAATATCTAGATACTAAACACAGCTGTTATCCATTCATGTGAACTCTTCAACCTCTTGCTGTCATTCGATGCTCGCATTTTCTGCCACATTATTGGTGGAAAGTGAGGCAGGTGATTTGTAACATTGCGTGGTGTGGAACATCGTGAATAAATCCCACTTGTGGAAATAGCTGTCTGCAACTGATCATTTGCCTTACTCAGGAAAATCTGTGACATGAGGATGTCCAGATTTAATATCTAGATACTAAACACAGCTGTTATCCATTCAAGTGAACTCTTCAACCTCTTGCTATCATTCGATGCTCGCATTTTCTGCCACATTATTACTGGAAAGTAAGGCAGGTGATTTGGAACACTGCCTGGTGTGGAACATCCTGAGTAAATCCCATTTGTGGAAATAGCTCTCTGCAACTGATCATTTGCCTTAGTCAGGAAAATCTGTGATATGCGGATGTCCAGATTTAATGTCTAGATGCTAAGCTGTTATCCATTCAAGTGATCTCCTCAACCTCTTGCTATCATTCAATGCTCGCATTTTTGGCCTGTACATTCCTAACTGAGGAGCATGGTTCTAAATGTTGTACTTGAAAGGAATTCACTGTGTTGTTTTTTCCTTTGCACATGGAAGAGCGGAATAATTATTGTTTGGGAATCAGATTAGCTTTTTGCTGGATGCTCATATTGTTTGTGGAATACCTTTGAACCCCCCTCCCCCACAAAAAAAAAAAAAAACCCTTCTCTTAGATTTCACAAGGTTCGATAATGGTCTCTGCAGTGATTGTAATCTTTATATAGTTTCTATGCCTCTATGGATTGGTTCTATTGTTGTGTTGTTATTTCCTTTGAAGTTCTGCATATGCAACCTCTTTTTTCTTTGGATGACTATGCCTGATGCTAATTGTGTCTATGCTGCTTATAATTATAGGCAAGATAGAGCAATCAACCGTGGAAGAGTGTCGAGAAGCTTATGGGACCTGGATACAGATTGTATTTTCTCTTTCTTTATGTCGTGTACCCATGTTTTTTTCCCTCCTAAAGTTTCATTCCCTGACGGCAGGTGAAGAGTAATTGATAGCTTTTCTTTCAGGCACATGAGCTATTGCAGCAGAAGAATATTGAGAAAAGTGAAGGTATGAAGATAACTTCAATATTCCATGAATCTCTCAACTCTCAAGCATGATTTGACTAGATGTTATTCATATTTCTGAAAACTTGAAGGAATACAGTTAATCACTGAGTTGAGTTGTACTTACACTCTCTCATGTATTTCGCAGTAAGGACAACAGCTGATGTTTGTCAGGATGGTGAAGCTGATGAAGGAAATAGTGGAAATAGTGGCAAATGTGGGGAACAATCAGAAAGATTGCATTCAAATGCTGATCATAGAATGAGTGATAGAGTAGATAACTCTCAGGCTAGTCATGAACAAACTGGAAATCTGTTGCAAGGAAATTTGCTTGATGCTACTACTATTTTGTCTACATTAAGAGCGGTTGCATTGAAATTCTCCACATTTTTAAGGAGCCAAGGGAATCTTCGGTTGGTGATCATCGCATTTTTTGTTATCCTCCTCTTGATGCAGGTAGAACTTCGACCTTGCTGTATTGCCTTGTTTTGCCAAACAGTGTCTATCTTTTGCACTTTCTAATCACTAAAGAAAAGGATCAGAATGCATGGTGTCAATTCGCCGAGAGGAGTAATATGCTTGGAATGCTTGTTGCTCTGAGCTACAGCCTTTTTTTATAGATCAATTCAATTACAAAGGGAAGTCGAGAGCTAGAATTTCAGGGATTCAAACAAAACAATGAACAACCTAGATTATTGCTAGTTAGAGTGTTCTCTTTCTTCCCTGTTTTTTTTTTTTTTAAATGAATTTTTTTGAGGGATGGAAGAAGAGGGGGTGGGGGGAAGGGGTGGTTTGCAGGCATGAGGCAGCTGTTCTGCTTCCCTCGAACCCTAGATTTGAACCTGGATTAAAAGACTGAAGTCCAAGTAGGTCATGACCCTTATTAACTTCTTATGCCTTTTTAAAAGAAAAAGAAGTAATAGTCAGGCAACTTAGAAGTACAAAGCTAAGAGTTTTCCTTCTTATGCGCCCCCCCCCCCCAACCCGAAAAAAGAAAAAAGGAAATCTTATATGATGTTTTATTGTTTTGTTCACTGCAGCTCAGCATAGTTGTGCTATTAAGTAGACCGCAACAAGTTTACATAGTTCCCCAGATGGAATCTGTAACTTCTGCGGGCCTTGGGGTTGGATATAGAGCAGCAGAAACTATCCATTGGATAGAGAAAAGAATGATCCTGCTAAAGGATGAGATGCTTATTGTTGAGGCTCAGCTCGAAAGAATGAGACAAGAACACATATTATTGAGAGCACAACTCAAGGACCTAGAACGTCTAAGAAGGCACTTGAGATGAATTCCGACTGATTGCAGCATACATTCTTCATTCATACCATCAGATGGTAAATTTTCATCTTCTGTTGGTTTTTTGCACTCTTTGGATTTGAGGGTAGAGAGAGGGAATGCTCGGGAATGGAAGTCATGGGCAGAGTGTGCCTCAAGCATTACCCCTAATAGCTAATAAGGGAGAATGCTTCTGCTTGTTTTTGAACCTTGGTAAGCCCCTTTAGTGTGAAGGCTCAAATGCCGCGTAAGTTACTGCTCATTGATGAACAATGAGCAACATTTAGTTCTATCTATGGTTGCATAAATTTTAGTTCCTGATATCTTGGTTTGGCAGGATGCAAATATATTATTGCTGTTGTCGTGGCCTGTTTCTTACAATTTCATTTGTCATTTTGTTGCCAGGTTCTATTGGAGCTAGTGAAATGCACGACTGATTGTATGCTAGCAAACAAGTGCGAGGTTTTATCGACTATATTTTCTGTACAATAATATCCCCGGTTGTATGTCATGTCATGTTATCATGTCTCTCTATATTTAGGCAAAATGGGTTCTTTTCTGGCTTTCCCTCCATTTTCTTCTGTGAGTTGGAACTTCGCCATTTTATGTTGGGAAAAGTTTGTAAAAAGAACTGTACAAACTGTTTGTTAAAAGCGGTTAAAACAACACTGTACAATATGTTTGTGGCAAAAAACAGAGGGCGTGACCGCTGTGCTGGAGTGTATAATGCGGCCGAGGAAATCAAGCTTTCTAAGGAGACAACTTTGTGAAGAAAATCATGTTCCATGGATGAGATCTTGACCATGTAGTAGTGTTCTTTCGTGTGCTATGCTTACACTTCTACGTATGCTTTGTCATGTATTTTTGTGCGATGGTGCAATCATTTTAGTAGCGAAAAGAAAGTAATTATAGGTGCAATAATTTAAATTGAAGATGTGGTTGTGAAACACTATTGGAGTGCACAAATATGTTTTTTTTTTTTTATTTTTTATTTTAAGTGTGTATACATCCTTAGACTCTCAGTTAGTGGAGACTTTTCACAGAACATAATTAACTCACACGTTATTAGAGTCAATCTTAAGGGCAGAGTCAGGATGCAAAGTAAGGGGGGCGAGATTAGCAATAAACATAATATAAACTTTAATAGTTATAAAAATAAAGTGCGTAGCTAATGCATTTAAGAAAGTTGTCATCAGCGAGATATTATATTTTGAAAGTAAAACATGATATTGTTGTTCGACAGATTTTTAAAAAGATTCAAAGAAAAATTACACATAAGGCAGCAAGAGGAGGTAAACCTATGACCTCCAACATGGGGCAACAGGCAAACAACTAGTCTACTAAGCACTCCTTTGTGAAGTATCTAAAAATTAATTAATATATATTTATTTTTTATTTCCACCATAATATCTCACATATTTTTTTTCTTCAAAAAGTTGGAGATCAATTAATTCCTTATCCCTTAGTAACTCCACCACTAGTCAATCTCTCTCTAATAAAAACAACATTCCCTCTGCCAACGTTGCCGCACTATCGACTCCTCAACGTCTTCTTGTCTTCACGCTGGCTCAAAACCATCCCCAAGTTTAGGCAATTTACATTCAAAAATAATTAATTGTTCTCTTTTTCCTGAAACAATTAATTAATTATCTTTCATAGAAAAAGAAAAATTTTCATGTACCTAAATTTCCTAGACGGGTATTTGTTGCTATATATATAGGACTTCATTTATCATATGAACAAATTATCTATCACTTTCACTTTTATCTTAAAATTTTTTTTAGAATGAGATCGTCTCACATATGACTTATTGTGATGATATGCTTATGTAGGACGGTCTTATACAAAATTTACTATATTTTAAAATTTTTGGCTTACAATTTGTACTTTTTAATTATAAATAAATGTTAATATCACATACGAGTTTAATGCTACGAGAAAGAAATGAAGATAAGCGAAAACTCTACTTGTCAATCAATCAATTATATTTCTAGGTCAAAGTTAGTGATCAACAAGACATATACAAGTGTATGTAATATTGTCATTTTAGTAAAAAACTAGGAATTTTTTTATTGCTTAATTATAAGGAAAACTCAGAAGAAAATGATTGTGTTTAACGAAAATTCAAAGAAGTACATATGTTATTGGTTGACTAAAATGTTGGAATAATTGTTATAATGGCTGCTGTAATGACAGAGGAAAAGCTGTGTCGTGGATGAGATTACTGACCTGAAAGCTAAATTCGTCCGACTCAGGTGCAAATCGATAAGGCAAAAAAGCTCCTCAAGGTTTAACACAACAAACTTCTCACTCGTGCACTCGAGGGAGAAGCTATGGAGTATAACAGTCTGTTGCCCAGGAAGAAAAGGAGAAAGAGAAGAGGAGAGGAGGTTTCTGGTTTTTTGTGTGTCCTTTAGAGCTGTAGAAGAGCTCTTTATATAGTAGTCCGATGAAGCAAGGGAGCTATTGAATAGCCATAATTAGAGGAGGTAAAAGGGGGCGGAAAAGCAGGAACGAGAGAGAATCATGTAACTGAAACAGTAATGGGGGAGAGGATCATGGTGATTGAGGCAGAGATGGAAGAAGACTCAATCAACTAGCCGTTAGGATTACGACAGCTCATACGCAATTAGTTCAGTGAGAATTCCTCCAAAAATATAGTCAATAAAGCCCAAGCCCACAACTCGGTCCAATGATGGCGTGCATGCGCATGTGGCAACCCAAGTCCCCTCAACCCCCTTAAAAGATGGCTTTTAGTTATTCAACAAGTGCAAGAAGAGTGAGATATATAAACTCTTCAAGTCACTCCCAAAGGTTCCATGTGGAACAACAAAGAGATAGAAAAAGTAAGTGAACATCCTTTTATAATATAACTTTTTCTTTGAAAGGTCAAGGTCAAGGCCATAGTTTTAAGATGAATGATTTGTACTATAGTGGTACGTGGACCAGATCCAGATGATGAAAATTGAAGAATGATTTGCATAAACTAATAAATCAACAACTTGTATGAGTGTCTTGTAATTCTTGCATTTGAGAATAACCAATAAAGGTCAACAGAAAAGATAAAGCCAAAAAATTAGAAAATTAAGAGCACAAATCGAAAATTTTGGTTAACCAATTCAATTCTTAACCGGAAAAAGTTTCTATTAGGTTGGCCATTTAAAAAGTACCTTAATCAGCTGTTATCCTATTGTTAATCAAAATCGAAAAATTAATTTTAAAAAAAAAATCTAAATTACAAACTAGTGAAATATAGATTTTAGATTGATAAAAAAGAAATACAGATTCTAGAGCTAGAAAAAGTCTTGAGTAGCCAAATTAAATAAAAAACCGAAAAATTGAAAATTAAGATTTATTAAGGTTAATATGTGTGACCAAACTAGAAAACTGGTTAATGAATTATTTCGGTTCAATTACCATTCAAATTTTTGTCGAATTGAAATTTTCTGCAAACGAAATATTCAATTAACTAATTTTGTATTAATTAAAGCTCCAATTGGCCGGTTTTATCACCCCTAGACCAACTAATTCTATTATGTATGAGTAACTTTGGAATTAGCCTTTCTACGGACATGAATGCCGGTAAAGGTAAAGTTGCCTACAACTGAATTTTTCCAGACCCCGAGAAAGCAGAACCCACCCTCAAAGGTATTGTTTTATGTATTGAGTAAAAATGTCAATAATATCTCCTTACAAAGATGAAAGTAGGACTCGACACTAGGGTTTGGAAGAGTGGAGATATATGTTACTAGAAGGTGTGGCTATGATGATTATCAGCATGATCTAACCTTTTTTTTTCACTTGTTTTTTTTTTTTTTTCCAAAAAATAGCAGCATTATCCAACTTCTTGAGCAGGAAGTGTTGACTTCTAAATAAACTTTTTCAATTCAGAAACAAGGACATTATAGTAAAAAACAAACAAATGAAATTGATGGTTAAGTTAATTAAAGGTTGATATTCTTTCATAGATATACAGCTCCCATCTTGACCCCCCTACACAGACCCTAGTCAAATTAGTGAAGCTACTTGATTAATCCATCTCCAATAAAAACCAAAGAAAGCAAGGACAGGGTGGGTCCAACTCCACTAATTTATCATTTTTAGGACCAGCCATAACCAGGGTCCAATTAAGATGATGGTATTAACACTGCGTATTGACCAATGGTCTAATCTTCCATGGATTATTGATGGTACCTTGAACTTTGCATTGAGTACTGCTTTGATTTACCTGACATCGTTGTAGCTTCTAAAGCTTGAATCGACGCATTTCGCATAAATCTGGTCCCTGCCTGAATAAAGCCCTTTGTCCAATCCCGAATAATATAACCTAGTACAATTCCTACTAAAAAGGCAGTGTCATTAAAATTGGTTTTGATGAAGCCTCTAACCATATAAGCCATCCAATTAATCAAGTTGTTTTGAAAAAGGACTATTTATTATGGGTATTTCTAATCACATATTATTTTATGTATGTTCCCTACTAGAATATTGGTACATACATTATAGTAGGTGAGTTGGACCACCACAATTTGGACTTTGGACCCTAATTTTCCCTTATGTTGACTAGAATAGTACTATTTGCCAATAATGTCAAAAACTATTGCACGTGCTCCGCGGATTTCTTCATAGGCGTTTTGTTGGACTTTCAAACCCATCGACCCTCGGGCCGGGTCAACATGACCCCATCTTATATATCTATATATATGTATGTATGCAAACATTATGCATTCAAACATGTAAACACACCCTGCCACAAGGGCATTAGTCATAGCCTTAGACAAATCCCAATATCCCATCATCTAAGGTTATCTCTTGTGAATGCCATGCATGCACCTTAATTGGTAGATTCTCTGGAAACGATTTCAAATCTTGGATTTGAATTTTGAATATATCGACTTTTATGTTTTTTTCTATCACTGATTATAAGTTATCGGATTGATTTAGCCGCGCATATATGAGGAAACTTATAGGAAGAATGGCGAGGAAGGACACAAGTCCGAGCTCATCCCCTCCACCTCGATATGCTCGATTATGTTGTGAGGACGAGCACCAGCCTGGGATCCGACGTGGGTACGTGCCTTTCGTGGTGGGGAGGGAGGAGGAGAGGTTCATGGTGCCCATGGGGTGGATGAAGCACCCTTCTATTGTTGCTTTGCTTCAATTATCAGCCAATGAGTTTGGGTATCACCAGGAAGGGGTGTTGCATATTCCTTGTGAGCCTCATGTTTTTAGAGATGTTCTTTGTAAATTGTCATCCAAGAAAAAATAGGTAATGAAGGAATAGACCTGGCAAATAGGTCATTCGGTTCGGATATGAGTCGGGTTAAATTTGGGTCGGCCATGTTTCAGGTTAAGCGATATTTCAGGTCAGTTCAGTTTGGGTCCGGTGAACTTCGTTGCGGGTCGACTTCGAGTCAACCGTTTTTTTGTGCAATAACCTTATCATGCAAAAATAAGCAATTTTGTCAAAAATTTCGGTCTGGTATGGTTTGGGTCAATTCGGGTTTCAGGTCCACTTTCGAGTGAGCCTATTTCAGATGTCGGATAGAGTATGGATCCGGTCATTTGGTTCAAATTTCGGGTCTCTGATCAGTTTTGCCAGGTCCGTGAAGGAGTATGGGGAAAAAAACCATGCATTTGCAAATGTAATAGAATCCCTTTTTAAGTGTATATACTTTGTAATCAGCATACTTGGCTTGATTCTTGTTGGAGTTTATATATTATTGGTATAGGAAAGATTTTGTAGGTCATTGAGTTTCCTCATTTATATTTGAGTTGTCTAGCACAATTGTTTATAGAAAATGTCATCCAAAACTTATAGGATTTGATGATTTTTTTAAAAAGCTTATTTTAGGTAAAATTGTTTTCAGGAAAAAATTATGGTTACTTTAGATTATATGAATACTTCAACAAGACAAGACTTATATGAATTTAATTATTGTATACAAAAATTCATATATTTAAGTACAAGACTGTCTTATACATAGGAGATTTTGTGAGGATAGAAGATTAGTCATCTTTTCTTAAAATGAAAAATTTTAATGAGTCAGAAGAATTAATCATGGATAAAAAATGTTATATTAATTATTAGGATATTAGATTTTATTATCTAAATTTATTTTGTTGTTTTAGCTCTAATTTGTTTGATTATGATATTTATTATAAATGACATACGACTTTCAATTAAGGGATAAATAATTATTAAACATTCAACCTATACCAAAGGACAATGTTAAACGTAACACCCGACTTTTATTTGGGAAAGATAAAACATTCCTACTTTTAATTAATTTTTTTTTCTATTTATTAACCTAGCTACCAAATGCAATATCCACCTTAGTTATATGGGAAATAATTAATTATTAAACAATCATTCCACATCAGAAAGTCGATATAAAATACCTAACTTTCAAATGGATAGCTTAAGACACTAAAATTTTAATTGGTGCATTATAAAATATTTAAATGTAAGTGAATTACTGATAATTATGAAGATACTAATAAAAATAATTAAAAATATATCATACTCCTAATTATCTAGTTTTATTATGAGTATACGACATCATCAATTCAACTACAATACAAAGGAAAATTTTAAGGTTTTCTCCATAATCACAACTACTTGTCCTTTTCCAAATGTACAAAGTATTAACTCATTGTTTGAAAATTAAATGGTCAACTAATTAAATAATTAGACTTAAATAATTTATAACTAGTACTGGCAACTCTTTTAATTTTTATTTCAATAGAAATTAGTTTACCAATATAATTTATTTTTTATCCATTCAGACACAACTCATTATTATTATTTTGTAGAAATAAGGAGAACATTGCTCAAGAAATAATTGTTTCTTTTTTGGATCAAATTTGTGTAAAGTGCGGGTAAACAAAGAAATTCAAGGAAACATATTCTTTGCCTTTTTTCTTAATTTTATCAATACAATCTTTAAATATTGGTATCAAAAAATTCAGTCTAGGTTTAATTTAGCTGATATCTACCTTGATTTATGCGTTCTTTGACAAAAGGGGCAAAAATCTCAAAAAAGCTAAGAAAAACAACGTACTTTTTCGATAAAAAAGGCAGCACTGTCATGGAGCTTTAAACCCATGCACATATTTTACCTAAAATAAGCATTAATGGTAATATTTTTCGTTCATCTTTTCACTTTAAAGACATGTTCGTTATGAGCATATTGAAAGAGCGGTTAGTGAGTTCAAACAAATTAGAAAATATTAGAGTAGGTTTAAGTAGATTTGATTAGCAAAAAGTATGTTTGAGTAGGTGTAGGCAGGTTAGAGTAGGTTTGACCAACAGTTAATAGATCATTGAAGCAGTTTGAAAGCACGTTTGTGACTAGGTTGGAGCAGATTTAACAGGTTGAAGCAAGTTTAACTAACAGTTAGCAAGTTTGAGCAGATTCAAGCATATTAGATCTAACAAGTTAGAGCAGATAGCAGGTTCAGTATACATATAACGAAAGGCCCTAAGGGGAGATGCTCAAGGGAATGATGATTTATTTTTATTCCACACAACATACTTTTTAAAAAAAGGTAACATACTTTGATAGGGGAAGATGGTGATTTTTTTTTTTAATTTGTACAAAAATGCTACATAACTTTCATAGAGCTTTGAAGCCATGCATATATTTTTCCTAAAACGAATGGATGAGTCTGTGCTGGAGCTGACAGCTAATGACTATTGTTCCAGTTTGTAGTTATTGTAATTTAATTAACACATTTCTCTTGTTTGTTATATAATTTTAAAAAATGCACATATTTAATTGTAATTTGCAAGAGAATTTGATAAAAGCACGTCAATGTCAATAAGAAATGAGCAATGTTAGAGAAGGTAAAACAACTATTCTGGTTAGAACTGCATCGAAAATCTGTATTAAAAAAAAGAATTACTCCATCTGTCCCAAAAAGAATGTCCCTTATTTCTTTTTGAGATCTCTCAAAATAATATTCTCTTTCTAAATATGAAAGTGCCAAATTTATACATATTCCCCCTATTACCCTTGTTTTGTATTTAAAAATACAATTATGGACAGGAGGAAAATTTGAGATGGCATTTTTGAATTCAAAAACTAAGGGCATCATTGGTAGTTTATTTTTAAAAAAGGTTTATAATTAATATTTGTTAAAATGCATGAAGTGTTAAACGGAACAATTTTTTTTGGGACAGATAGAGTACATAAAAAATGTCACAATATGTTTGGAATTTTTGTATCATAAATTCCCTTTATTTTTTTTAATTATTAATAACTAAAAAGCTTAGAATACAATAAAGAAAAACCAAAGTTCCATCTATTCTTTTGTATCACATTAGATCAATATTAATTTTTAGGAGCTGTTGTTGTTCACTACCATACATTTCAAATTTCATCCATAACAACATTTGCACCTCACTTTACATCCAAAAAAAATTACTTTTTTTTTACCAATAAAGCATTAATATCACAATTAAGACTAAGAGCATTCCAACTTGATTTCCAGCTTTTGGAAATCAAGTCTGCCACATCAGTAAAAGTTTCAACTTTTTGAAACTTACATTCTATCACTTCTCCAATCAATGGAACTCTAATTTAAATTATCTAACAAAATATTTCTCATAGACTCACCTTATAACACACAACCTTTTTTTAAATACCTAAATAAAATTTTTGTATTAGCAAAAAAAGAAAAACAAAAAAAATAGAAAAAGGATAAAAATAGTGGAATAATAAGGGAAATGCCTAGGCGTGTTGCCCCGAATCCCCCCCCCCCACCCCGCGTTTTGCTTGAGCTGGGACAAAAACACTTAGACTCCATCCACTGGAACGCGTGGCAGTGGGTGGGGAAGACATTAGGTATTTTAAACATGTGTCACATTTCGTTATCCCCATTATCTTCTTTAAACCAAAGATTATTAATCTAAGTAGTCAGAAAAAGACAAATTCTTTTAGAACAACACATTAAGACTTTATCTTAAATCTCTCATACTACGAACAGAGTCCTTGTTCAGTACTTGGAAAAGTTTGATGAGAAGTTTGCGGCCCTCCTTTACGACATACTTTACTCGTTAATTAACGTTGAAAAGTTTACACAAATTATCTACTAAATTTTTTTTAAATCAATGGTCTCAATAGACGGCTTGACCCATAAGGCCATTCACAACGGTTGCCTCGCGTGTAAAATGTGGGGTCTGCGTGTTAAGAGAGTGGCAGTGAAATGCTGGCAGCAAGGAGAATTAGGAGGGGGGCACGCATGTCAACACGCCTGTGCGGTTCCTCTCCCGTGCCACTTTTGATGTTTTTTTACTTTTTTTCTTTTTCTTTTTTTTTGAAGTAATATATAATCTTTAAATGATTTAAAAAATAGGTTGTGTGTTATAAAGTGGGTCCATGACAAATATTTTTATTGGATGATTAAAATTAAGTTACATTTGTTCGAGAAGTGATGGAATGTAAGTTCCTAAATTGTGAAATTTTTACTGATGTGGCAGGCTAGAGTTCCAAAAACTGGACTCTGTTGGGAATGCTTTAAAAAGATGTCTCACTGATTCAAATTCAAAATACCTATAAAAGAGGACACAAACACAAAATTAATTGCTATTCTATTATATTACGTACTTCCCCCAAAAAAGCAGTGGAAACTCACGTCGTTTTTTTGGCGGGTTTGAAATTGTTGGAATAATGACACTCCAAAAAGGTGTTCACTTACTCTATCTATCTCTTTTTTTGTCTCACATGGAGCTTTTGGGAGTGGCATTGAGAGTTTATATATCCCACTCTCCTTGCACTCGTTGAATAACTAGAAGCCACGTTTTAAGGGGGTTGAGGGGACTTGGGCTGCCACACGTGCGTGCCGCTGCTGCCAGCCGGTCCGATCCAGGCTCGGCACGGGCCGCGGGCTGCGGCTTGGGCCTTACTGACTATATTTTTTGGAGGAATTCTCATTGGACTGATTGCGTATGAGATGTCGTAATCCTAACGGCTAGTTGACTAAGTTTTCATCTATCTCTGCCTCAATCATCGTGATCATGTCCCCCATCACTGCTTCAGTTACATGATTCTCTCCCTTTCCTACTTTTCCGCACCCTTTTTCCTCCTCTAATTATGGTTATTCAACAGCTCCCTTGCTTCATCAGATTACTATTTAAAGAGCTCTTCTGCAGCTCTAAAGGACACAGAAACCGTACAAGCTTCCTCTCATCTTTTTATCTTCTTGGGCAACAGATTGTCATACTCCATAGTTTCTCCCTCGAGTGCACGAGTGAGAGACTTACTGTGTTAAACCTTGGGGAGCTACTTAGCCTTAACGATTTGCACCTCAGTCGGGCGAATTTAGCTTTCAGGTCAGTGGTTTCATCCACAACACTGTGCATCTCCCTGTCATCTAAGCAACCATTATATCGCCATTTCCAACAGAAATCCTCGTCATTGTACCAATTTCAACATGCGATTTGGGTTTTTGATAACATTATTCAAAAAAAAAAAGAACCTCATCTTTTGCGTTTCTTAGGGTCCCCAAATCCACCAGTAAGACCAAAATATGAGATTCAGCTAAGTGAAGATTTTTGTAATTTGAAATGGTATCTATATGTAGTGAAGTACATTAAAGTGTGAATTTTTGATAAAATTTGTTTCATATAAACAGGTTCAATCATCATAGCTTAGGGCTTGAGTCTTGTAAATGGAGAAAATTAAATCTATGATGGGAGAGTTTTACTCTTTATTGGGCCAACAGCAGCTCGACTCCAGTGAATGGATAATCCAAAATCCAAAAAAATAAATAAATCATATTACGATATCATATATATTAAATTTTTGAATTTTAAAGGTGTACGTACTCTTGTTCTTGATATGCATCAAATTAAATGAATTGAATCTTGCAAAGTTGATTTTGATCAATATAGCTATTATGTATATTAATCTCTTAACACTTTTTATTTTCTTTCACCAATTGCAATACATTTGAATCTATTATTATTTGTCTTCCATAATTAATAAATAAAAACAATTGTTGATAATACATTGATTTCATGAGTGAGTTTGTACTTAAATTTTCACATATAAGGAACTCTATATGTTGTCTTATATGTCGGTACATAAAATTTACTAGCTAAAATTAATGGAAGTATCATTTAACAACACTAAAAAGAAGAAAAATAACACAATATGTAATTGCATATAATTTCAAACAGACAGTTTAAAATAATTTGTGAGTAGCATGGATTTAAACCGTAGCTACCTATGTGTCTGTCATTATACCACACATTTTTATAATTCCTAAAAAAACACTTAAATTCCTAACTGAATAGTTATCAATTAATTTATTATGTATAATCCGTAAATATTAAATTGACTTTGTTTATTGAAATCATTTTGATGTACAAAATGTGCAAAAAGTGTATAGGCAATATGCCATTTGAATGAACTGAAAAAACAAGGCATAAGAAGGTAGATTTACTATATCCTAGAGAAGAGAGTGCCATAAGGACATATGAAGATGAACTTTAACTTGATCGATCTAATAAACTCTTTCTAATTATCACCTCGGCGGAAAGATTCGTTATCAATTATGTTGGCTGATATCCTCCATCGATTAAAACTATCAGCAACGAGTTTTTATTCCATTTTTCCTGAACGATATTCTTGTACTAATTTCCCTGAAGATATCAGATTTCCATGGAATTTCTTGTTGAATTGGGCCATATCGAGCTTGATCTTCAGGACATATCTTAACAATGTTCATTCTCAAAATTCTATCCTCTTCATCTCCTTAAGGCATTGCTCCCTTTCTTTCAAAGATTGACGTTGATCTCTTAATGCAATAGCTTTCAAAGCCGCATCCGCCTTCTTTTCGTGCGCTAGGACATTTCGTTCAAACATAGTGATGTTCTTGACATGTGTTGCTTCTAAAGTTGACATATCTTTGGTCATTAGATCTAACACCGGGTCTACGACTTGCTTCTTTGCCTTTCTCTTGGCAACTTTTCTTCCAATTGGGTGGATACGCCCACCAACTTCTTTAGTTAGTGTATCTTCACTGGCAAGAGTTGCGGGCTGTTAGGGGTGTCACTCTCAGAGTACGCTCCCAGCCTATTTACCCTCAACCCTTTGGAAGATGCTTCTGCAGATTGATCGCAGAAAGTCTCCCATTTAAGTTGATCATTTAATAATATCCACCAATGCATAAGGTCAAAGGATTTGTCCACCATAGCAGCATAAAGATCTTGAGTCTTTTGTATAATATCCCCTTCTTTTGCACCACTTGGGTTAGGCTCATGTGCCTAAGCCACACAAGTGTACCGTTAGGACACTAATGGAACTAATCGGTTCCAACGGGCATTGCAAAACTTTCCCATTCTCTTTATAGCTCGATCCAAAACGTGTTGGTTGGAGGTGTAGGCCACCTTACTCCAAAAACCCACTAACTTTTGATCCGTCCCGGCGATGCGATTTGTGTTTACATTAATCCATGACTTGACCAAGCGGCCATCCTCCTCTACTGTCCACTGGGGGGGGGGGCACTGCACCACCTTCCTTATCGATGTATTATTATTGGGTGAATGACGAGGAGCTAATGAGGTCGTACAAGGAGGTTGGCTTGGGTAACATGGAGGGGCATTGATCCGTAGCTAAAACTTTGTGATGGGGCGTATTGTGGTAGTGGGTTATTATGCGGTGGTGGGTGATGTTGCCAATTTGGGGGGTTTTGTGGTGGGTATGGTTGGGAATAATGTTGGGGGGGGGGGGTTATGTGGTGGTGGGTAATGTTTCCAACTCAGGGGGCGCGGGGGAAAGTTCGAACTATTCCCAGATTCACATTGTGACTCGGTTCCGGTAAGTAGGTAAATGAATGATTGTATGTCATTAGGGTCCATTTTATTTTCACCTACATGTAGTAAATAATTTTTCATTCTAACTACTCAATTAAATTTCACCTTATTCAAATTCCAAAATTTTCAATTACACATGCAAATCATATTAAAAGAATAGTAAGCTAACATGTAAACTAAGTATGTGATTTAACATTTAAATTATTTAAAACTAAGCATTTGATTTAACATTTAAATTATTTTAAACTATGTGATTTAACATTTAAAATATTTTAAACTAAGCATGTGATTTAACATCTTATCATAATAATTAAAACATACTAACTTGATACCTTTAGGTATCAAGTTCTCATACCCATTGTTTGGTTGAGTCTCCAAGTGTATGGGACTTGATACCCAAGGGTTTCAAGTTCCCCCCATTTTGGGAGGGTTTCAAGTCCCATTCCCCATTTTAATTAAAAATAATATTTATTTATTTATTTATTTATTTGTAAAGTGTCATGTGAGATTTAATTTTTCTTGCACCAAAAAGTTTACTATATAACTTTTTTTGTAAATTATCATACTTTAGAATTTTTTTTATTTTTGAATATTTGTACTTTTGTAATTTTGTACTTTTGTAATTTTTATCTAATTTTCATTTTGTATTTTATTTTTTTATTTTTTATTTTTTGTACTTAATTTTTTATTTTTATTTTTTAATTTTTTAATTTTTTAAATTTTTAATTTGTTAGTTTTTTAATTTTTAATTTTTTGTATTTTGTATTTTTTAATGTTTATTTTATTTTTTTATTTTTACATTTAATTTCTAAATTATTTATTTATTTGTTTTTTTTCTTTTTATCTTTTGTATTTAATTTTTTATTTTTTATTTTTTGTGTTTAATTTTTTATTTTTTATTTTTTATTTTTTATTTTTTATTTTTGTTTTTAATTTTTAATTTTGAAATTTTGAAATTTTTTGTATTTAATTTTTGAAATTTTTTATTTTTATTCCAAAAAACCTACAGAAAATTCAAAGAAATAAAAAATAAAAAATAAAAAATAAAAAAATAAAAAGTAAATAAATAATTAAAAATAATAAATAAATAAACAAATAAATAGTAAATAAAATAAAATAAATAAATAAATAAATAACAAAAAATTAGAAAATATAAAGTAAATAAAAATAAATAAATAAATAAATAATAAATAATAAATAATAAATAATGAAAAATACATAATAAATAAAAATAAATAAAAAATAAATAAAATATAAAAAATAAAAATTAAACAAAAAATAAATACAAAAATAAAAAATAAAAAAGTAAAAAATAAAAAATTTAGCCATGAAAAGAATAGAGCCTAATAATAGGTTTTTTAGATTAAAAATATTAATATTAATATAAAAAGGTAAAAAATAAAAAATTGGATTCCATTCCTTTATTAAACCAAACACATGATTTCAAAGAATCAAATTCTATTCCATTCCTTCTAGATTTCAAATCCTATTCCATTCCATTCCATTCCACTCCAAGTGAACCAAACAGGCCCTTAACATCAATTCAACATGAACATACCAGGTCAAAAGAATATTTCATTAATTTGAAATTAAATTACAATGAACATTATCAAGTTAGTCCAATCAAATCAACATTCAACATGTTTATCAACTAATTTAAGCCTCTAACTTCAATTTGTAATGTAAAAAAAAATTATCTAAGATTGCAAATATTAAACAAATTACCTAAAAAGATAAATATATTCTAACAATTTCCAACTAGACCTTAATTCCCAACTTCAACTTATATTAACTAACATTCACCATATAAAACAACTAAATATGTGAAACAAAAAATTAAAATTCCTAACATGTAAAAACATCTTATGTAAGATTTTAAAGATATATTTCTAAAAAATTATTTATAAAGTTATAGATTTATAAATTTCATCTAGTCAACTAAACATGTGAACAAATTAGATTATCCATTATTTACAAACATGTAAGCAATAATTTTTCATTTTAACAAATTCATATATTGAAACTAGTCAATTAAATTTCAACTAATTCAAATCTCCAAATTTTAAATTACACATGTAAACAAATTATAAATATAAACAACTGACATTTTTTTAAATTAAACATGTTAATCGATTATACATGTAAACAAATTATAAAAACATCGAGTTCTACCATCTTTTTAAATTAAACATGTACACAAATTATATTATCTTCTAAAATATATGTACATATATATTAAACATATAAACATGTTATTTAACATGTCATCTAAGTCAGAAGAATGCTTTGAATTTAAATTAATATATATAATTTCCAAGCTTAATAATTTTTTAAAAATCTAAGATATTTGGTTTATACATCTATTATTTTGATATGTAATCTTAAATTAACGTGTAATTATTTTAACATTTAATTTTAAAATTCTAACAGAAATTTTTAAATTTTTAACAAATTAACATATAAGCAACATGACATGTATAAAAACCATATTTAAATTACAACAAAAAAAAAATTATAAAACACTTTACTTCTTCCTTGAGTCTTCTCTTCCCACAACATTTTTCAAAAGTCAGAATTTTTTGGAGGAGAAGTTTTGAATTTGAGTTGTGATAAAATATAAAATGTTGAAGGTATTTATAGAAAACTTTTCAAGAAAAAAAATTCAAAGCATATATCCTTTGGGCAATGGATAAATGCTCACAACTACTATTTCCCAGTCTCCAAAGGCTCAGTTTTCAGATTTATTTATTTTTTTAACGGCCGCCTGAAACGAAGCGTACCATGAAGCTTCCGCCAATGAAATGCCGCATTTTGCATGTGAAAACAACCAAAAATATAAACGTGAGGTGGACCGCGGGCGCGGTCCCCACGCATTGCAATGCAGTTGATTTGCTTATCACATCGAAACATTTGACACGCAGGTCCCATAGGTTGGCACGTGAGACACTGGCTGCAAGTGCCCTAATTGAATAGTTATCAATTAATTTATTCGAAGATTCTTCCATCATTGAAATTTCTTTAAACTATCATAGTTAAAAATCATGATTGCCCTTCATGTTGTCCTAATAAATCTCAGTCGTTGATTTTATATACAACAATTGGTTACAATAGGTGATATCTACTGGCAATTTTGTGGGACTCCACCCCCACGACTTACTCATCCCCGTCTCTCTCTGTCTCTCTGTAAGCATAATGCTCGCTCTGTATGTCATCTCTCTAAGCGCAATATTCTCCTTGTATCTCACCAACGACATTAAATCAATGCAAGAGAAATTATCAGTGACTAATCTTTCTTTAAAAAAAGAAAAAATCATAGAAGCCATCTGATGGAGAACGTTAGTGTCCACTGTCCAGTTTATCTCAACTGTCAAGCTGGTAAGAGAAGGTGAAGGATGACACCAAAGGACAAATATAAATAAGAGACACCAATGGCTTCTGAGTATCAATTTGCTCAACGCCAACTCGATAGCCCCCTCCCACTTTCGTTGTAGCGACTGGGAATAGTCGAATAGATGAGCAGATGTCATGTAAAATCAATCCCTTCCATTGATATCTGAATTTTGCTCAAGTCACCCAGTCGCATCATGGCCATCTCTCTCTCTCTCTCTCTCTCTCTCTGCGATCTTGATTAAATGGATCGGAGAGGAGTGGGCATGGCAATCAAGGTAGAGCGAGATTAGGCGGGCAGTCCAGGAGAGAGAAAATATTGTCATTTGTTTAACCTGCTATATAGGTTATAGGTAAAAAATTTGAACGGTTGAGATTCATTTCAAGGAGATGGATGGTTCAAAAATTTTCAACTACAATAATTGAAAAAAAAATCAATTATGGTAGAATTGCCATAATTTATTATGTATAATCCATAATGTTAAATTGACTTTGTTCATATATTAATGTACATAAAATCCAAAAAAAGAAAAGATACTTATTAACTCCATCATCCATTATTTAAAGGGCAACAGTACTTTTGGACTCCAGCCATTGCAAGATGACCTGTTCTTAATCACTGTAACTTTTCATACCCTTCACCATTATTGAAAATTTTAGATTTAAATTTTAATTACTCACATCAATCTTAGGGCATTCACAGCCCAAGGCATGCGTGTCATGCTAATTGTCCGCGTGTCACTTGGCAGTCTGCCAGCTAGTGACACGCCCCGCATGTCACGGGGGGAAGAACGGTCCCCCAAGTTGTCTCGCGTGCAAGCTTTAGCCATTTTTTTTTGTGTTTTGTTTTCTTTTTGAGTTAATATATAATTTTTATATGATTAAAAAATAGGTTGTGTGTTATGAGATGGGTCCATGATAAATTTTTTAATTGGGTTATTTAAATTTGAGTTTCATGGGTTGGAAAAGTGATGGAATGTAAGTTCAAGAAATGTGAAACTTTTGCTGACGTGGTAGGCTTGAGTTCCAAAAACTGGAACTCTGGCTGGGGATGCCTTTACTGCCTCTTCTCTGCGCCCAAAAAGAGAAAGAGAGAGAGAGAGAGAGAGTTTTGCAATGTATGGTGCGAGGGACGAGCTAGTGTGATTTGAGTCTCTTGTCTTTGACTTCCATCCATTTCTTTCTTTTCCAAATCAAGGGAAAATAGGCTACCAAGAAAATCATAATTGAATTACAAAACATTCACCTCTAATTCCAAATCATTTTGATGTACAAAGTGTGCAAAAAGTGTATAGGCAATATGCCATTTGAATGAACCCCCCCCCCCCCCCAAAAAAAAAAAAAACAAGGCATAAGAAGAGAGATCTTCTAAACCCTAGAGAAGAGAGTGCCATAAGGACATATGAAGAGGAACTTTAACTTGATTGATCTAATAAACTCTTGCCAATAATCACCCCGAAGGACTCTTTGTCAATTATGTTAGTTGATATCCTCCATCGACTAAAAACATTAGTAATGGGTTCCTGTTCCCTTTTTTTTAAACGATATTCTCGTAATAATTTCCCTGAAGAGATCAGGTTTACATGGAATATGAAGCACACCTTCATGGCGATACCCAAACTCATCAGCTGACAACTCAAGCAAAGCAACAACAGAAGGATGCCTCATCCACGCAGTCGGCATCATGAATCGTTCCTCCTCCCCATCGCACTTGCCAACTATAATCGGCACATATCCTCTTCGAGCTTCATATTGTTGTGGAGTATCTTCATCAGAAGATAGCCTTGAGTATCGTGGTGGCGAGGAAGAACATTGTTCTTTCTTTCTAGCTATCCTTTCAATAATATTCCTCATTATCGAACACGATCTGCAATTAAACACAATCTAGTGTTGTATAAATTGCTAGCAATCAATTGTGAAATTAAGTCGAGTACTTGGTTTCTATGCTATTTGCATGAGCATATATATAGTGGTGTTCCTTACTTGGGTCCAAGAGTTTGACCAAGTCCAAGTCAAAGACAGAGAACCATGCATATGGCTATTATTCATATAAATTATCAAATTATTCACATGTGGCTATTATTTAGTCTAGATTTATTATCAAATCATGTGATTGGTTTCTCTAATTTATTTTAATTTGGGGTACCAATCATAGAATATATTATCAATACAAAGAAAATGCAAGGATGCGTGTTTGAAGCATTAATTAATAAAAGGGAATCAACTAACCCATTATTATATTTAATAATTATTTTTCTGCTTTGCTGGAAGCCACAAAAAAAGATCTGTTAGTGAGATTATATTAGAATTTTTTTGGGGGGGGGGGGGGGGGAAAAAACAAAAGGAGCCATTTATTACAATAACTTAATTAGATTTGGTTAGATTAGATTAGGATAAGTCATCCAACTCCTTGAAGAAATCATTGAGTCATTAAGGAAGTTTATTGAAGTCATTAACTTGTGAATGAGCCCACATTAATCTAGATCCGGCATTTTAAATGGTCAGGAGATTCCCTTTGAAAAATTTGAACTGAACGGAGTAGGTGGGTATGACAAAATGGATGATACGGGATTATTTGTTTGAGAATGGATACAAAACAACCAACTTTAATCTAGATTCAAATTAGTTGAACTGATCAAATTAATCTGGCGGTAATTAACCGATCAATCGAAATGTTCTCTCATCAATGTGTTGCTAGCATTTTCAAATTAGCTAGATATTATCAAACTTGAAATCAACCAAAGCTTGAATAATAATGTAGCATAAACAAATAACAGTTGTGTCTACAATCCAAAGCATTTCAAATACAAATTCCTACAATCTCATTTTCTCAAAATCTTATATCAATTGAGTGAATTGATACCTTCTATGGTTGGGTTTATGTTGGCCCAAAATTCATTTCGCAGGTTGTTGTGAATGGGCCAGAAATAAAAGAAATGAGAGAAGCCCAAGAAGCAATTAGTGGTATGTTTTTGCTTAGGACCACATGCGGCCCAGCTTCGTGTGTGGCCCAGTCCCACGCAGCCCAGTACTAGCGCAGCTTTGCACCTCCAGTCTGCTCCACGGGATAGCCGTGACCCAGCCCACGGTCCGTGGCCTATTCTAGTTTTTGGGTTCTTATTTCTCTCTCGGTTTTGCTAATTGTGCTGGGCTTAATATAAGATTTTATGGCTGATCTATCGCTGGTGTTAAAGAGCATCATTTAACCCATTCATGCACCATTTTTATGAGTTTTCATAGGAGAATTATGGCTCGCCCCTTGGTTTCCTCCTCCGTGGTTGTAAGAGTTACACTTCAGGTTTCTCTATAAATTAGGCATTTTGCATGGACATTCGTTGCACCGTTTTGTGGAAATTCGGTTGGCACTTTGTGGCATTCAAAAGTGCCTTTAGGCATATCTCTTTTATGGTCATTTGTGAGTCAAATTTTACCTTTTCTATTTCACATTTTCTTGAGTGAGAATTTGAAAATATTTCTCCATTTGATCTTATTATCAATTTAAGATCTTTATTTCTCTTTGTACTGATATCTTTTGACTCACCATTGAGATTATTTTGTACTCACTCATATCATGCTGGATCTTTTGTTACCACCCATGGTTTTTCTCAATTTGGATTTCCACGTAAAAAATCTTATGTGCACCATTATTTTGTTAATGTTGCTTTATTTTTCTCAAATATCGACATCCTTTCATACAACAACAACAACAACAACAACAAACTCCCAATGTGAGTCCCGCTTTCGCGGGGTCTGGGGAGATCCAGCTGTAGGCAACCTTACCTCTACCGGTATTCCTACCCATAGAGAGGTTGATTCCATAAGACCCACAAAATAGTTTTGTGAAAAAAGGTTGAAGGAAAAACGATTGTAAAAACCATTTACCGAGTAAGAGCAAGAGAAAGAGAAAGAGAAAGAGGACAAGAAAAGGTTCCGGATAGCAAATAAAGAGAGAGCGGATACATAGCAAATAAAGAGGGAGCGGAATGTTTTCAATGCTTTCATGCTTCCACATATACTACATTCAAATTTTATTATAATTATTTTCCCTTACACCTGTTGATACATAGGTTATGACTTATATTCTCTATTTCTTGCGCGAAATGTTTTCAATAATTTATCTGAGGAGATGAGGTTCACATAGAATATATGAAGTACACCTTCTTGATGGTACTCATTAGCTAACAACTCAATGTCACGCATAAGAGTCACACATTAGAAAAGTGATACATGGGTCTTTGGCTTATAAGCGGTGGCGCTGCACACCCCATTAGACCGACCTTTTGAGGAGAGGGTAATGGCCCCGTGACAAGTGGTATCAGAGTCAACCCAAACTCGACCCCTATATTTCACCAAACGCTCCGACGGGCGAGGTAGACAGGGGGCCCTATCTGTGATGAGTGCGTCACAGCCTCATAAGATTAGGTGGGGTAGAGTGTCATAGATAAGAGTACCACATCGAAAAAGTGATGGGAGGATCTTGAGCTTATAAGCGGTAGAACGCTGAACACCCTATCAGACCGACCTTTTCGAGAGAGAACAATAACTCCATGACATCAAGCAAGACAACAATAGAAGGATGCTTCATAAACATAGTAGACACCATGAATGGCTCTTCCCGTCCTTGCCAACCATGATTGGCACATAACTTCCGCGAGCTTCATGTTGGTCTCGACTATTTTTCATTACAACCTAGTCTTGTACATGAGGTAAGCAAAAGGACTGCTCTTTCTTCCTAACTATTCTCTCTATAAGAACCCTCATTGGATGAAAAATCACTTGAAAAACCACTACCATTCAATATGAATCCCACTTTGATACGGTTTAAGAAAATGTATACATTCTCATCCCAACTGATATGTTGCTCAGCTGAATACTAATTTTGTTTTAATTTTGTTTTAACTTTGTTTTAATTTCCTTGTGCAATAGGTGTGTTTTAATTTTATTGCTTAGTTTCTGTTGCATTGCTAGCACCTTGACAGTCTTATGAGTTGCATGAATTAGTTGGAGGGGAAAAAAAGCAAGGAAAAAGAAGAAAAAAACGTGTGTAGACTCTTATGTTAGTATTATTAAGTGGATTGTATCATATTTGCAGAGAGGCCCTATTGGTTATTAGCTTTGTAAGTGGAGTTGCATTATGAAAATACTTCTTTTTTCATGGGCCAAACCTAAAGTCATTTAGAATTTTTACCATATGATTAAAATGCATAATGAAAATACTTATTGCAAAATGTAATTTGCACAAAATATTTGCAGCAACTTTTTTATGAATTTGATGCACAAAGGGTAATTTGGCTTTGGATGGCAAATGGATTTTGGTGTATCACAAAAAAAGACCTTGGTCATGCATACTTGATGGAACTAGTAAGAAGGTGTTTCTTTCACGATGTCAAGAGAGATTCGTATGGTAAGATCTTGGGTTGTAAAATGCACGATTTATCACTTGAGTTGGCAAAAATGGTGGGAAATGAATGCCTATCAATTGAAATGCCTAGGCTTGGGCATGGATATCATATGTATCGACATAGGAGGGAAAAGAAATAGGAGGGGGTGATAGATTAAGAACAAGATCACTTTATTTACAACACCACCACCACCTCCTAGTGTGGGTCCCGCTCTTACAGAATTGGAGAGATCTAAATGTAGGTAGTTTTACTTCTATCGGCATCACTTTGTTTACAAACAATTATTAATTAAGGAATTCAAAAGCTTTGAATAGTATAGTTTTTTTAAAGATTGTCTAGCCTTAGCATGGTTAGTATCTCATTAGCATGGTGTGGTGTATTGGTTTCTCTAAACCAACAAAACCCCATTAGTATTAATAAATCCAAACCTCTTGAAAAGTGTTCAAAATAAAAGAAGAAATCTTAGGTGATTAGGATAATTTTTCAAGAGCTAATTTGACTTAAAATCATATTGTCTATCCGTCAAACATAATAAATTGTTGTTATACTATTTTGTTCATATCCATTGCTAAAACAGTTTTATTTAATGGATAAAAAAACAAGACAGAACTCTTGCTATATGACATCTAACTTAACTTCTAGTACTCATCCTCTTTCCCAGAAAAAATGTTTAGATGTCGACAATTTTTCTGTCACATATTTACTCCATTTACAGGACTCAAATCTTATCCTTATTTAAATGAAATAAATTACAAAACATAGTTAAATATTTATTAATATATAATGTTGTCGCGGTGTATGAAAAATACTTATCAATCTCATATTTATTGTTGTTCCTCTTTCACCCCTTCCCGCCAAAAGCTGTTGCAAAGGCAGCGCAACTTGATGAGACAACAATGGCAGGCCTCTGGAGTTCCATAGAAAAGAAGTGTTTCTCTCTCCTCCAGCAAAAGCAGAGCTGCATTTCCCTCCTTCAAATCCACGCTTTCATCCTTCGCAACACCCTTTACGCTAATCCTAACATCCTCACCAAATTCATCGCTGCTTGCTCTTCAACCTCATTTACCACCCGCTTCGATCACATCCCCGGCATTCGGTATGCACGCCGTGTATTCGATCATATTCCTGACATGGGTGATTCATTTCTCTGTAATACTATGATTAAATCCCATAATGATCACCACCAATTTGATGAGGCTGTGCTTCTTTGTAGATATCTTAGGAGGGAGACCCATTTCATGCCCGATGTTTATACTTACCTGTTTTTGTCTAAGTCTTGTAGTTCAAGTTCGTACGATTGGGAAGGTAGACAGTTGCATAGTGTTGTAATTAAAAGTGGGTTTAGCTTAGATTTGTTTCTGTCGACGTCAATTGTTGATATGTACGCGAAGATGGATGATATGGTTTCTGCACAGAAGGTGTTTGATGAAATGTCTGAGAGAAGTGTAGTGTCTTGGACTGCTATGGTTTGTGGGCATGCAAGGTTAGGGGATATGGACAAAGCTCGGAAATACTTTGATGAGATGCCTGAGAAGGATATATCAGCTTATAACGCAATGATTGATGCATATATGAAAGTGGGTGACATGCTTTTTGCTCGGATTTTGTTTGATGCAATGCCTTTGAGGAATGTGGCCTCATGGACAACTCTGATTTCTGGGTTTTGTAACAATAATGACATTCAGTCAGCTAGGAAGCTATTTGATGCTATGCCAGAGAAGAATCTTGTTTCTTGGAATGCGATGATTTGTGGGTATTGCCAAAGCAAGCAACCAAATGAAGCGTTGAAGTTGTTCCATGAATTGCAATATAATACAGCGCTTGAAGCTGATGAAGTTACCATTATCAGCATCCTACAAGCAATAGCTGCTTTAGGGGCTCTAGATTTGGGTTGTTGGGTTCACAAATATGTCAAGAGGAAAGGATCAGACAAAAAGATCAAGGTGTGCACATCACTTATTGATATGTATGCAAAATGTGGCGAAATCACCAAAGCATTGCATATTTTTGAAGGAATTCCTGAAAAGGTAACTTCTTGTTGGAATGCTATTATAAATGGGCTTGCAATCAATGGATATGGCGAGGAAGCATTAGCTGTGTTCCATGAAATGATAAGCGAAGGATGTAGACCAAATGCAATCACAATGATTGGTGTTTTGTCAGCTTGTAGCCACAGTGGTCTGGTTGAGGAGGGAAAAAGGTGGCTCAATGCAATGGAGCATTTTGAACTTATCCCACAAATAGAGCATTACGGTTGTGTGGTTGACCTTTTAGGCAGGGTAGGGTGTTTAGATGAAGCTGAGAAATTGATAGAATCTATGCCTTATGAGACTAATGATATAATTATTAGCTCCTTCCTTTCAGCTTGTGTAAACTGGAAAGACTTGTCTCGTGCAGAGAGATTGATAAAAAGGGCAGCTAAAATGGATCTGTTAAATGCTGGGAACTATGTCCTACTTAGGAACCTTTATGCCACGGAAAGGAAATGGGATGAAGTGAGGAAAATAAAGGGGCTGATGAGGACGAGTGGTGCTAAGAAAGAAGCTGGTTCTAGTGCCATTGAAACTAACGGTGTGGTTGGGGAGTTCATATCAGGAGGTACAGTGCATCCACAGTGGGGAGATATACAGCCAGTTTTAGAGCAGCTGCAAATACATATAAAGGGAATGAAAGAAAAATGCATTAAGCTGCAGTAACAACATTGGGCGGGTGCTGCATGCTGCTTGTGGAAGTGGGATCTTGATAACAAACTGGTATTTAAATATGGTAAATTATTTCAAACTCCCATGATTTCCCATATGTCTCCTGAGGCCAAAAGCTAAAATTTCCACGGGGAAAAGATCACTGCTACCAGTCTTGACAGTCAAGTTCAGTCACCAGAAATGCCTCTTTGAATGGCATAGATTTGACCTAAACTAGGCTTTGGGTTGCTTGGTCCCAAAATAAGAATCATCGGGATAACGAGCATTCTTGATAACTATGGCGAAAGTCGAGATAAGGCTTGTGGAACTGAGCTAATTTTATCACATTACCAGCTGTAAGCAGCTAAGTTATACAAGGTGGGTTGTCTTACCTTTCTCTTTCACCATTACACTCCACGGTTTGGAATGTCTGGAGCGTGTGCAGATAAACTTAAGCCACGGAATTAGAGAAGCTACCCATATTTGCTTTATCAAATGCAATTCTTATCAACTTTGAAGGTATTTGTTTTGGTGGGGGTAGAAGACTTTTCCTATTAGGTGTTTGTCTAGCTTGATTTGACCCACACAAGACCCTGAATTTTAAAAGCCTGCTATTTGCTGGAATTCCAGTTTATGCAACAACTGCAATTAGTGCTCCAATGTATGGCTTCTATACAGCATGCGCTTGTGCTTTGGTGCTTATTTAGTTTGCCAATTGTATTTGGTGTAGTAGGGATGAATTGAAGCATTATTATGTCTCCATGGTGATACCTTGCGTCTGTGCCACTTCCTGTCAATGGCTGAATGTGATCAAGATAATGGTCACCAGATGAGGAGGCCAGGCCTACCCTCTGCCTGGGTCAAACCCCGGTGGCCTAGCATGTTTAGTGGCATGCCTCAATTCAGCTTAGCTTGGGCCGCAGAGCTCGCTGGAGTAGGTAAGCCATTTGTGGGTGTACATCTTGGCTCAACTCAGTTTAGTGGACCAATTCAACCAGCAAACTGGCCAATTTCAGAAAACCTGATCTTGCCAATTGATCCCCCCCCCCCCCCCCCCCCAAAAAATAAGAGGGGGACTGTAGTTGTGAAGAGGTATAAATCAGCACATCAATTGGCAACTAGATTAGAGTTCGGACACAGTGCCAGTCTGAGGTCTCCTTGTCTGCACACTCCCCTGCCATTCTCGGTTAACTGAGTCCTCAGATTTTGTGAGTTAAACTGAGGTGTATCTAGTAAGCCAGACCAGCAAAATGGACCCCCGCTAGATTACAATGCTGAGAGTTACGTTTGTGCCTACTCTTACTAACTTTGGCCTCAAGTTTTATTTGCTGACTACCAGAGGACTTGATTTAAAAAATGAACGATTGCAAAAAATATGACTCTTTCTCTGTCTTCCTGGTCACTCTGAGGCCAGGAATCAAATACTTTGAAGTGGTAAAGATGGGGATGGGATTCCTTGCTTATGCTAAACCTGGTAGGGCAACCTGCCTTGTGCCCTCTCAACTTCGCTTATTTTCTACCTCCTATGGATCTAATATCTATATATTGCATTTGCTCACTATCAATGCTTTCTGAAGTTCTGTGCCAAAATGGGTCTCGTCTCCAGCTTCTTGGGAAAAGGTCTGGTGCTTCTCGTCCTGTCCACTCTTCCATAGTTGCAATCGTATTTTTATCAAACTTCTTTGCTTTCATGAAACAAATTATCTAAAGGCATTTATGCATGGTATTTGTTTGGAACAAAGAAAAATGAACAAATTTTGATATTTTGATGCCTTGACTACTGCCGCTGTGACTCCTCTGTATTTGTCTTGAGTGTCAATGGCAAATTTCAGGGTTGGAAATGAAACAGTTTGACTGCAGAAATTAGATCAAACTTCATATTTTTGTACCTTACTTGATATGCTTGCTCTAGACTTGAAAAGCGAGTCATGTAATTTCAGGGTTGCCAATGAAACGTATAATGGATTCAGCTATGGATCAACTGTTTCACAAACTTGTCCATAAAGAAATCATCAACTTTGAAGAGTTCCACATGGAAATCCTTGATATGTTCAGGTATATATACCAGAAACAGCTTGCGTTTCTCTTTTTCTTTCTGTCCTTTTTTTTTTTTTTTGAATCAGCCATGATGGGTTACCTGGGGATTGGATCATTGAAGTCCAGATGGCATTAGATGAGTATTAATAACCCACTTCAACAATGTTACGCAGCACACTCAACGCAGCTTTGCCTGGAAAACATTATGATATGCCATCTCGTGAGGAAGTCGAGGTCAGATCAAATGCTATTTCCCTCCTCCCTTTCTGCTCACTCTGCTAGACCTTGCAAAACTGACCCTTCAAAATATCGGAACCTACCTGAACCAAAGACCCAAAATATGGCAACTTGTTTGTTTTTGACCAACTTTGAGTGGATGCCGCCTGGCCCTGCAGTTTCCTTACACATACTGCATAGCTTTTGGGGCAAAATTTATTGGACCGACCAATAGCAGCCCCAAACTTGACTAAACATAAAATGATACAACACAGACCATATCCAAACTAGGCCTAGGCACCCCCCCCCCCCCCCTTCATCCCCTTTCTGAACCAGTGTATGTTAGAGCAGGTCCTTTATAATATGTGGAAAGAATTAGATCCGAACAAGAAAAAGGAAAAATTTGTAGACTTCATGACGAAGTTAAAGCAGAGCAAGGTGGATGACTTCACATTAATCACGGGTTTGGTGACCCCACCGGCTGCCATGGCGGCAAAGAAAGCGGGAGAGAGCGTGACCCCGCTGAAGATAATCAAAGCAGTCCCTGATGTTGTTTTTGTGCCATCTGCAACTATTCTGGCCCTCATCGCAGTCAAGATATTCGAGAAGATGGTTAAACATGATCAACATCCAACTTCCTGAGGAGTTCTTCTGGCTGTTTTTCAACATCACCCAATTGCCACACGTAAATTGCTCTGTGCAATGGAACAATCAGCATTCTCGCCCATTTGTAACATTCAAATTACCATCAATAAAGTTTCCGCCAACGAGCGTATTTCTTTTTCAATATTGAGGCTTGCTTGCAACAATGACAAGTATCTACAGCCTTTGCATGTGTGTGCCAACTAGCTTAGCTGGTAAATTCTTTGAAAATTGCCAAGCACCTGGGTTCGAATGCCGCCTATATTGATCTTTGCGTCTCATATGCACCCAAAAAATAAATAAATAAAGTCTCTACAACCTTTGCATATTATTCTGGTTGCCAGTACTAAATTCAATGCTAACCCCACAACGTTATAGGTAACAATATTTTACCAAATTGAATGAAAACGACATGCCAAAGTCCCATCTAGGCAAGTAGAAAGGTTTACGTCATTGATCTTATTTTAATTTTCAATTTTACATTTTTATGAATAGTTTTTAAAAGAAATGTTTCATATATCCCAGCCAAAGGATAGATGTCATTTTAATCCTTAACTTTTAAATTTTTTATTATTATTATTATTATTATTTAACCCCTCACCTATGTATTTATTTCTAATTGAAAAATGAAGCCATATGAAAACAATATTTAATGTGACGGAGGTTCAATGATAATTCCAAAAGTTAATGGTTAAAAACAACAGTTATCTATATGTCAAGAGCCGTACATAATATTTCTTAAATAAAATCAAACTCTCGTACATCTTGGTATAGATCAAACAAGTTCCATTCCAATGAATATTCGTTCTAATGATCAGTACGGCATTAATAGCACGGAATCTTGGGCAAAGGATGGACGTAGCGACAGAGGGGAGGGAGAATGAGTCAAGAGCAAGAAAGAGACATATATTAGCATATGTACAAGATGTATATTGCGAAGGGCATCCCTTCACTTTACAGGCAGAAGGAAAGACGGGACTGACAGAACAGGAAGCAAGAATGTACAAATGCCCAGACCAAGAAGCAATCTGTAGTCTGTATCATGCCGCCTTCTGTTTCAATGTCTCTTCGCCAAGTACCATGGAAAACTGTCCAACTTCGTAACATGATTTGATAGTTTGAAGCAAATACTACCCTGAAGATCTCCGGTTCCACCTCCCCAATCGAGCCTTGCGTCTCCCCCGCTTTCTCTTGTTCTTTGGGGAAGTTAACTTGAAAGCGGCCCGTGCTTTCTCACTCTTTTGTTCTGGACTGATCGTTGTTTTGCTGGGTGAGTTGGGATGTTGTATGTTTCCTGTTTTACCTTGTCTTGCAGACCACGGTTCTGCAATACGTTGAACCGCAACTTCTTCGGAATTATTCAAGTCTTGCTTCAAAGGTTGATCATAGGTTAAGCTCCCAGTCTCCATCTACAATCCAGGTAAGACAAAGGTTCAGTAAATAAATCCCAAGTCCAATAACACTGCTAGATTGAGGATGATCACAGAAAGTAAAACAAAAGCTGCTGGATTAAGAACTTGTTCAATACAAATGTATGCGTGGAATTGTATGGGATCATCTTTTTCTAGTGGCCCAACTTCTTTTTCTGTCTGATGGTAAAATGATCTCACTCAAAAGACCCAACTTATTTTTCTGTCTTATGGTAAAATGATCTCACTCAAAAGACACCTGGCAATATTTATTGTACTCCTGCGAGGCTGCGAGTGCATACTCTCACAACCGAGGTGGCAATATTTTACTCTTGTACTTATTGTACAAGAAAGTTTTAATCAATGTGTTTTTACTTTTCACATGTTCTGTGAAAGCGCACTCCTTTTGAGTATGAATGTATGATATAGGAATTGAGACAACCTCAAAAAGGCAACCCCCCGAAACTTAGCTCTAACCTGAATAATATAACCTAAAGAGCCTAACAAACAGGTGTCCCCCACATAAGAAAGCCATTTCCGTCCCTTGATGCCCCCAAAAACCATTCCTCGCCACAAGATGATCTCAAAAATGGCTGGACCCTTCTAGATGTCTCTATATATGAGTATGCATCTACGATATCATATGCAAAAGAATGCAAATGATACAATTAGGTTATGAATTTAAGGGACAACTTACATATTCACATTTTCTAGTATGTCCGCTATTTTCAATCATGTTTGGCAAAGGTGTTCCTTCTTCATTATTGCAGACCACACTTTCAAGCAGAAATAACTTCTCCCCAGATGTCTGTTGCGAAATGGCACGCAGAGATCCATCATCCACATAGGATGAAATGGGATGTGGTACAAAGCTGGCTAGTTGATTGCTTGGGGGAATGCTTGAATCATCTGAAGTGAATTTTCCAGCATTTTCTGTCATCACCTCATCCATTCGAACCCTCAGCTGGCGAACTTGTGATTGAGCACCTTCAATCTTCCTTAGGATACTTTCGAAGGCATCACTATGCTTAAAATCAACAGATTGTAATCCCCCTATAAACCCAAATAATTCATGCGCCTTTTCTTCAGGAACTGCATTTGAAAAAAACATGGCAGACCAATGAGTACTTATAATTGGCTGAGTGAAACTTTGATGATGTAATCAAATTAGATGTATGATCCTTATGGAATACTGAAGCAATTGTCTTAAGACAACCAGTTATTTGGTTCAAAAAGTTGATATGCAATCGAATAAGTAACGAGAACAAGGGGTATAGAAGGTTTTTTAATTCCTGATATCATGTATTTGGTTTAACTCACAAATGAGACGATTCCAAAGGTATGGTTTTATATAAACCAATGGGGAGGAGGAGGACCTAAAGGTATTAGTGATACACTAATACCTCATGTTATGTATGCAATTCCATATATATATATATATATATATATATATATATATATATATATATAT
>JACYFF010031954.1:6389460-6401125 GCA_017589665.1 Selenicereus undatus | reverse complement strand
TCCATAGGGGTGTCCATGGACACCCCTAAGTTCCCAAAAAAAAAAAATTCTATTTTAAAATATGTTAATTTAGTAACGATGTTGGTTTATGGACACCCCTAAAAAAAATAAAATAATGTATATTAGTAGCGATATTAATTTTATGAACACCCATATCCTAAATGTCTGGATCCGCCACTGCATATATATATATATATATATACACACACACACAGATGTATGTGTGTGTGTGTGTGTGTGTGTGTGTGTGTATATATACACACACACACAAACACATACACACACACACACACACATATATATATGGGAATTAATTTATTCCATTCCCATATCTAGATTTTAAAAACAATGAACCTAACAATTAATAGGAGTGTACGACAGACAAGAGAAGCTCCAGCCTAGCGGCACGCTAAAGGACAAGCAATCCTCACAGAGGGAAACATACACTGATGAAAATGAGCAAGCCCCTTCAATTTTGGCCACTCCAAAAACCGACATATGTAGCCCAGATAGTGTTCATCAGACAGAATAATTAGCATGTAATATCTTTTCAAATCACTCACCCCATATGTGTAATGGATCAGAAGTCCCAAATAAAAACTGAATATATGAAAACCCTGGTTGGCAACAGCAGAGCTCAAGAAAGAGGATCATTCACATCCTTGGGAACATCAAATCATGCTTTCTATCCCAATTAAATGAGGAACTGACTATATGGTCTAACAAAAGAGCTCAAGCTTATTTTGAAAAGAAACACACACCCACACACAAATTTAATCACCAGAGAGATGCATCTTGGAAATTTGAAATACAAGCAATCTTTGTCAGAAATGAAGTACATAAATATTCATTGCAGAGGCCACAAAATTGTCTAGAGTCTCTGTTCTTACCAACTTTAATGCGGTCATCGTCGTCATCCACAGAGACAAAGCCACCCAAACATCTCCTTTTTGCTGCAAAACAGTTCTTCAATCAATAAGGGTACGCAAAGCATTGAAGCCAAAAAATAATATCTTCTCCTAAAGCAAATCATACCAAAATATGAGAGCAAGTCATGACATGATGTGTAGGAAGCAAGATCGACTGTTTCTTCAACTCTTTTTCGTCTCCTCCGTTTCATCAGCTTTACCCGCTGATTTTGACAACTGAAAGGCACTGACTTTATAACATGGTCCTCAGTAGCATATTTCTCCCATTCAGTTTGCTTTCTTCTATGGCATTTTTCTAGCTCCCTTTCATACTTTGATGCTCGGGAGCACAGTTCCTGAACTTGCAACTCCACCAACTTACACCGCCACCTCAGCGGACGTATAAAATTCCTCCAATCAGGTGTCAACGCTTTCTTCCTGAGCATGTGGTCATGGAATAAATACACCATAGAGTACAGTATACGTGCAACAACATGTAGTCATTTTTCATTAGCAGAGAGACAAATATCATCAATAACAAATATCATCAATAGGGGTAATAATAGTTGGTAATTGCACCTTCATTCTTTCTGATTAAAGTATTAAAAAGCATAATAGACTGTGTACAATAAAATAGTTCCTTAAAGAAGATGACTTCTTAACATAAACACCCAGAACCTGTGATAACCAAGATCATCTCACTCTAACCATCAAAGTAAGAATTATTCGCTCAGGTGGGATGGACTAGAGCACGAAGCAAACAAAAGTGTCATAACCTCTTTATTGAATCAATAGAATTAGGATTTCATTATCCAACCTTTACTAAAGAACTGAATCATACGAAGGTCAAGTATAGTTTATCAAATCCCAACTACAGGACTGTAGGCTCTATCATATGACTTTGACGATAAATATGCTCAGCAACATTGCTCTGGAAAATCTAGCCAAACTTATACTGAGTTGGTCCTTGCATTAAGTCCTAAGGCAGAGATAGGAATAGGATGTTCCATAAATAGATTGTAACATGTACATCAAGAAACTACTCAATGGAGGTCACCTTTGCCCACCTAATACATGCCCTGGGGGGGGGGGGGGCGCTAGTCCTGATAAATGAACTGGACCTATCCTAACTTGAATACCAAACCAACTTCGGAATCAGATAAATCCATGCAAAGGTATATTGATGTACCTCCAACTTGACTATCTCGACAGCATATTGGAATTCAGATGCACTTCATCATGCAGATGATAAATGGAAACCCAGAAAACTTGACTATCTCAACGGCATATTGGAATTCAGATGCACTTCATCATACACATGATAAAGGGAAACCCAAAAAAAAAGACGTAGATTTTCTCATTTGCTAACTGGCATATTCTCTGGCAGGGGAAAATACAAAAGAAAAGGTGGCCAAAAAGGAGGGGAAAACTTGAGTACATGATCTTGGCAAAAACTTGTCATCCATGCTAATCAGGGCATATCTTTCTATCACATCTATCCACTGAAAAGGCATAGCACAAACCAAAAATAGGCAAACAGAATTCTGAAGAACTTGTATATATAAGGAAACATATCAAAACGCAGACATGCAAGATACTAACATAGAATATACCTTGGTCTGATTAAATCACTGAATCCATTGAACCCCATGAATGATGCATTGTCCTCTCGCATCTGAGACTCAACCTCCACATCGCTCAGCATTGCAACATTTTCAGCCTCAGAATTAGCAGACCCAAAAGAACTTGAACTCTCTGTTACATCCGGTGAATCCTTCCCAACCACCCTTTCCTCGTTGGCATTCACATCTCCAACTACATCCACCTCCGCATCTTCATTACAACCTCTAGTAGCCGGAACATGATCATGACCTCCTGAGGAGATCTCCATATCGACAGCATTATCCTGACAGCTACTAGCACGGTTCACCATAATCTTCCCTTGAGGCACATCCATAGCAGCGTTATCAAAGGCATAATCCTTACTGTTACTTCCACAAATCATCTTCCCCTCACGAAGTCTTATTGGATTACCATTCTTCACAAATGTTGGAGAAATATCCACGGCATAATTCAATTTCAAACTCATATCTTGATCAGGAACCATTACTATCCCGCCAAGTTACCAACTTTCAGCTAATCCCATGTTCTGAGGAGACCCCATGAATCAAGACATTTCAGAACTCGTGCTAAAATTATAAGATTGGGAAAATGCAGGGCCCAAGCTTCACTTCGGAACCAAAATAACCATAACCCACTCAATTGTTCAAATCAAGCCATCATCGCCAACTCCTGACCCTGTCAAACAAGCAATACCTAAACTGAATACCCAACAACAAAAACAGTCACCAACAACAAAGACGACGACAACCCAGAAAACACAACGGGAAATAGAAACAAGGGTAGTACCAAAATTAACAGCATTCTAACAACAATTGAAACCGAATGCAAAATTTTATCTCTTCCCAACAGAAAGATAGAATGAATACCTGCTGAGTGGTGAGCGATTGAGGGCGAGGCTTTTGCAGAGGTTTAGAGAGAGGGAGGGAGAGAGAGAGAGAGAATGGGAAGGTTTGAAACGGAAAGAGGAAGCCAAATCGCGATTTTTTTGGAACCGTTTTATATTTCGACACCTTTTTCGATTTTCTGGTAGCATAATATATGCAAATTATTATATGCACCTAGGAGTTTATACTCCCAGGCCCATGTCAGCGCCAAGTGTTCATGCTATGTCATTATTTTTTTTTTTTCTAGTGCCAGTTTCACACAAAATAGATATAACCGTTCACTATTTTTGTATAATTGCTTTTCCCACTCTTTTTTTTTAAAAAAAAATCTGACAGTTTTTTCATTCTATTTTCTGCTATCCGATTTTCCTTTTTTTTTTAAAAAAGATTATTCACCGTGATGAGGAAAATGATCAGAAGCTAGCGACTGTTGTCAGTGTTTCAAGGATGTTGAGTTCATTGCATTTCGTGGTTGGTGTTATTACATTCGGTTTTTGATTGAATTTTTGAGGTTATTATTTTAGTTTGCATTGTCAAGCTTGAGGATATTGTTTGTTGCCATTATCGTTTTGGTTGACGGACAAGAGCATTGCTCAAATTGGAGGTGATGTTTTTGAAGATCATTTGGTTTCTAAAAGTTTGATTCGTAAGTTAACTAATCTCCTAATGTTGATTTATATTTTTCTTGGTGTATTGATCTATGTTTTGATGCGTTTTATGTTCGGTTTTTGTTAGCTCTGTTTGATGCAGAAGCTTTGGATGTTGTTGCTAATGAAGGCGAGGAAGACATGTCCGGTTAGTGTAGTATGCGTTGACTGTGTTTGTTGTTCGTTATTTGTGTTATTAGGTTCATTGTTCTTTGAAGCATGGTCTTGTTCATTGTTGCACTTCTTGTTGTTCACTATTTATTATGTATATCTTTTTCACAAAGTCAATATGTTGAAACGTGGATTTGTTTATCGTATTAAGTTGGGGTGTTTAACTGGTAATTATATTGTACTTTGCATTTGTAAATATTGAACTTATTGATTTGGGCTGTTTTTGTGTCTATTGGGTTGAAGATATTGTTGTGGTACTTTGGTTAGTTGCATCGTAGATGTCACTCACTTTTGTATATGTAATTGTTCATTATTGCCCTTAGTAATGTTCACTGATAGTGTTCTCTAATTATTTTAGGATGTCGGTTCAGTAAGCGGGACATTACTGAAGCTGAACCTTTGCAAGAAGTGTTGGTTGGGGCTACTGCCACCTCAGAACGTGAAACGTTTCATATTTACAATGATTATGCATATAAGGTTGGTTTTAGTGTTCAATATTCAAAGGTGTGTCATAGATGTAGAGCGAAAGGAGGTGGGTTATGTATGCGCCAGTTTTATTGTTGGAAAGTTGGATTCAAGCAAGATAAAGGTGAACATCACAAGGATCATACGAATTTAGATATCAGGACTAGTTGCAAGGCATTTGTTCAGTTTCATATAGATGATGATGGTAAGTGGATTGCTACTCGGCATGATATTGAACATAACTATGCATTATGTAGTCCAAGTAAGCGACATTTGTTGTCTTCACAACGAGAAGTATCTGTGGATGATATTTTATTTGTTAAACAGCTTAGGGAGTCGGGAATAGGGGTTGCGGAGTTGGAGACACTTTATATTTGTATTGTTTTGTATTTATGGTTCAAAATATGTAGTGAGTCAGACTACATGACTTGTGATTTGGACATATTTCAATGTAGATGGTAATTTTTGGTCTTGATTGATGGTACTTCTTGCTTCTTTTGAGTTCCAATAAAAAATAGGTTTTGTAGTGAACCTTCTCCCTTCATATGGTGAACTAATGCAAAATCAATAGTGAACCATGTATCACTTACACAATCAGAATTAGGGTGTTTTAGAGTGCACTAATCTCAATTGCTTAGTGAACTACTTCAAAGCTTTCAGTGAAGCATTTTAAACTTATACATATTCAGAATTATTCAACTTAGAGACATCGATGGAACTATTTAACAAAAAAGAATGAAGTAATTTAATGTGTGCTGTTGACTTTCATAGTGACCCATATTGTACACATTAGTGAACTTTCCTTTTAAAATTACCAGTGTTCTATGTTAGATTTAGTGTGAATACCTATTATGCTATTTAGTGATCATTCCTCATTTAGGTAGTGAACTAATGCAAGTTATTTAGTGATCCAAGCAAAACTTACATATATAGCATGATATACAGTGAACTTCATTCAATTTCCCAATGAACTACATCAAAGCCCTTAGTGAACCAAGTAAATATGCTACCTATGCAGATTTGAGTCATCCAATTTGTGTGTCCAACATTATGAGTTTATTCTCTTTCTAAAATTTTCTGATTTTGGTGTCTAATGTGTTTCTTTGTTACGTGTTTGTTTGTAGTTGTGGTCAGTACTTGGGCATTAGGCTTTATGTGTACGCACTATGGGGATTAGATTTGTGTAAGGCATTGTTGATTTAAGAACGCACATTAACAATTAATAAGTATAGAATACTTTCAATAAATATAGAAAATGAAGATTTGCATTTGTCATGTACTAAAAGTTGTACATTAGGAACATTGTGTGCTCTATGCACGATTGTTTTGAAATAAGCAAAGTAGCTGATACTAGGGTATTTCTACTGCTGCAAGTGTTGTACTATTTTTCCCTTTGCTGGAAGTCTTCTTTAGTTGCTTCTTGTACTTGCACCCATACTTGATTCAGTTCATTCTCTAATATCATTGTTGCGTACCTCGAACATAGATGTTTGACGAACTCTTCTTGCATTTTCGACATGTGTATGGGATATTAGCACTTTTAAATGTAATGCGTGGTTTTGAACTTTGCATTTGAATTATATTTAATTTGCAATTGATATTGGTTTAGGAATGAAATGTATAGTTTACCTCGTTCTTTTCGAAACTAGTTGACCAGTACTTGACACTGCCTCCCTGAAATGACTCCATATGGTGTATGGCATAAATCATGCAATCATGTATGTTGGTGTCATCTTGCCAAGTTAGATTCCAAAATACGAAGGTAAATTTTCTCATGTCAATCCCTTTTTTAAGTCGTCCATTCAATAAGCAGAGTACGAACAAGTTTGTCTGCGTATAATTTCTTAATGTTATGGAGTGATATTTTTATATATGAGTTAAGGGTTTTCTATTTGAGGTATATTTACCATGGCCATTGCACAATGCTTATATCTAGATGTGGCATTCTCTCCAGGCAAGCGATTGTCAAGAAAAATTACTTTCTTGCCTCCAAAGTCATAACAGAGAACAAAAAAATGATGGTCTTAAAGTATGCGGAAAAACACCTGCATGTCATAGAAAATGCATGAGGTTAAGTATATTCATGTGTACTGAGCTGGTTATAGTGAATTGCAAATGGCTCTATGATGAACGACCTGATATGTTATAGTGAACTATGGTGACACTGAACATTAAAGAATACCCATATTAATTAAATAAAACTTCCTAGTGTGAGCTGATACAAACTTTATAGTGTACTGAATAAGACTTGCATATGGACAGAAATAGTACGTTTAATTGTGTTCTTTACTAAATTATTCAATGATATGGTCAGTATACACTAAGGGCAATAATGAACAGGCTTCATTTACATGGTGAACTAAATAGTGAGGATCACATATTGTAAAAGAAGCTGGTTGCATTCATTATACAGTAAACCTTCTTCATTTCTTTTGTGAACTAATGCAAACTACCTAGTTTTCAATTACCACTGCCACATTCCCTCTGTTTCCATCTTTTATGGGTGACTTTGTCAAGTCCTCAGTGAAGTAATTGTCAACCCATAGTGAATCATTTACGTGTTAAACATATACAAATTGTCCGACTGTTACACATGAAGGCAATTTTGCATTTAGTTTCAATGTCAATCAAAATCTATAGTGAACATTCATCAGTCACTTAGTGAACTCAATCATTATTCTCAGTGAACTAATTGATAACCCATAGTGAATCAATTACAAGTTACAGATATACAAATTGTCCAACTGTTACACATGAAGGCAATTTTGCATTTAGTTTCAATGCTATTCAAAATACAAAGTGAACATTCATTAGCCACTCAGTGAACTCAAGCATTGTACTTAGTGAACTAATTGACAACCCCTAGTTAATTAGTTACAAGTTACACATATTCCAATTTATAGTGAACATTCATTAGTCACTCAGTGAACTCATTCAATATACTTAGTGAAGTAAGAAGACATTACATCTAGTTGCATCTAGTTACACATATTCTACAAATAGCGCATTAATGACAACCACTTTTCCATCGTCCTGAAATTTAACATGCAATTCATAAGCATAATAGCGCAAAATAATTGAAAAAACGCATACATACTAAAATCATGTGTAGTGAACTTACAAATACTAAAGGTAAAGTTGCATATAAACACTTATGAATAAATTAAACACAACACAAGCCAATGTAAGTAAACCAAAAGCAGTAGATAACCAACAACACACATTGCCAAAAAAAAACAACCCTAATACATAGTAAAAAACATAACTTCATAGAAACATAATTCCAATTTGAAATATAGTATACAGTGAACAATACTGAATAGCGTAGTGAACTAGCACTACAGTAAAAATAAACCAATTAGACCATACACATACACAAACCTTATAGACTAATCTCAGCTAGTCCTCTAAATATATGACAAAAAAAAAGACCTACACGCAATTTACTATAAAAGAAGTCGAATATGGGATACATATAAATTATAATAGCCTACACACAATATGCTTCATACCATTTAATGAAGCAAAGCATGCATGTTGTTCCAATAAAAAGCAACAAAAATGAAAAATGAACCGTGCAAGAAATATGAAGTACAATCACACAACAATTAAAGGCATAATGTACACAGCATTGCAAACTCTTAATGCATGACAACATGTGATCATAACATCAAAAATGAACAATACTCAAGATTGCAGTGAACACGCATAAAGAGGATTGTGAACAGTGTTCACTTTTGAGACAAGGTTTATATTGAAATAGGTTATACAACTAGCAATACACTTCAACAAGTACATACCTCTCTCATAAAAAAATGAACTCATCCACAGTGTCACGATCCATCAAAACTCCATACCCAATCACTCGAGCATTTCAAGCTTTAATTTTGTTTTCGTTCATTAACATGTTGTTTTCGTTCATTAACAATTGTCCACTCACAAGTTACCTCCATATCCAATCACTCAAGCATTTCAAACTTCAATTTTGTGGTTTCTTTCAAAAATTTCGACACAAATCACATAATAATTTACCTGGATTTCCTCTTGTATGTGAGGGTAACTCCAAATTTTCTGCCCTGTTGTCATTCGTGGAATTTTTGGGGTTATTAGCATCTTTAGCCTGCATGCGTTCCTCTGCATCTGCCATGGTTGATGATTCACCTCTGATACTCGAGTTTTTGTTGTTTGCATTTTATCCTGTTGAAAGTGGACTTTGTGCTTGATACTATGCATTGTTGATGCTTTGGAAGTTTGCTCTTGCGTTGATGGTGGAAGAAACTGAGGTCAGGTAGAATTCGAGTAGTTGTTGGAGTATTTGTGAACTGAAGTTGGGGGAAGTGGACAAGCGACAGTTACGGGAAGTGGGGGTGTGGCAGTTGTTTTGCTGTTTTTAATTTTCATTTTTGTTTGGATTTTAATCTCTCTCCTTGCTGGAATTGGTTGTCCACGTGTACCTGGGAATATAAACTCCCAGGTCTACAATATATGTATTGCATAATATATGATATATCACATCACAAGTCAGTATCATCTGAGAGTCCTTTTGTGGGAAAAGAATAAAACAATATTATTTGTGGATTTTAAATATGGGCTTTGGGCTTTAAATTGCACAGTTTATTATTTTTGTACAGTATTTTTTTTTTATTTGAAAATTGTGAAGGAAAAAAAACTGAAATTGAAAAACTTAAATTATGGAACCAGGAAAAAAAAAACTTAAGAAAGTAGAGAAGGCAAGGTGTGGCTAATATATCCAATAAAAGCATAACTTACGTTATGCGATGTGTGTGATGTATTTTTCTTCTTTTCAAAATATTTACTTTAAATTAAAACTCTAAAAGCTTGTTTACTTTTTCATAAGTATAAGCCTATAAGTCTTTAGTAAAGAGAGAGAGAAAGAGAGATAGAGATACATGTATAAAGAGAGAGAAAGTTGGATTTCGAAGGTTTGAAACGGAAAGAGGAAGCCGAATCGCGATCTTTTTGGAATTGTTTTATACTAGTATGGGCCCGTGCTTTGCACGGAGTATGTTCAAATAAACATTTTGTAGATATGTTATCGAAATAATAAACGAATAGTTATGGTAGACTTGATTAATATTATAATTTAGAGGAGATAATGGAAAAACTCAATGAAAAAGTTAAGTATACAAACACTTCATGCATAATTAATGAGATTAATATTTGAAAACTATATAATTGTGAAAAAAGTCTATCTAAGTATGATGGGGACAATAGATAGTAAATTTGTTACAAAGCATGCTAAATAGTGTGATGATAAGTCAATTTATGACGTCAATGACAAAAAGTCCACATCCTATTCTTGTTGGTGAGTAAAAATTTATGAAGTCGTTAATTCTCTAGTGAAGTTAGGTAGAAACTATTTTAAAGTCGGTTTAGTTTTAGTTTCGCATGTGACACAAATAAAATTTGTCTTTCAACGAAAATAATTTGAACATTATATTTATACTATTATATAACTTTTTTGGCTATTTAAAGTGGTTCATGAGGGGGTGCTAATATAATTATGTATTCATAGTTTGTACATTTGGTTTTTAGATCAACGTAATAGTTTCATGGGTTTTGATATAAACTTGCAATGCACTTATTGTATTGCAAGAGATGGGTTGAGTTCAGATTTGTGAGTTAAGATATTTCTTAGTTTGAAGTATTATGACGATTTGGGGCATTTTATTTTAAACGGTAAAAGATTAATTATAATTTTATGTGTTTTATGAAGAGAATTTGATTATTGGATTTGTATGGTTTAAAAGAAAACAAAAATTATTTCATTTTTTCTTATGCGTTAAATAGATTAGATTTTGGTCAATTTGTTTGAAAAGTTAAAACATTAGTTATACTTTTAAGATTTATATGAATTAAATATAATTATAAGATATGTATGATTTGAAAGAAAAAGAAAAATATTTCGTTTATTTTATTCTGTTAAATAGATTATATTAAATGTGAAAGAAATTCCGCTTCATGGGCCTAATATGATGATTGTGTTTTATTTTTAATTTTTTTATTTCATGTTCAACCCTTAAAGTATGCTATATTATGCTTGCAATATGTAATTGTTTACCACAATCCTTACAAATATATGATCACAATTAATATTGACTATGCTATCAAATTCAAAGAAAAAGATAACAACGACGATAATGACAATGACGACAATAACAACAACAACAATAGTAATAACGGAAATAATTATAGAAATCATATTTATATTTCTATTATCTTTAGTAATACATGCTCTATGTATATTTGTATCAAAAAAGACAAAATAATAATAATAATCATAGAAATCAAAAATGTTTATTATTTCTATATAAATGTGTATATTATATTATGTATTAATAATAAGGTGTCACATAAGGTTTTACGGCTTGTTCAGTAATTATAATTAAGTTTTCTTAAGTTAAAACTTCTAAAATATGAATTTATTCTATAATAATGAAATAATAAAAAAATTTATATCCATTATAATCTCCTAATCTCTCTTTGATAATTAGATTATTATAATTAATATTGACTATGTTATCAAATTCAAAGAAGAAGATAACATTCCCGATATCGACAATGACGACGACAACAACAACAATAGTAATAAGGAAAATAATTATGAAAATTGTATTTATTATTCTATTATCTCTAATAATACATGCTCAAATTTATATTTGTATTGAAAAATACAAAATATTAATAATAATGATGGAAATCAAAAACGTTTTGGTCCGTAAGAGCCACAAAGGGCAATACAATATAATGAGGGAGGGGCGAATAGAACTTGAGACCTAATATGTCCAGTAAAAAGTACAATATAATGAGAGAGGGGGGAATCGAGTCTGAGACCTAATGTACCCAGTAAAAAAGGGACAATATAATGAGGGAGAGGCGAATAAAACAGTAAAAAATACAATACAATGAGGGAGGGGGGAATCGAACCTGAGACCTAATGTACCCA
>JACYFF010031954.1:6311611-6389450 GCA_017589665.1 Selenicereus undatus | reverse complement strand
AATACAATGAGGGAGGGGGGAATCGAACCTGAGACCTAATGTACCCAGTAAAAAGAGAGAGATTGGCGGTTATCAAGATAAATCCAGGGGTTGAGATTGCCTAAGATTTTGATCAACGGTTGTGAAGCTTGGATTAATGAGAAGCTTGGATTGAGGGAGGAAAGCAATTTTAGGCATCCACCCATTCTAGCATTTATAAGATAAAGATTTCAACACCTTTTTCGGCTTTCCGGTAGCATAACATATCATATCACGAAGTTAGCATCATTTGAGAGTCATTTTCTTGGGGAAAAAGAAATGAATATTAATTGCAGATTTTATATGAGAATTTTGGGCCTTAAATCGTATAATTTGTTATTTTTGTACTGCATATCTTTTGGATTTGAAAATTTTGAAGAAAAAATATTGAAATTGAGAAACTTAAATTGTAGAAAATTTCAAGAAAAAAAAAATCTTAGGAAAGTTAGAAGGTAAGGTGAGAAATTGGCCCACATATATAAAAAAAAAAAAAAAGCATAACTCAAGTTAATGTATGTGATGTGCTTTTTTTTTCCTTTTTAAGCTTTCAACAACCATTCAAAATATTATTTTAAATTAAAATTCTAAAAGCTTATTCGCTTTTTAAAAATATGCACCTAGAAATCTACAATAAATTCTTAAATTTTACATGAATTCATTTTCTCTTTACATGAAAACTCTTTAATAGCCACACAACTTTGAGAATGATTAATTTGAACCAAATCTAATGATTTGCTTAGTATGTTAGTCAAATTATGAGCTTTTGTCACATACCAATCATTGGATCGAGTTAGACTCTTGGACTTTGGATAAGGTCAAATATCTATTCAGATTCAAAGACAATCCAAAAATTAAACTTGATGAATCTACATTCATTTTCAAGGGGCTTTTTTCTATTGGGGAGGGGGGGGGGGATTGGCACAACAATATGGGAACAATCAATTTGGTGGTCAAGATCACCATTATCGACACTTGAGCAGTCCTTTCATTTTCTTTGGTAAGATAAGTTGTTCATCCATTAGACTCCTGTGCACGACAATTTGATAGTTTTTTCGTTTGGGTCGGGGGGGGGGGGGGGGGCAAACAACACCCAAAAGGGTGCAAAGACATAATTGATCTGGTAAAAGGGGAACTCTTTGCAAAACAAACGATACTCCTTATCAAGTAAATTTCCAAACAACACTGCAAATTAGTAGCTGTTGCTCATGCATTTTCATCGAGCTGAGCCAGGGTCATTTGCTCTATGATACCCGCACTCTCGCTCCCTGTCCATTGTCTGTGTAACATATAAACAATTGAAGTCCAACAACTGTCAAAATCTCACATTCTACCATTATAGAAATACGCAAGTGTTAATGCAAGTAAATTCATTCCAAAAATATGGCAAAAGGTGACAATACCTTGCCCTATATTACATTGCAGAACTCGCACTCGTCAGGTTGGTGTTCAAACCCACCCAAGCACCGCCAAGAAAGAGATGAGAGCGCGTGCGAGAGAGAGAGAGAGATCCAAAAGTCTCGTATGTGCTAGTTCCAAAATTTCAAACTTGCACTAAACTAACCTGCTCCTAAACACACCACACAGGAGCAGTTACCTCAAGCATGAAACTAACCTGGTGATCAGGACACATAAATACATATCATGAGCACTGATGGTTCAACTTATGATTTCGTTCTTTCCGATATCTTGTTTGTTCTGGATCGAACCCACCTTCTGCTGCCCCGTAGACAGCCCAGGATGGCGTGGGAGCCATATAATCTGCACTGCTGAAAGGCTTCCCAGAAGCCACCTGCATTTTGAATATCAAGCCATTGGAGCATAAAACATGGGACATAATCAACTTATCCATTCAAGTGAGTCGTATTCCATCCATAGCAAGAGAATTTGCGTAATTTGGCTCCAAAGAGATCTAAACGGGTCTCTAGAGTATCCACTTTCAAGATACACACCAGACCCAGGCTTGAAGGCAAATGATAGGGATTGACGCTCAAAAGAGACGGTTTCCCGTGCATAACAGTAAAAAAATACCCAATAACACAGATTCAACGAGAAGAAAAAAAAGCCACTGACCAGATCTTGAAACTTGTCATAGTCTATCCATGTGAACCATTGGCCGTTGACCTTGAATTTATCAACCTTTGCCAAAAGAACACAGCAGGAATGCTCATGTTCGCACGCAACCTCATACTCGCCTTCACTCTTCAAAGCCAGGGCCTCCGAAAATGCTTTTACGTCAGCATGCCAAGGCACATTCTCCATTGTCAGCTTTGATGTAGCAGACCTGCAGAACAAGTATACTCACTATTAAGGTTGTTAGAATCGAGATTCAAATTAGAATCAATGAGGGGCCCTTTGGGACATTTTTTAAAATCATGGATCGGATCGCAAGATCGTAGAATTGTATTATGATCCTGCCATACGTTTTTAGAACTCAATTAGAATCGTAAGATCCTAATGACTTTAAGATTCTAATGGGAGTTGGATCGTAGAATTATAGGATTGTAAGATGCGGATCGGGAGCTTAATATCGGCACTATCTTCAAGATAACATCCCAGATGAAAAATAAATGGGATAAATAGTAATAACATGGAACATACGATCCACAATAAGTTACGCCTTTGATTTCAATGAAGTCAGGCTTCCCAAGTGAGAAGAGCTTAAAATAACCGTCCACATCTTCCGCATTCCATCCTTTAACTAAGGTCAAACGATAAACTGTCCGCTGCTGCTTTTCTTTGAGAGCATTTAGGGAGTCCTGACAAGAATTTAGCGAGAGCCAGTTTAAGCAGGTGTTGTCATTTAAAGCACTAGATTCAGGATTTACAGAAGCCAAAAAATAGATAGCAGATACCTTGGATATATAAAAACTGAGAGAAAGCTGTCTACCTTAGTGTATAAAAAAAAAATTACTTAAATTACTTTCCAAAAGTAATGTGACAACCCAAAGCAAGGTTCCAGTGGATCAATCATTGAAGCAAATAAACGATATGCTTCTGATGACTCAAGTTTTTTCTTTCCTTTTTTAAAATGAAACAGATATTTGACAAACATCGTCTAAAGACTTTTCTTCTTATTTTAAATGAGCTACTGAAGAAAATATAACACTTTTGATCCAATATAAAAATAAAATGTCACACTTAAAAGCAGAGAATACCATCCAAATTTCCCAGCAAGATGCAACAACACTTAATAACAAGTGTAATATCATAATATACAAATAGCCAACTCCCAATTGTCAGCATATTCCAAAATATTTGCAATTCTAACTTCTCGTCTTACAATATTAGCCACCTATGTCAATATATAGAGGGTCCAAATCATATTGGCTTGAGAAACCTGACATTTTTAGATCCAGTAAAAGAATGACTTACAAGAAAGCGCTCCCAAAAGTCCCCAAAGAGTGGTCTATCCACAGCCTTCAAACTTTCTTTTGTTGCAGCATCCACACTCACATATAACTGCAGGTATCAAACAGGTTTGTACTCAAAATGAGGATCTAGACATATGTTCACACAAACGCATTCTCTAAGAAGCCGATATCATCAAGTAAAATTGGCATACCTGTGTAATTGGCTTCAGCATTCTAATCTTCTCAGGGAACTGAGCATTTGTAACTAGAAAAGTTGATATCCGTCTCCGATGCAACTCATCTACAAGTGAATTAATTTCAGGATACATAATTGGTTCTCCAACCAGTGACAGAGCACAATGCCTGGGCAAAAGACCTTCCAATAACCGCTTCTCCTCCACACCTGTCACAATGGCTCTTGCCTGCTCAGTCCAGATTGATGCAATATACCACCATCTCACACAGAAAAACCATTAAGTTTTGTGTATTCAACAGCTAAAAACAGGGCAAGATATTCGTAATTTATTTGTTCATATTCCAGCACATAAGCACATATATTTTGATGGTTAACAGCTTGGTATAAGATTGATTTGATCCATTGTTCCACATGCGTATTACAAGAAAGGTATCAAATCCTGAGTCAAAAAACTGTCACATCAAAAAAGACTGCACCATCATATCAGTCATCAGATATTCATTTCCATTTCTCACATCATTGTTAGCATAATTAACATGTCAATATACTGCATGACCTCAAAGCTGAGACGGCTTTATCAAAACAAATCTCCCACAAAACTCCATCAACAGTTCAGGTTAACAGATGCACATTGGCAAAAAGCAGTTGTCATTGTTCAAAGTGGCAGAATCTAGGAAACTGTAGTTTGCACAGAACTTAGTTTAATCATACTGAGCTAGTACATCCTAGTTTAATCATGCTGAGCTAGTACATCCATTTACAAAGGCAACAGCTTCAAGAAAAATCATTTAGAAACCCAAATGCCTATCACAACTCAAATTGGCTTCCCCCACTCCTCCATCGAAACCCAAAAAATAAAAAGAAATTTACAAACGACAAACCTTCTGAGGTGTAACATGCATGTGTTGGCATGATCTAAATGATAATTACAGAAAAAACATTGTGCATCAAACCTGGAACTCCTTTCATTTGCTTTATCATTTTGGCATGCAGTTCTATTGCAGTGCTGACAATCTCAGTAGCATCATCCATTTTCCATTGCCAGCTCTTTCCTACAGGATTGGTATGATGCCTCCAACAAAAGACACATTTGTTGGCACAAGCCAAGCTTGGTGTTGCCTCCATGCACCTGTATCCAGAACAAAGTAATGACTCAAAGACTCAGTTGCATAATACAGGGATGATTGATCAAACCAGGACTTTTAAATCGAAGTTTATAAGGAGATAAAATGTCAGACAAATATCAAACAGCAAGTGTTCCAGAATCTTATTGTAAGAGATTATTAACCGAAGCAGTTCTGCATAAGTGATAGCCATATTTACTGTCTATGCCCGAAAATAAATACGGAATTACATGCAAGTGTTCTCTCGCTGTTTCCCACCCACTGAGAATAAAACAGCTCTCGAAAGAAGCCGCCAAGAAAAAAAGAAGCCTTCACAACAATCCTTTTCAATGCTATTCTACTACCAACAAACTGTCATAAACTCCCCTGAAAACCAGATACAATAAAAAGTTAAGATAATCAAAACTTTTCTCACCACACTCCACAAAATCAAAATACAGAATTGATAAAGTTTCCAAGCACCTATGAAGCAACGCAAAAAAGGCTTGGGTTGTTTGTATTGCTTTTTACAGAGCCCATTGAACCAACGGCTACAGGTAGATAAGAAGCTTTCAATCATGGCAAAATTGGGAAGCCAACCCCCCCGGAGTGTTCCTGTTTATAGGAGCATCGGCAATAATGCAAATCCGGACATTGCACAAGCGCAAATGATATTCAAGGAATCAGTTAATAGAAATGGATTTAAGAGCTACTAGTTAGACTGCACTAACGCTTTTATTTGGCTTGTCTTTCTCAGCATGCTGGCTGACTTTAGTAAATGAAGACTGGGCCATCATGACTGCACTGACAAGCGTCCCAGTACCAAATTTGATGAAGTGCTCAACAGAAGAAAAAGATCTGTGGCCAAGGCGAGGAGGGGGGGAGACATAAAGAAGGGTACTGAAATGGGAGGAAAATCTAAGCGGAACAGGCCACGAACTCACTGAATAATTACAATGTCACTTATAATCACCCAGTCTGAAAGGGATGTAAACTGCAACAGCATGAGCATCCGAGTTAAGACTGGGAGCAAGTAGATCTATAAGGATTTGTGCACTAGCGATCATGCATATCCATTTCAGAAAGTACTTCTGAAAGAACGTAGAGGGAGAAAGCTAAATTAAATTTTGTGATGAGAGACAAGGCTTCCTTTATTTGCTTCATTTAACCCCAGGGTATCCATAAAGAATAGCCAAGGATGATATAAGAAACAGAAAAACATAGGACAATCCAAAAGAAATGAGCTGCACAGTGGTGAAATGCCAACAATCCTGCCATAAATCATTACATAGAAATATACTTACATTAAAAGGCACACAGATGGTTCCAAAAGTACAGAACTCAACAAAATAAAACCTAATGAAAATATACCTGTGACTCTCAATTCCATAAAATGAGTGCTTGTAACAACCACCACGACCTCTAAGTTGTGACTTGGTCCATCTACAAATTTTTACACCACTATGTGAACCAATTATCTTATAGCCCTGCAGAAAATCAATATTACTAGTAAGCAAAACCAGCAGAAAAAGACAAATGCATGAGACATGTACATAACATCCTCATGTGCTCAATCTGCAACTGCTGTACTAGTCCATGTACTGAAACCTCGGTCCAGACTCAGGACAAAGCCTGATGAGCTGAGTTATGGTTATTGCATTCAGAAAATCTAAGAATGAATGTCTTACCCTACATTCCTTTCAGGCCCAATGACAATCCAGGAATTATATCCATGACCATCAAATTATCAACAATCTTTCCATTATGCTATGTTGTTTTGCAAAAGAAGCTTAGGCATCCTTATGAATTCAAACCATGCCAACTGAACCGATGAACATCTATGTGTACCAGCTGGAGGAGGATCATGAAGCCATTTCTTGCATCCATACCAGAAAACTCTATCTTCTTAGCTCAGGCAGCTTGAACATCATTATTCCAGTTGATAACTTTATTAAATATAGGGTACTAAAGGATACCAGCTAGCTGACTGGACGAGAACAGCAGATACAAAAGAACTCATCTGGAACCACTCAAATGGTTTGGTTTTAGCTCCCTGAGTCAGGAATTCGTTTCAAGTTGATTCCGATTCCAGTTCCAAACAATAGACGCCCACAACCAGTTCAGGGTTGGTTCCCCTTGGCTCGAGAAAGTTTCAATTTAAAAAAAATTAGCAACATAGGTGATGAGCAATGACACTTATGACAGTTTCAAAAGATTTTAATTTTAGCATTAGAACAATAAGAATGCCTAACATGGATCCTCATGGTGGTCAAGGGCGGTCAAGATGTACAAAACATTAACCAGACCAACGAAGCCTAATATAGAAGGTTGTCCGCTGAATTCTTTATTGTGACAACAAATCACTGAATTACCAAAGACAAGAGTTGATGAATCATGATCAATAGTATCTTTAAGAAATTTGTTTAATTTGTGTTCGCACTATAGGCTATGATTCCAACCAGACAATTGAATCATAAATTAAAATAAAGTCTTACAGCCAAAGGTCTCAGATGTATATAATGAACAAGAAAAGAGTAAAACTGATAAAGGAACCGAACGGAAGAGAAATAGCTTTAAATACATTTTATTAAAAATATTTAAAATAAATGGTTCAGGATTCAGTTCTATTCCAAAATGTGTGGAATCAGTTCACACGATTCTTAGCTCGGAAAGGTTAGTCACTGCAAACAGCTTATAAAGCATGTTTAAATAATAGACAAACCAATTCAGCGGTCGGCACAAAAGGTAAAGCTCATGTGAATCAGTCATATAATCAATAGAGGTAAGCACATTTCAAAGACAACTAACCTGCTTCTCTAGATTCGCTCTGATAACAGGAGTGACCATTTCTCTTTGGCTGCAGCTCTTCACCCCATTAACCTCTACCGCCGCCCGTGACTTCCTTGATGGGCCCTTCCCTGCTATGTCCTCTAAATCAACAACATCCAACTCAGCCCCATTTTCTTGTCCCTCTTCATCGTCAGATACATAAGAACCCTCTGAATCACTGTCACCATCCACGCTCCTAGGCACTGTAACCCCATTATCCAAAGCACCACCGCTCAAAACTGTAATCAATTTCTGACCCCACGCATCAATCTCACGTCCTAGTTCACCTCCATCAACATCACCCTCCCCCAACGGAATCATCTCTTTGGCTCCCAATGCCTTCAGTTTCTTTGAAATCCCTTTTGCCACTGCATTGAAGCTCTGTCCATATGCCCCACTGCCAACACCAAAAACCGCAAACTTACATTTGCTCAACAAAAGCGCCCCTACTCTAAAATCATTGACGCTCTCCTCAACCCAGTCGGCAAAGAACTTGGCTTTAGGTGGCGGTTTTCCATCCTCCCAAGTAGAAGTAACAATCACGACCATGTTTTCCCTGGCAAGATCCTCAGGCTCATAATCCTTCACATCAACAAGATCAAAGGGGATATCTTTCGATGAGAGCAAGTTGTGTAGGCGGCAAGCTAGGGTTTTGGAAGTGCCTGTCTGCGTGATGTAGATCAGCTTGGGATTACGATGGGAGGAAACAAGTTTCTGGGAAGCAGAAGATGAAAGCTTCTTGAGACGGCGTGATTTATAGAAGCAGTAGAAGGTGGTGGCAGAGAGAAGAGCTAGCAGGGTAATACGAGAGTAAACGGTCGACGAGGCCATGGCGGTCATTCGCTAATCTGCCTCAGAATTTTTGAGAAAGTGGGATAAGGAGATTTTGCTTTGCGCAGCAGAAGCAGCCCAACTTCTCCTGTAATCGAAATTCTCACTACTCTTCACTTTAGCTCAACCTACCTAGACTAATTAAAGCATAGGATTTAAATTCAATATTAGTTTTACATGTTAACAAGACCAATACTTGCAAACCATATATGATTAACCAAAAATCATAAAAAACATAACAGGATTCACAATTCCCTTATGATGAAAATACAACCCCCACCCTCAACTTCCCAATAGAAAGAGGAAGAGAGAAACGGATGCTACCACTTATCTTGCACAAACTAATGATGCATATAATCCCATTTACCTTCCTATACCAAAAAAGGAGGGAAAACAGAGAAAAAGGAACAGCAGAAGAAACCGTAAACATTAAAAATGACACCACTTCTATCACAAAGACCCAAATTTATATGTATTAGGGATGCCAGCTTACATAACAAATGACAATTTGCCGAATGCTATGAAAGAAAAGCACCTCAATCCGAATCTAGGGTTTATGATGAACTAGGGTTTAAGGAAAACCACCATAATCACGAAATTATAAACTTACATGAATCGACCACCGCGACACCGCCACTGCCAAGCAGCGAGAAGTGAAGAATTAGGCCTTGGTGTACGTCAGCCCTAACGACTCGGTTCCAAGAGTTAACGGAGTATCGGCGTCGCCGCGGATAGTGGAAATTAGCCGGAGCAAAAACTTGCCGGCGGGACGGGAGAGAGAGAGAGAGAGAGTAAGAGAGCAGGGCGGGCTGTTTTGCGTTTGGACAGTGGACACTGTTCGAATATTCAGGCCCAACATGCTATTTGATTTTATTTTTCTTTTCCCTCATTGGCCCTTCCTGTGATTCTGCTCTTTCCCTTACCTTTTTTTTTTTAAACCATTAACAAGAGCTTCAAAGAAGTGATGAAACCGATATAGTGATGACCCTAACATATAACCGCCGTAAAAACATACCACTACCTTCTTTAGACTCAAAGGAAGTGAAATCATCTTAGAAGCTCAGACCTCTTACACTTAAACATTAACATAGCAATGTACAAAATCACCCAAAAAAAAAGACCAAAACCACTCACACACAAAGGTAGAAATCAATGGGGCGATGGCTTATGCCCTGATGTTAGAAAAGTGCTTGCAACTATGACCGTTGTTGTAGAAGGAATAGTTCAATGAGTATTGCTTGATTGCAAAATGTTGCCCGATCTTTCGTGGCACTCTTCAAAGTATTTTTGCTTTTCTCAATACTACTCACTTATCGCCAGTGGCATTAAATCCCTTAGATTTTCTGACCTCCCATGTCTCACATGCTTCTTGTATTAGATAAACTTTTGTAAAAGGGATATACCGTTTATCAATGAAAAATGTTCATAAAACAACACACAATATCACATGTGAGAATAATGTACTAAATAAACTCTTGCAAAAGGGATACAACATTTATTGGGATGGGGGAAAAATGGCCTCGCCCAAAAAGGTGTCAAGTATTCATAAATGATCTCTATATTGGTTTTCATTGAAAGACAAATTTGTTGGTCACTAGTCTTAAGCTAGCTAACTTGCATTTTATGAACATCAATCCAAGCTAGCATGCTTCTTATGAAACATTGATTGCCAATTTAGACTTGTAGGAATCTTGGTTAACTAATAACAATCTCGGTGATAGTGTCATCTATGCTATAGCAATTCACCAATCTAATGACATGCAATCTAGCAAGGAGTCGACTAGTTCAAAGGCTAAGGTAAGGTTACTTAGAGTATGCAACAATAGGCCTAAAATGACTAAGAAAACTAACCACGATCAAGTGACACGGTTTCAAAAATAACCAAGCTAAATACTTTTGACATAAAGTCAAAGTATAGCAAAACTTACAATTAGACCATCCTCACTTGAAATTGGAGTGTGTTATGTCATCATGGTCATTGGATCCTAATTGTCAAGAACTCAGCCGAGCGTGTTGCTTCTCTTGAGAAAGATGGGCTAGTTAGGCAGTCCATGAACAATTAATTATACTTATAAATTGCACTCAATATTCATTTAATAATTTTCATTAATTGAACTTAATATGAAACCATATTTATTGAAATGAAATACAATTGTTATTAATCATGTAACCTCATTGGCAAAATATTCGAACACTTATTCCGTTATTCGTTTTGAATTTATGCCTTGAAATGAGCTAAAAATGTTCAAGCAAAATTTATTCAAGCCAATAGGCAATTAAATCCGGACGTTGGCTTTGAATATTGGTCTCTCTCTCTCTGCTCTCTCTCTCTCTGTGTCTGTGTCGTTGACCAGAACGGTCACTGACCCAACACCGGCATCTCAGCACTGACTCAATCGGCAGCCAGCCGGCGTCCTAGTGCCCGCCGCCACCAACACCGTCACCTCAGCACGCACCGCTGGCAGTCTGAACCCTCAAGCGCCTGGCAGTCTGGACTTTCAAGCTCGGTGACGATTTCAGTCTGCCCAGTCTGCCCGGAGGAGTCATCGCAGTGACCCAGCCCATCTTCTCAGTTTGGTCACGGCCTCTCTCTCTCCTTCCTCTGAGTTCACCGCACCTGCTGCCGGCGCCACCTCCCTGTTCGGCCGCTTTCGCCACCCTCACCGTCGGCCATTGATTCACCGGCTTCTTCTTCTTCTTCTTCTTCTTCTTCTTCTTCTTCTTCTTCTTCATCTGCTTTGACTGGGTGCCCTGTGCGAGTTTGATTGTTTTGTTTTGGTTTGAAGCTTCCCGGATTACCTTACAGCACAAGGCGACAATCGACTCCCTGAAGTCTGGCGCTGCAACCTCTGGAACAAGCAGAAAGTGTGACGCCAGGGAGCAGTTCGTTCAATTCCGCCATTGATTCACCAGTGAGATTGGAGCAGTTTGTGACTTGTTTGGAAAAGACCCATGCCTAAACCTTTCAGCCATTGAGGTAAATTCCAGATTTCGGCTTAATTTTTGATTTGGGTTTCTTTTATAGTGACTGTGAGTTTGGTGCTGTTTATTAATCTCCTTTTCGTTCTGTTAGGGTTAGTTTGGTGTTGTTTCTGTTTTAGGCTTTTTTTGGTTGCTTTATTGTTTTAATCCTCATTGTGTCTAGTAAAAGCTCGCTTCTCCCCAACCCCAAAGCACCGACACAGGTTTCGGGTTGTCGCACAACTTTTTTGCCCATCTTCTTCTTATAGGTTTCATCGTTTCTCTCTTCATATCTAATAAATTTGATCCAAAGTTTGCACCTTTATTGCCCACCTTTGATTTGATTTCAGTGTTGTTTTTATATATCTCTACTGCCTGTATTTCCTGGGTACCTCTATTTAGGATTAGTATTACTTTTTAATTCTTTTATACTTGTATTAGTATTTTATTAACATTGACTATATAGTTAGGTAGGCTTTATTAGATTTTTGTTCACTTTTTATCCAGTATCTTAGTTTTATCAAGTAGTCCTGCAGTTATATATTTATTTATATATTTATTTATTTCTTTTTTGGTGGTTAACCAGTTTTTTTCGGGTGTCTTTTAGTTTGTAGCTCTTTTAGGGTCCGTTGGCCTCGTAGACACCGACGTCTGTGGCGGGCCATGTAGCTGTTTCAGCATGTCCTCCGGGGAGTTATGGGGTTAGGAGGGGGTTAGGATTGCGGAAGGTTCGCCTAGCCTCCTGGAACATTGGGTCACTCACGGGTAAGTCAATAGAATTAGTTAAGTCTCTACATAGACATAAGGTTAGTATAGCGTGTGTCCAGGAGACGAAGTGGGTTGGGGCGAAAGCTAGAGAGATTGATGGGTACAAGCTTTGGTACTCGGGGTCAGCCAAGGCGAAGAATGGAGTTGGCATCCTGGTCGTGAAGGATTTGGCGGATCAGGTGGTCGAAGTGAGGCGTAAGAGCGACCGGATTATGGCCATTAAGATTTTGGTGGGTGCAGTTTTCGTGAACGTGGTGAGCTCGTATGCGCCCCAGGTAGGCCTGCCGGAAGAAACTAAGAAGCTCTTCTGGGAGGACCTAGATGAGGTCACCCAGGAGATACCTCAGAGCGAGAAACTGTTCATAGGAGGAGACTTTAACGGCCATATCGGCGCGGAGGCAGAAGGATACGATGGGGTCCACGGGGGCCTCGGTTTCGGAGAGAGGAATGCGGGAGGGGTCTCTGTGCTGGACTTTGCGGTGGCCTTTGACTTGTTGGTGGCCAACTCCTTCTTCAAGAAGAATGAGGACCACCTGGTGACCTTTAAAAGCAATTCTTGCAAGACCCAAATTGACTACTTCCTAACGAGGAATGAGACTCAGAGATCGTGTAAGGACTGCAAAGTGATTCCCAGTGAGTTGTTGGGAACTCAACACAGGTTGCTGGTTTTAGATGCGGAGTTCAAGTATCCTAAGAGGTCGAAGAGGAGAACCGAAGAACCCAGAATTAAGTGGTGGACCCTTACAAAGGAGAAGGCAGAGTTAATAGCAGAGAGATTAGCTGAGGAGAGAGTTTGGAGGAGGACGGAAGACGCCGACTCGATATGGGATGCTGTGGCGGATTGCATCCGAAGGTCGGCTAAGGAAACCTTAGGTCTTTCTAGGGGAGGCGGCAACAGGATGGAGGGCGCCTGGTGGTGGAACGAAGAGGTAAAGACAAAAGTCAAGGCAAAAAAAGAGGCGTACGCGGAGTTCATGAGTACCAGCTCGGAGGACGAGAGGGCACAAAAGAAGATCGGATACAAGGAGGCCAAGAAGGTAGCCAGAAGGGCGGTGACAGTAGCAAAGAGTCAGGCGTTTGATAGACTGTACCATAAATTGGGGACCAAAGAAGGGAAGAAGGAGGTTTTTAAACTGGCTAGGGCGAGGGAGAGAAAGACTAGGGATTTGGGAGCGGTAAGGTGTATCAAAGATGAAGAGGGTAAGGTGTTGACTGAAGATGCTGATATTAAGGAGAGATGGCAAAGGTTCTTTGCTAAACTCCTCAATGGGGAAGGGGGGGAGACGACTGTAGTAGGGGCAGCGAGTGTAGTGATCAGTGTGCGAGCGTTATGATAGCAAAGGAGGAGGTTAGGGAGGCTTTGAAGAAGATGGCGAAGGGAAGGGTTGTGGGCCCAGACCAGATACCAGTGGAAGTTTAGAAGTTTATGGGGGAAGTGGGACTAGAGTGGCTCACGGAGCTTTTCAATGTTATTTTCAGGACAGCCAAGATGCCCAGAGAGTTGAGGGCCAGCACAGTCATCCCACTGTACAAAAACAAAGGGGATATCCAAGATTATAATAACTTTAGGGGCATCAAGCTGCTCAGCCACACTATGAAGCTGTGGGAGATGGTGATTGAGAGAAGGCTGCGAGAGGAAGTAGAGATTTCAGAAAACCAATTTGGTTTCATGCCAGACAGGGCAACCATTGAGGCAATATACCTCCTTAGAGGGCTCATGGGCTTGTTCAGGGATAGAAAGGTGGATCTCCATATGGTGTTCATTGACCTGGAGAAAGCATATGATAGAGTGCCAAGGGAGGTATTGTGGAGGTGCTTGGAAAAGAAAAGGGTGCCGCCCGAGTACATCCGTGTTATCAAGGATATGTACAAGGGATGACGGACGAGGGTTAGGACCCCGGGAGGGGTCTCCGATGACTTTGCCGTTAGTGTGGGCCTGCATCAGGGCTCAGCTTTAAGCCCGTTTCTTTTCACATTAGTTTTGGACGAACTCACTAGAGGAATCCAGGACGAGGTGCCTTGGTGCATGCTATTCGCAGATGACATCGTCCTTATCGATGTGACCAGGCAGGGGGTGTATGACAGGTTGGAGAGTTGGAGGCATACACTTGAGGCTAAGGGCTTTCGGTTGAGTAGATCGAAAACGGAATACATTCACTGTTGTTTCAGCGGAAGGATAGAAGAGGGGGGAGAAATCGTACTGGATGGGCGGGCAATACCGAAGGTTACCAAATTCAAATATCTGGGCTCGATCATTCATCAGAATGGGGATATTGACGAGGATATTAGCCAGCGGATTAGAGTGGGCTGGCAAAAGTGGAAGGCAGCGTCTGGGGTGCTGTGTGACAAAAGAGTGCCAATGGGATTGAAAGGCAAAGTCTATCGGATGGTAGTTAGACCGGCTATTCTCTATGGATCGGAGTGTTGGCCTCTAAAAAAGGCGCAGGTACAAAGGTTAATGGTAGCCGAGATGAGGATGGTCAGATGGATGTGTGGTTTCACGAGATTGGATAGGATCAGAAATGGGGTAATTAGGGGCTTAGCTGGAGTGGCCCCCTTAGAGGAGAAGTTGAGGGAATCGAGGCTCAGATGGTTCGGCCACGTGAAGAGGAGAAGTGTGGCCGCCCCGGTGCGAAGGTGCGAGAGTATCAACCCCCCCGGTGGTAAGAGAAGGAGGGGCAGGCCGAAGAAAAGTCTAGAAGAGGTGGTTAGAGAGGATCTCAGGGTGGTCGGTCTCACGGAGGACATGGCTCAGGATAGGAGTTTGTGGCGGGTCAGGATTAAGGTCCCTGATTGTAGGGGACCGTCTCCGTAGGTGGCAGTAGCTTAGGCGGTGTGGGGTGGGGTGGGTAGGGTTTGGTTTGCTTGTCTGCAGGTTGTGCTTTCTCGGGATGTCACGGCACCAAGCGCCCCTGGTTTGTTGAGGTATGTCACCGCTCCCTATCTTTACGCGTACCCGATTCCTTTTCCCCCTCCCCCTTTCTCTTACGGCGGTCAATGGTTTTTGCAATCGTTTTTTGTTCAACCCTTTTTCTCAAAGCTATTTTGTGGGTCTTATGGAATCAACCTCTCTATGGGTAGGAATACCGGTAGAGGTAAGGTTACCTACAGCTGGATCTCCCCAGACCCCGCGAAAGCGGGACCCACATTGGGAGTTTGTTGTTGTTGTTGTTGTAGGCAATTAAATCCGGAAATTGTATAGCTTGGTGACCAAAGGGTAACTATGCCTGAATTTGTAAAGGATGCTGTTGATAAAGCTTAAAGTTTTGTAGCTACCTTTGCCAAAATGAAATCAAATGACTAGCACATTTGATGGTCAACAAATCGGGTCAATTTAGGATGTTGGACTAGCTAAAATCAAATGAGAATTGTCTTTATACTTTTGGAATGACTTTGTGAATATCAAGGACCTTGACGGATGCATTGTGTTGTAAAGATCGTTCGGGCGAAGCTGCCTGATTTCGTTTGAATGACTGGTTGATATCTCCAACAGTCAAATGGAGCTTAAGATTGTATAAATAGAAGACCTAGTTATTAAAGAATAGTGCAAGCAACACAAACAAGCTATCAATTCTTACCTTCGAAGTGTGCCATTGTAGTCAACTATTGCATTTCACTCAAATCATATTCATACTCTTATAACACCTGACGCCTGTGAGGTAGGAGAGTTAAGAGTATTCGTTGGCAAACAAGTGATTGTTGCCAGCCTAAAAGGGACTTTAGGTGAGTTTACCCATAAGATACCTTGATAAAGTTGTCAAAAGTTCAATAGGTAGCGATGACCTGCTGCGAGCGAGTATAAGAGTGTTGCTATTTGAAGCAATCTCGATAAGAGTTATTACAGTCGTTGAAATTTTAGGAGGAGCCTTAACGCGGAGACATAACCATGATAGATATCGTGAACTTCGTGATAATTTTGTGTGCATTGTGTACCTTACTTTTTTGTTTAGCTCATAATCTATAAGCATTTGTATTTATGTTTATCGAAGTTACTCTAACTTACTGTTTACTGTTTATCTTGCTATTGTCAAAGTTAAATTATAAGCTACAAAAATTTTCATTGTCAACCCTAATCACCCCCTATAGATTGGATCAGCCCTGATTCAAGGACCAACAATTGGTATCAAAGCTAGCGTCAATTAGAAATTAGCTTTATTGTCAACGTGGATAAAGATCGTTGGCTTTCACTTAAATGCCAAAATTAAGCGCAAAATCGGTCCTTTTTTAGACTTCCTATTTTCATGGTACTAATTTTGCTTACCGAATAAGATTGATGCGCAATTTTTTCTCAAATATCAAGAGTACGAGCTATGTAACATTGTCCCAAATGGTTCGATTGCGATGATTGACCTGGTGGGAGAGTAAGTGGTGGTCAAAATTGAACATCAATAAACTCTTGAAGAACATACCATAATTTCCAAAAGCAGAAAATCCATGCTATAGATAATTTATATTATGCTTTAGATGTTAGTCAATTTAATCAAATTTCTACTGGGCTTGTTGTTTTTGTTGGCAAATCATGATTTTCCTGCTCTTATTATCTCCATCTCTCTTATTAAAAATCGCGCTTTCCCCCTCCACTCCATTTACATCAAAAGAAGATGCCATACAAGTGAAACAACTCAACAAATCAAAAAAATACAATAATCAACATATACATCGGACATGTCAAGTTAGAGAATAGATCATAAATTAAGAAAACCAAATATAAAAATAACATGTAATAAAAGAACTTAAAATTTAATATCAACTTTTATTTTAAATTTGACAGTTAAATTATCTCATATATCCATATTAATAGAGAAATGTCTAGATTCAATGTACATTACCCTAATTTCTATCCCACGTGTCCCTAATCCCGTTAATCAATTCAAACACACCAATGAAAGGCAGTTACATTTTTGTCTCAAAAATCATCGTTCCTTTGAATGTTGATGCAAATACTTCCAGACAGATTGTCAGCACAAGAGTACAAGACATACAATACAACGGCCAGTACTATTCCTCCACCTAATCCGAATCAAATCACGCGGATACTCCGACCCACCTGCGATTCTCTCTCCGGCGCAGGTCACCGGCGACGGCGATGAATTCCGGCAGTAGGCGCAAGGGCAGTGACGGTGGCAGCTCTTCTGCCTGCCCATCTTCTTCACCTTGTCTCTCATGGTGGTCAAATTTCTGGGCATCGGCTTGTCGGAGTAAACCTCTCGATTCCAATTCCGCCGGCGTCCGTACAAGTCCCGGTGATGACCTTGTTCGGCGGTTGGGTCTCTTTGAGCTTGTTCTTATCGGCGTCGGCGCTTCCATCGGCGCCGGAATCTTCGTCGTTACCGGCACTGTTGCTCGCGATGCTGGCCCAGGTAGGATTCGGTCTAGGTCATTTGCTTTTAGCCTGATTTGGAGTTTATTATGGTTGTTTGAGCTGGATTTGAGATTTGCCCAAGTGCGTAACTTCAATTTTGCTGAATTTGAGCTGACAATGTCAAATTTCCCCTGTTTTCTTCTGCTTGGCATCTTTACTTGGATGTTAGTTTTTGTGATGCTGGTAACCAAACAGATTTGAATCGTGAGTATTTTGTGTTACGCGTCATTGTTCGAATATCGTCATTGTTTGATGTTCATCGAGTTTGTCACGTGAATGGGCTTCAATTTTGCCTAATTGAGCTGGGTTGGAATGATAGTTGCAGATTATTGTTTGGTGTTGTTCAGTGTTTAGTGTTAAAGGATAAATCTATTTTTGGGCCTTCAACCATCGGCTTAAGCTTTTGGTTGAGTTGGTTCTTGAAATGGTACCAGAACCTTTCTGAGGGAGAGATTCCAAATTCGAATCTCAGCAGCCCCCGTATTGATTTATTGCATAAGGTAGGGAGAGTCTTTGCAGCATCCACGCTTCAAGCTCAAAGGGCATTCGCGTTAGGGGGCGTGTTAGAGGATAAACCTATTCCTAGGCCTTCATCCATCAGCTTAAACTTTTGGTTGAGTTGGTTCTTGAAATGGTATTAGAACCTTTCTGAGCGAGAGGTCTCAAATTCGAATTTCAGCAACCCCCCGTATTGATTTATTGCGTAAGGTAGGGAGAGCCTTTGCAGCATTCACGATTCAAGCCCAAAGGGCATTCGTGTGAGGGGGCGTGTTAGAGGATAAACCTATTCCTGGGCCTTCAACCATCAGCTTAAGCTTTTGGTTGAGTTGGTTCTTGAACATTTAGTTAATTGGGATATTAGTTTTTGAAATGGGATTTTCCGTGTGTTTGGACGTTGGATACAACTTATTTGTTGGGTGATTATTGCTGATGTTTCCAGCATTTTTAGAGTTTTTCAATATACTTGTTCTTTAGTGAGCGTGTCCTTTGCTGAGAGTATAGTACCGTCGGCTAAAGGTCAAAAGAGACTGGGTTTCTGACGCTGATGCATAATCAACTCTCAACAAGGAAGCATTTTTGGGAAGTGGCAATTAGGCTTGGTGTTAGCTTTTGCTCAGATGTTTAGAAGGCCAAGTCAAGTTGTCAACATACTGATTAATAATGATGTTGCAGAAGCAATGGCTAAATAGGAAAGAACACAAACTTCTAGGTAGAAGAGATCTAGTACCACTCTTATAATCAAACCATCTTAATTAGGATCTCTCAAAATGGTACTTTACTCTCTTATTATGCTGTAAATACTTCTTCTAATGCTCAATATTCGGCTTTCTTCTTCTCTTCTACGACACGTGTGCCACACGGCCCACACTTCCTGAAAGCCTATGCTTGTGAGGTTCTACAAGAAAGCTGTCTACGTAGAACATACCTCCCACCCATATTTTCCTGTCTTCCTTCTGTTCTACGTGGCAAGTATTACTATTTGTCTATGGTCAAATAAACTGCCCGGATATTGCTAACTGATACTATGGAAATTGTGCGACATTATTTGTTTTGGGTGGATTGGAGGAATCATGTTTCTCGGACCAGTCTTTGATAGCACGGACTATTTTATTAATTGATTTAGAGGGACTATTTCTCAGACCAGTATTTGATAGGATGGACTATTTTGATAAGATCGACTGTTTTGTTGATTGATAGAACTGAAATTAGGATTAATTTGCTTTTGATTTGGATGTGGCTAAAAAGGGTCTAAGCAGGATAGTAACAATGCCAAATCTTTTGACTGCTAGAGTTACCAAGGTAAAGTGCAATTTGGCATGTTAATATAAGCTCCATGAGGTTGGTGTACATTATAGAAATAGCTGCAGAATTTCAGGTCTCTCAATGACTTAACAGTAGAGCAAGTTGCTGTGGGAACCGGAATTGCGGGAATGTGATCCTTGTGCATTTCCCTTTTTTCTAAATTCTCAACTCCTAATTGGCTGTGATAGAGAATCCTTTTCTATGGTGCAATATTCTATTATGAATCATTTGAAGTTGGCGTTTATTAATCTTGAAGTTTATGTTCTTCCGTCAAATATGAAAGTGGTCCTGTTGCTATCACTTCTTTCAGATTTACAAAGCCTGGAAAATGACAAAATATGTCAGCATCTATTCGCGTTGACTGAATTAGTATTTTGTGCGGAAGTCCTGAATACGTCTGATCTTGCGCTTCCTTCTGTGCTACCATCTCACTGGAATTTCATGTTGTCATGCAGCTGTCACGCTATGCTTTGTACTTGCTGGAGCATCATGCATACTCAATGCACTATGTTATGCTGAGCTGGCATCTCGCTTTCCTGCGGTCGTTGGAGGGGCATATCTTTATACTTACTCAGCTTTCAATGAGCTGACTGCTTTCTTGGTGTTTGCACAACTGATGCTTGACTACCACATAGGGGCAGCTAGCATAGCACGAAGCTTGGCTGGTTATGTAGTTGCATTGCTAGAGTTATCCCCCTCTCTCAAGGGACATATTCCAAGCTGGATAGGACACGGTGGTGATCATTTTCTTGGAGTTTTCTCAATTAATGCATTAGCTCCAATTCTCCTGGTGGTCCTTACTGTAGTATTATGTTGGGGTGTTGGAGAATCTTCATTTGTTAACTCATTCATGACTGTCACAAAGGTACTGTATTTTTTATGACACTGCTGGCAAAATTTCTGCTGTAATGAAAGATGATGGTGTATTGGGAGCAAAGATGAACTGCCATTGACGTAATCCCCCTGTTCTGCCTTATCTGCAGGTAGTCATTGTAATTGTTGTAATTGTTGCTGGTGCTTTTAAAGTTGATGTATCAAATTGGTCTCCTTTTGCTCCTAACGGGTTCCATGCAATCCTGACTGGAGCAACTGTTGTATTCTTTGCATATGTTGGTTTCGATGCTGTTGCCAATTCTGCTGAAGAATCCAAAAGACCACAGGTGATGTTTTGAATTGCTTACATATGGCTCTACATTCATTATTTCACGATGTACATAGGACATATGTCTGAATAACCTTTCTTTATTCTCTCTTTGACACGAAAGCGCGATTTGCCATTGGGCATCATTGGGAGCCTTCTCATCTGCATAGCACTGTATATTGGTGTTTGTTTGGTGATCACTGGAATGGTTCCATTCTATAATCTTGGTGAAGATGCTCCATTGGCTTCAGCCTTTACATCAAAAGGCCTGAAATTTGTCTCTGTTCTGATTAGTATTGGTGCTGTTGCTGGGCTTACAACCACCCTGCTAGTTGGACTCTATGTTCAGGTAATAATACATGAATAATTCGGATGAGGGATTTCTCTACACATTTGTGATAGACATATTCTAAATTAATCTTTCCGGTTTTTGTCTTGTGCAGTCCCGGTTATACCTTGGTCTAGGAAGGGATGGTTTATTACCTAAAATATTTGCTAAAGTACATCCAAAAAGGCACACCCCGATTAATTCTCAGGTCTGGGTGGGTTTAGTTGCTGGTGTCATGGCAGGGTTGCTTAATGTCCATATTCTATCTCACATACTTTCAGTTGGAACGCTGGTATGCTAGCATCTTACCTTAGTCCATTAATCGCTATGATTTGAAATTCTTGCTTACGGTCTGAATTGCTGTCTTTTCTAGACAGGCTACTCTGTTGTGGCAGCCTGTGTTTTAAGCCTTCGTTTCAAAGAAAAATCTGCTAATCAAGCTTCGGGAAGAGGGTGCTCAAGATGGGCAGAAGGTGTCATTTGGCTTATTGTACTGGCTTGCTGTGGTTTTGCAGCTGGTGTAATGTATCGTTTTGATGCTTCGTACTACTTGTTGATCATACCTCTGTTCATTGCGGTGGTTGCTTTCACGGCACTTTATCTTCGCCAAGTGAGTTTTCCTGCTATTAAGGATCCATTTTGCACCCTTCTGTTTTTCCCTCCTTCAAGCCGCTAGAGATGCAAGACTGGCTTCTTAATGCGGAGGTAAATTGATCATGTTGGCTAGGCTCCGGTCAAATCCTGGACAGCTTAGCACTTTGGTGAGCCGAGCTGGGTCGGTGGGCTCACGAGTCTATAGTTTTGTGCAGTGGTCCCTCGAACTTGGCTGGGCTTGGGCCCTCCCGGCAGGGGAGGGGGCGGGGTTCTCCGGCTCATTTTCTGATGGACATGCATATGTTCTGGCCTTTTGCGCGAAAATGCAGAATATAAATTACTCCATCCCATAAAAGAGAACAAATGATGAGTTCCACATCTCTAGTTTCCAGTTTTAGCAATACATTTGCTTATTCGTTTGATCTTTTCCTTGCCAGGTGTATATAGAGCCTCAAGGGTTCTCTTGTCCAGGAGTCCCCTTCCTCCCAGCTGTATGCATATTTCTCAACATATTCTTGTTCGCTCAGGTTCGTACACCCAAACAAAATCAAGACGGTTAACAAAAACAATCAATTTTTGTGATGGCAATCAAAGAGGCTCAGAATTGTTGCGTGTCTGATAACATTAGCATATCTGTTTCTTGTTCAGCTGCATTACGAGGCATGGGCGAGATTCGTCATTTTTAGCATAATTACAGTTGGAATTTATGCGTTCTATGGCCAGTTTCATGCCCACCCAAGTTCCGATGAGACGATCGTGTACCACAGTGCATCTCCAGAGAGCCCTCAAGCACGGTAATTTTGGGAAACAATTTAATGTGCAGACTGATATCATCCAGCATTGTAGGCTTTCTTGAGCATTCGAGGCGCTAATAGTTGCTCAGTCCTGTATATGTACATGCCGACGATGCCGTTATATTGATGGTTTTCGCTAGTTATTTTTTCCTCCTTTTCGAAAAACCACCTCTCTACTTGTCAGACAAAACTCAGGTCATGTACATCTCAAATCTCTCTAGACCTGTTTACTACCAGTATCTCTATTTTCTGTCGGCTTCAAAATTGTGTAGTCTGAATATTGCTTAATCTCCGCTTTCTTTGAACCCGGTAAATCTTGGCAGGTTCAGTGGCAGATCGAAATTTCAATAATTGATGCTAAGTTATATCAGAAAGTTCGATGTTATCTGTACTAAACATTGTTTAAGAGATACAAATTTTGCAGCACAATGAGCAGATTATATGATGTGGTGCTCTCTTCACTTCATTTGTGCATGGTATCATGGAGTTGCCAACCAATTTGTGATATTCCTCTTCTATTACTAACAAGACTTCTTTTTTTCTTTTTTTCCGTTCCCTAATGCAAAGAAGGTACGAAAAGTTCAATGTAGACAAAACCCGAGCTAAGTATTTGATTAAAATGATTAAACGGTACAACAATAACAACACCACCACCACCTTTCAATGTGGGTTCCGCTTTCGCGGGGTTTGAAGAGATCCAGATGTAGGCAACCTTATTTCTACCGGCATCCCTACCTGTAGAGAGACTGAAAAATGATTAAATGATTAAACGGTATTTCCTTCAAATGCAAAAAAATCTATCGCGACATGACTTGCTCAATAAATAAATAAAATCCTTGGGACTACATTTTACTAATATGATTTGGTTTATGATTTTATGGCGTTGGAAAAAGTTAAAACACCAGTGGTTTTGTCTTGATTTGGAAGACAATTATGCATATACGAGAGAATAAGCAAAACAACAGGTATATTGGTAAACAACCCAAACAAATATGGAAATCAACATGCTCCTATAATGATGGCTTCGTCTGAATTAAGAATTTGAATTTAACTTCATCTCGATATTTATATCTTCCTTTACACAAAACTTTCCCCTCAAAAAAAAAAGGACAAGAAATGTCTTACAAGCAACACATTGAAACCAATGTATTGCAACATGATTCACCATCTCTTCTATATATCATGGAAATGATATATTTATTAATAAGCAAGCAAACCCTTCTCTAATACAAAATCCATGTCACAATGGATGTAAAATATTGCCCGTTTCTAACAAGTAGTTGCTAAGCAATAAACACGTCAATTCCAATTACATATGCAACAACAGTACATTTATTTTACTACATGTAATTATCATAAATTCATTTATCAAATAATTGCAGCTAGATTTTGAGCTAAGGTAGTGTTTGGTTGGGGGAAAAATGATTTTTCCAAAAAATAGTTTTCCGATTTTTCGTTATTTGGCACAATAAATTATGGAAAACTATTTTTCAAGGAAAATGATTTTCCTCTTAATGGAAAATGATTTCCTTTTGAAGAAGATAAGAAGTTGATTTTCCTCATTCAGTTATTTGATAATATGGTCAGCCGAATTTATGTGAAAAATTCGATTTCAACAGTTTGGATCGAAACTTGACTATTTGATGGGAAAGATTAAAATAAACTCAAATATAAATTTTTAGCTTAAATTTCTTTCATTTGATCGACATTTATTTCCACCACAATAATTTAGTTGACATTTTTTGCCACTAAAACAATTCAATCGACTCGCCAGTAAAACAATTTCAATGGTTTGGATTGGAACTTGATCATCAGATATAAAATATTAAAATAGGCTCAAATTCAGATTTTGAGCTTGATATTCGTTCATTTGGTCAACGTTTTTTTCCACGACAATTCAATTGATATTTTTCGCCCCTTAAATGATGCAATCAATATTTTTCACCAGTAGAACAATTTCAATAGTTTGGATCGAAACTTCATCATTTAATAGGAAAGATTAAGATAGGCTAAAATCTAGATTTTGAGACAATATTCCTTCATTTGGTCAACATTTTTCTCCACCACAACAATTCAATCGATATTTTCCCCCACTTGAACAATTCAGTTGATATTTTTCGTCACTAAAATAATTTCAACGGTTTAGATTGAAATTTCATTATTGCAGAGGAAGTATTGAAAAATACTCAAATGTGAATTTTAACATCAAAATTCCTTCATTTGGTTAACATTTATATCAACTGCGACTATTTAATAAATATTTTTCACCATTTAAACAATTCTGCTGATGTTTTCCTCTTTTTCATGGAAAATGATCTATCTTGTACCAAACAACGGAAAATTTGATATGAAAATCAATTTTCCTTGGAAAAACATTTTCCACAAAAAATGATGTTATAGGAAAATCATTTTTCTTCCAACTAAACACTACATAAATAAAAAATTGATGAGTGAATTTTATTTAATCAGAAAATCAAATTTCTAGCTGATTTAAATTACCCCTACGAAAAGATTGCTTCGGCACAACTTGAGCCATCGGTTACAACACCACCACCAACAACCGCCTTCCAATATAGATCTCGCTTACACAGAAATTGACACTTGAACCATCGACCGAAAACTATAAATACACCAAATACCCAAAACCCGGTATCCAACAGGTACTGGAGAAACTAACTGCACAGAGAGCGAGAGAGAGAGAGAGAGAATGTCAAAGAACGATGAATATGCGGAAGCAGATTCCATGATCAAGAAAATCGAGGACAAATCCGAGAAGATCGACACCTTGATCAAACAGTATGTTCCCCATTTCTGTCTCTCTCTCTCCAATTGTGTTTCTCATAATTTCCACTTTCCACTCTGAAAATGAAGTTCTATCCATGAAATTCGAGTTAAAGATTTAGGCAAGTGGAAGCTCTCAAAATAGCTCTCCAAGGATCAGATTCATTCATCAAATATGATCGCTGCAAGGTTCGACGTCCTCACTTTTTTGATTCTTGATCTCATCAATCAGTGTAATTCTGAGTTCTCAGTTCGAATTCTAGGGTTTTGAATTCATTGCTTAGTGATCGATTCATATTGTTGTTTTGTCGATGAAATGTTACAAGCAGTCGGCGAATTGGATTGTGGTGCGTCGGGCATTAATGGCGATTAAAGACGTCGATGGACTGTTCTTTTCATTGGATGCTCAGTACTATGACATTCTCATGAAGTTAGTCTTCCCTTCATTTAATCTCCATTTTTAATTTCTTGAGCACATGCAATCCCTAGGTTTTCTACTTTGATTTGTTGAATTTCTAAGTCTTGATTGTTAAAGTGAGTATTTTTTATCACAATTAATTCTTTATATGTTTGAGAATTACTTCATTAGATGTTTGTAATGGCTCAACCTTTAGATGAAACCATGAAAACTTAGGGTCCTTTGGATAATGATTGTGTATATTTTGTGGTTATGAAGATGCAACATTAGTATTTGCGTTGTTTAGTACTAAAGTCTTTATCTTTTTTAGATTTACTGGTAAATTTTGTGATGAAATTTGTGAAGCTAGGATTTAGACAATTAGATGTGCAATATGGTGAAAATGATTGTCTCAATGCATGCTATCTTTGAAATGTAAGTTTCTTGCTGTGAGTTTTGTGACTACTTTTTTATTTCGTTCCCTTTTAAGACTCTCTTAGTTGTCATGTCTTTTATCTTCCCCTACTACCTTCTCCAAGGATTTTGTCTGCAATATGCTTGCATTTCACATTCACACAATGATTGCCTAGGAAGGCTTGTCAGAGATTATTGAACTCCAATTTGAAGCAACCCTGGCCTTTCAGTCATGGAAAGGACAGGTTCAGATGACTATTGAATATGGATTGGTAGGGCTTTGAGCATCTCTTCAACAAGGGCTCTAAACAGCCATCTTAATAAAAAGTTGCTCACAATTCAACTTATTATAAACCTACATTTGCCATACATGTCGGAATTTGGATTGTTAGTTGGTCATTACCTTACTGGATTGAATATGAATGAAATTTATGCTTATCATTCTATTTCAGGTACTTGTATAAAGGTTTGTCAATAGGAGATCGTTCTACTTGTGAACAATGTTTGAAAATGCATGAAAAGCTAACACAAAAAGCTGGTCTGGGATGCATATTACGCTGCATTACAGATAAGACGAATACAGTATAGTAAAGCATTCTACTGCCAAATTTAGACTTGTTGAGGTACTTTTTCCTTTTTAATAAATGCGGTTCACTTTTAGACTTCTTGCAGGTGCTTTTTAAAAAAAAAATCCATGTGCTAGCTGTAGAGAAGCCAAATATCTTGACCCTTTTTTAGACAGTTTGCTTATTTGCTCAACACAACAATTTCATTTTTCCGCTCTTTGGACAGGACAAATTCTTAATTTGTCTATATAATGTTTCGTTTATATGTAGTGATCACTTTGGACTTCAATTTATTGTGTGATACGATTATAGTCAATTTATGATTAACTTCTTCAGTAGGACAGTGGAATAAACGTTATCACATTAGTGATTGAGATTATGGGTGAAGCTTATTTTTTATGTCATTCCTAATTTCCTATAGTAGAAATTAGATTGGATTATTAGTAAGGAGAGAGTCTAAAACAGCCAATTCAAAAATCTATGTACCATACTGGAGCTATACATTTATCTCCCAAAACAAGCTAAGCAATCTTGCCCAACTTTAATCTGTCTATGGCTAAAAAATTTCTGTGATTCTTTGCAAGACTGCGTGGAATCGACCTCTTTGTTTGCCAGGGTAAGTCAGTCTGCGTTTGAATCTCCCTAAACCTGTAAAAGCGGAACTCACATTAGAAATTACGTTGTTGTTATTCTTTGCAGGACTGCTAACAAGTTTCAGGCCATTTCTTCAATCAAACGAGTTAGTGTTAGAAGTACTATGTTGTTACTTGACAGGGGGAGCTTGCTCAGATTCAACGCGACTTCTTGGTGAAAGACGCCAATGAGATGGCGGCTATTCGTCTCTCCTGTTAGAATTCCGGTGGTGGCCGTGGAAGAGGAGGTGGAAACGCTCTTGCAAGAAGGGCATATGGCTCGGGCAGTAGGAGGTTGTTTTGCTTTGCATTAGTGATTTATTAGGAGACATCTTTGAATCCCCTCAGATCTTGGTGATCTTTTTGTAACTTCTTGTTCTCTTCTGATGGGCTAGCTCGTACATAATTCTCCTTAGGCTAAACCTCTGTTTGCTTCAGCTTTGTCCTCTCATCAAATTATTACACATGCATGATGCAAAACAAATCATATTAGCCTTTTTGTCAAAAATAAAATTAGATTACAGAAATAAACCCAAGCATATTTACAGGGACATTAAATCACAACCTATAACAACAGACTAGAATGACTTCAAATTTCGAACTTACTAAACTCATTAATTTTTCTAAGAACTTATAGCGTAATGTTACACTCTTAGCATTTATATTTAGAAAAAAAAGGTTATAGTTAAATATATTCAAATGACTATCAATCTTTGTACCTCAAATTTTTAATACCTTCCCATAAATTTTTTCAGTAACCTAGTCAATAGCTATCAATTTTCTTAGTTCATTCATGGAATAGCGAACTTCCTATGTAATTAATTTGCTGCGTTTTGGGATAATGAATGGTAAAGTCAAATCTAGAAAATGCATACCGTGGCCTTGTTTTGCCTCGGCCTTGGATTCACTTGATTTGTCGACGTTAAGTTTTGCTTCCATAGAGACAAGTAAAATGATAAATGTCTTATTACAACACACATTTAACTGTTTTGCGTTAGCCTAGAAAGGAACTAAGATATCGATCCTCTCAACCATTTAATCCCCCTTTTATACTAAATTCACCCATATTCTAACTTTACTTAATGACTTTTGATTTGCGAGCTTTACATTTTATTGGTACAATTCATGGGTTAATATATTGAATTCACCCCCTATTAAGTTTTGCCTACAATAATTAGTACTGTTTTAATGGTACTTGAAGAATTGTGACTTATTATATATAAATAAAGAAATCCAAACACTTCATACACCTTATTCATCTTATTATTGTAATTTTACATTTACGTGAACATTGTTCAACAAAAATCAAGTTTTAAATTCCCTAAAATAAAAATTTTAATGCAAAAAAGAAATTAATGATACATTTAATACTCATCTTTAAAACCCAAAAATAAGTGTATATATATGATTCAATTGCAATCCATTTTTGGTCATCAAACAATCCCTTAGTGTGGGTAAAAACGGACTCAACACAATAACACATAACAAATTCAACTTGAGATTCTTGAGAAAAGTACAAACCTAGCATGAATGTAATCAATTTACCAAAATCGATATGCATTAACCATATGATGTGACGACATGTTACTTTGTATTTTTGCATAAACTTAGCTAATTTCAAAATAAATACAAGTTCATCTAATTAATAAATAAGCTGAACTAAAGCAACCTATTTATCAACTCTAAACTCACTTCCATCAAATAACCAAACATTGCGCCACTCCCTTTTTTCACCAAAAGGGGAAAAAAGGTCGTATATTTCCATATATCTGTGAATTTTCCTTACTGTTGATTCAAGGGTTTTTTTTGGGCCGTTGGTGTTCGCTTCATAGCTGTGCTGTCTCCTCCTCCTTTGCCACCCCCACCACTTCTCCATCAACATCCGAGATTTCCTCCGCCGCTCGGCTCGTTCTTGAGTCATTGTAAGCAGTGACGAAGCTAGTGTGGTGTCGATGTCTCAGTGGTGTCAGCCAATACCCCTCTAAAAAAAAAAATTATGGCAGAAATTTAAAAAATCTACCTATAAATACGAAATAAGCTAGTGTCATGAAATGGGGCCTAGCTCCGTTGTGCAAGGTGTGCTTAGTAGGGTTGGATGAGTACCTAAGGATCGCGCGTTCGAAGCTTTCTGCCCTTGTTTTGCAGTTTTTTTTTTCAATTTTTTAAAAATTTTTATACCTTACAGTCACTCCCTAAACAAAAATCCCCATTCGATTTTCTCTCTTTGACAGTTCCACATGCATTCTGCTTTGCGATGCCCAAAACTTCAACCTCCCGCCTACACATGCAGGGTCAGAGCTATTAAGGTGCAAGAGCTGTTAATTGATACCTTAGTTTTTTCACAAAACAAAACAAGTATGGTGTATCCTATGCACAAAACAAAAGTATATTCAGAAAGGCCCGGTTCGCAGAATGGGTGGCCGGCTGTGCTTTGTGCGGGCGAACGATTCTCATGCCACGCTTAGGGCATCCGCACCCCATTACACGCATGGCAGCCCCCTCCCACGCGGGACACCCGCTCCCCCTGCAGCCCGTGCCACGCGTGTAGGGGCACGCAGGCCTCCTCGGTCAGCCGAGCCTACACGCGTCTCTTTGCTTGTTTTTTTTTTGTTTTTTTTTTTTGTTTTTTGAGGTTATAAATAATTTTTATATGATTAAAAAAATAGGTTGTGTGTTATGAAGTGGGTCCATGGTAACTTTTTCTATTGGGTTATTCAAATTGGAGTTCCATGGGTTGGAGAAGTGATGGAATGCAAGTTCTAAAAATATAAAATTTTTGCTGACGTGGCAAACTTGAGTTCCAAAAATTGACACTTGGGTTGGGGATGCCCTTACAGTGTGTTTTGTGTTTTTTGGCCACTTCAATTTAAGCTCTTCTCTCACTATCCCTACTTTTCTTTCACACAGCAGAGCCCCACGCCCCACCCCGGAACTCTCCCTCTCTCTCTGCCCAGTTGCCTCGCCACCTTCCGCCGCCAGTAGTGGCCCACCGCCACCGGAAGGCCGCCGTAGCTGATCCTGCCACCGCCTGTGTAGTCGCCAGCCAGCGAACCACGCCTGACGCCTCCAACCTCCTCCTCCTCTAGTCCAATTCCAAATTTAAGGTATAGACCAAAATCCTCAATTTTTGTTTTTAATTTTGTTATTTTGTAAATAATTATGTTTGCTTTACTGATTTTAGTTAGATTCATGTTAAATAATTGATTAACTTACTGATTTACTCATAATTCATGAATTGAATTGAAAAATGAAAATTTTACCCAATTGTTGTCTTCGCTGAAGATTTAAAGTTGGGATAATTTAGTTTGTTATTGCTTGCTTGTTTATGTTTAATTTACTAATTTTTATTGAATTTGTGTTAAATAAGTTGTTAATTTAGAGATTTACTCATCAATTAAGAAATTAGGGTTTTTCCTTTCTTGATTGAGAATTTAGGGATTAGAATTTGGGTAATTTATTGCTTAGTGCTTGTTTGTTTGTGTTTAATTGATTGAATTTAGTTAAATTTGCATTTTTTTATAATAATTGGTGGATTTAATGATTTACTAAAAACTATGAACATAAGTAAGAATTTGGTTGTGTTTTTCAGCTTGAAATGGAGAAGTTTTTCAGTTTGTTTATGATAATTTGTGTTTGTAAATAATTATGTTTACTTCATTTCAGAACTATTGTAGTTTAAGCTGTGTGTATTATTAATCTCGACGCCCCTTACTTTGAATCCTGACTCCGGCCTTGCACACATGCAGCCATAGTCCAACCGCCCACTGGTGACCGGCCCCACGGCCGATTGCTCAGTAGCTGGCATCGCGGCTCGCCAACCCCACCTTCCGACTGCCACCTCACGGCCCACCGGTCCCACCTCCCTTGCCAAATTTGTGGGTTCTACTTTTACTAGTTTAAATGCTTTAATTGAATTGAATTTGTTACTTAATTCTTCAATTTGTAGATTAATATCGTTATATGGTTTGATCTGTAAGTTTGTTTGTCAATTTCAATTCCAAATTTGTTTAATTTGTAGGTTTAATTTCAATTCTAGGTTAATTCTTCAATTTGTAGATTGGTTTGTTTTTATTGTTTAATTTGTGTGTCTATTTGCCAATTTCAATTTCAAATTTGTTTAGTTTATGGGTTTAATTTCAATTCTAGGTCAAAATTCATAGATATTTCAAAAAGTTAGCTGAGGAATCCTCGTCGTTACCTTCAAGTTCTAAATTTTAATACTCACCATTGGATGAAAATGGTGGAAACGATGTCACTCAACCACCACCGCCACCTTGTGATGCAAATACCAATTCCATTTCCTCATCTACTCAAGTTCTAAATCCGAAAACTCATTATTAGATTAGATTTTATGTAACCGTTATTTAATATCAATTTTGACTATTATTGAATTTTATATGGTGTACTATTAATTCCGGCACCTTTCTCCGAATTTCCTGGCTTCGCCACTGCTTATAAGTTTCATATCCCTCATTTGGATGGTTTTCTCTTTGGACTTCATGTTAACATGCTCTTGCTTACTGTAAACGACCCTGACCTCAGCTAATCCTTGAAATTTTGTCAATCTTTTTTTTGTTTTGTTTTGTCAATCTTAGGTAAGCTTTCCCTGCATATTTCACTCCTCCATATTTTAATATGTTTTTTTAAATTTTTAATTTTTTTACTGAACTGGGTATTTCATAGGTTGTGTGAAGGATGTGATTGTGTTTAAGATTACCAAGTATTTTGAACCTAGTTTCTGGGCTGGTCAGGTTTTGCTAAAATCTAAGATGGGGTCCTTTTCAAAGCGATTGAAACGATCTCAGAAGAGTGAGTGCGAGAGTGAGAGTGAGATGGGTTCGGCAGAAGAGCAGGGGTTCATGAATGAGGTACATACATTTATGGCTATTGCAATCCGTTTTAGATTAGTACTGTATGATTAGAGTGATGACTTGTTTCGTTTGAATTGTTGATTTTGATTGGTCTTTAATGCCCCAGGTGACTAATGAAGAGGATTCTGATGGGTCCAATGACTCCAATCGTTACTCTGATGACGAGGAAAGTGGAGGGCATGATGCCAAGAGCTCCGGAGAAGATGGAGAGGAAGAAGATGATGATGGTGATGAGGAGGATGGCGATGAAGTAGATGATGATGAAGAAGATGAAGATTATGGGAAGCAAAAAGACAATCAGAAAGATGATGAAATCGAGGAACTTGAGAAAGAGTATAGGGATCTTCAAAAAATGGAGGAGTATGTCTTTCTACTGAATTGCCTTTCATACATGACATGATACGTTGCTCGTGCCAATGTTGAACTCCTGGTTGAAGTCATGAGGAAACTGGCACAGTCTCTAATAAAATAGCATCTTTTCAGTGACAAAGTTTATACACTGATAAATAAATCAAATAGGTGGATGCATAACTAGCATCCTACACGGAGGCTATATATAGCTCTCTAAAAGATTATGTAGAAAATCTAAAACTTCCAATGCAGTGGCCCTCTCCCCCGGCCAAAGCATTGCAAAATTGCCTCTTTTGAATATCTGGTTTGTCAACTTTCCCCCTTTTTTTCTTTTTTTCTTTGGGGGAGGGGGGGGGGGGAACGGGAGGGGTTCAGTTGACAAGACTGAATCTGTCATTACATGAGCTTAGCCCTTGGTGTGAATGCTGTTTTTTTCTTGTTTTGCCTCTCTATTTATGGTCTTGTTCCTTTCTTCTATGTGCTGATCATTTCCCAACAATGAACAACAGTCAGAGAGAAAGCTACTCTGAGTTGGAGCGAACTAAGCTTATTTACGTTCTCTCTCATTGATGTTTGCTCCTGTTTGGAAAATCAAGACTTTTGCCAGAGGGGCTTGCAGCATTGTGCCATTGTTTACTGTCCACTTTAAAATTTGTCATTGGGAAATGTTTTGCTAAGTTGTCACCTGCCCTCCTCTGTTCCTCCCCTAGTGTAGTAAATAGTTGATGTCTTCCAGATTTACGGTCGAACAGAAATTACCTCTCTAATTAACTGTAGAGATATGACCTTAGGTATCTTACTTCTGTGCATCGCACCCAGGGTGATACTTTGGGTTAATTTCTTTGGGTTTGGTTAGGTTGAAGGCTTGTTTAGGTTGGTTTTGGAGCTTTTCGAATGGCTGAGGGAGTTGGAAAGAAGTCATTACTGGTGGGGAACCTGCACCACTCCTTTGGTCATAATGTTCCGGGTGATCTCAATTTAGTTCTTGTCTTGAGAAATTGGTGATTTCAATGACATGTCGAATAATAATGCATTGATGGCTGCTCGCCATTTTGAAATGTTTAGGATGCCTTAGTTCATTTTAGGGAAAAAAGGATAAGAGAAGATGATTGTCTGACACTTACTTTAGTACCCTTCTGTTGATTTTTCCGTGTTGTTTGTTCCTTTAGAAATTTGATACAAAACTTAAAGCGACACAAGGATGAAGATCTTCTCAAGGGACAGGCAATCAAGAGCCAGAAGGTACTTTACATGTCTTATGTCGTTCAGGATATTGGCAAACTTGCTTCTGTATTTGACCGGTTCTCGTTGTCCTGATGCAAAGCCCCACCCCTTGAATACGATGCTGTATACAGAAAGTTTTTATTTTGCTTTTATTATGGTATCATTCTTGTCAGACTCGAATGAAACTTTTTGTGGCTGAAGTGAAGTTTTCTTATGCAATCCTCAATAATGTTAATGTTTCTATGGTCAGTGCACAGCCAGAATTGATTGTAGTTTTTATGCCTATGACTTCTTGTTGTTATGCTGGCAGAGTTTGACAATTTGAGTTTGAGGGCAGTGACATGAACCCTTATATGCACTAAATTATATCGCTGAAAGTTCTTGTCATATGCAGGCTTGTTTGTGATATCGCGACTGGTTTCGTTGTCTCTATTAGGATATTATATCTGTCTAAGTATTGTTCCTGATGCTTTTCGAATTGTAAAGGGTAGTCATATTGTCATTTTTCTCCATTTAACATCTCCATGTTTTTCCCTTGTAGGCTTTGTGTGACAAAGCTCTTGAAATTAGATTCTTACTGCAGAAAGCATTCTCTAAATCGAATAAGTTACCACAGGTAACTATTTTTGTCTGTCTAATTCGGGCAGTTTTCATTCCTATTTGTTTTGTATTAGTTGTCACATTTTTTTTTATTTTTTTTAAATGTCTTGGAAAAACTGTTGCAATTGGTTCTAGGAACCAGTCCGATCATTCTTTTGTGAGGCAGATGACGGAGTATCTGCTGCATATTCAGATCTCATTACATCATCTAAGAAGACAATAGATTCGCTACTGCAATTACAAGAGGTATAACCTTTTAAACTTCTTTTTGTGTAGGACTTAAAATATTGAGTTATGAATTTTTACTCTACTTCGCTTGGTATTTGATGACTGCTGATATTGATTTGTTGATATAGGCTTTAGTAGAGAATAATCCATCAATTGCTGATGTTGCAGAAGGTATGTTTCAGATTTAATTTCTATTTGGTGTGTCAATGCTTTAGTAATGTCATTTATTGCAAAGGTTCCCTAATCTATGCTGAGCATTTAGCTTTTTGGAAAGCCGGGGACTTAGCAACGGCCTACATGCCCTTAAATTTGTGTTAACACTGCATGTTTTCTGGGTCATGGTTTCAGTTTGTTTTCGTCCTGATACAAATAAATATTTTGTCCTATCTGCTGGACAAAGTAAACAATATGGGACCGAATCTGGCGTGCTCCAACAGTTCTGAAGTCATTCTCTAAACAGATATCTTCCTTAGGAAATTTAGGCTTGTAGAGAAGGCCGACATGACTCTGCTGACACTGATATATGAGGGTACCTTAGATAGTAGAGTCATCCTGTGTTGCTTGGGCATCTGCGAGCGTCCAATTTTATATTCAAGTTCTTAAGACTTGCCCATTGTCATAGAGGTTTTACACATTTTGATATTCCAAAAAAAAGGTTTTGCACATTTTGATCTGCCCAAAAATGGGTGTCAGATGGCTATTTCCATGTCAGAATGTCTAGTATTTTGACATGAATACATGAGATGATAGAACAACTCCAGATTATGAGCAATGTAGACTCTATCAAGGGTTGTTGTCGTTTGTAAACTCTATCAAGGGTGTCGTGGAGGCGGGATAACCCATTCTGGTGGAGTCCTACTGTTGTAATAGGCTACATAGTACTTACCCGGACTCGGCATTTGGGCCTGCTGTACCCGTATCAACACGATCTGACGTGGATTTGAACAAGGGATACGGATTAGACCCACCTAAGTCAGTTGGCCATGGTGGCGGCTGGTAAATATAGAGGGCACTAGGGCAGGGGCATGATGGAGATGGGTTTATGATGCGGAGATGTGGCCAGCCGGGGGTGTAGAAGCTTATTGCTTGACATGTTGGAGATCAATTTTTTTTGGGGGGGGGGGGGGTTGAGGCAGGCAGGCTTCCATCTTTGTGTTGCAGTGCACTGCCTCTGCCGCTCATTAGGGTTTCTTTTTGCCTTCTCTTGTTTTTTGTTTTTCTTGTTTTTGGGTATTGTTTTTAATAAGATACTTGATAGTGAGCTGTTGAGACCAGTTGATTTTTAGAACGGTGGAAATTGACGAGACCAATTTGGATTGGAAGGGTCCATTTCTATTAGAGGTTATAAGTTCTAGTATTTAAAAGGGAAAGGGTCATATGTTCTACATCTATAATATGGGCCAATCCATTAAGATAAACATAAGAAAACAAAAGGGTTCATATATTCTACTGATTTTAAGGAAAAAAATATATTTCTTGTCCAAATTTTGAATGTGTCCCCAACCCTGTGTGTTGATGACTAGGACGGTGTCCCTGTGTCCTTAATTTTTAGACCTGTGTCTTAAGTCGTGGGTAACATGGGTGATAGGAGTTTCTTGTGATACGAAACCTGAGCCTAGAATATGAACTGCTCATGGGTCCTTTGTTCCCTCTCTCTATTAGAAGCACAATCCTAATGACATGATAGCACTGATATATTCATAACTATGACATGGGACTGTCATGGCTATCACAATATTGAGGACGTAGAATCACATTAGTGGACCCCTTTTGTTTGGAGTTTGTGACTTTGTGTGCGGGTTTGGTGGTGGGATAAAGGGATTCGGAGATAGAAAAGTCTGATTATGGGAAAGGGACTGGACTTAGCTTTTATCACTCCTAAAATGAACACCTGAATGAGCTTGTTAAAGATTATCTAGTCAGTAGATGTGCCAAACATTCGATTGGTTTGGGGCAAGTCATTCTCAATACAGGAGGCAGGACTTTAAGTTTGTTGCTTTTGGTCCAATAATTAGCCTTAATATTACAAGCAACATTTGGAGGAAATTTCTCATTAGGTTTGGTTTGGGTCAGATCAATTTGGGCTCATGTGAATTTGGATTAACCCTATTTTGGGTCCCAAGAAAGGTATGCTTCTGAGACATTCAGTTTGTATATTGGGTACGCTTATTTATGTGGTTGGTTGGTGCCAAGAATGACTTATGGAGTTGGTCCCTAATGCCATGTTAATCATTATAGATATAAGTCCGACAGAATGGATCTGGATGTCTTGATAGGCTACATACTATGGGAGGTTCTGATTGGGTTCTTCTAGGTTTTTCTTTTCTTTTTCTTCCCATTTTTTTGGAGGTGGGGGGGGGGGTTCAGATAGACCATTAAGCACTATATAGTTCTTGGACTCTAAATAATCTTATGTGCTGGGATGTTGCAGCATAGATACTCGTCTTCTATAAAGTTTGGCCTGTTTACACCTACTGAAAATCTATGGTTATCTAGTTGCTTTGTTCTTTCTGAAATCTGAATGATGACCTTCAAAAAAAATTTTGCCGTCTAGTTTTTACATTGCATTATAAGATGTACTTTATTCTTACTCTGATGCAGGATATGGCCTAGTACATGCTTATCTTATGGAAAATTGCTTTGTTTGCTGTTGTTGAATATTGGGTTATCTAGGTAAAACTTTCTTTTGGTTACTTGCTTGTTTATAAAGATCTAGGATAAAGCGAATGGAGACTTTTAATTCTGGTGCAACCAATATTTTTCTCTGTGCCATGCTGTCTGTTTGAATGGCTTTGACACTTTATGGGGGTGGTTCGTAAGTTGATGTCTAGCAGATGACTATATGAGACCTTGTGAAGTTTTTGTGGTTACACTGTATGCCTATATGACACTGTATGCCTATATGACTATATGACTATATGACACTGTATGCCTCTTCAATTCTTGAAGGAATTCTGTTCAATTTGGCATGTGAAGTGTGGTCTTCTTCTGCTATTTCTTTCCTTCTCTGACCTTTCTTCTAACTGCTTTATGCTTATGTATTCAGAAGGGGAATCGCAATCGTCTCTGAAATCCGCTGATAAGTCTAACAAGATGGATGTTGAAAAGGAGAAAGAGTGGCTACAAATTTCTCAAATGCAGTCAAGGTGACTTTAATTTTTTTTTGACCCTGTTCAATGCTTGGTGTAATATTTTCTCGTAAAGTGACTTATGTGATCCCCATTCGTCTCATCATCTAATTTCCCTGCTTTATAGTCAGTTCTATTCGCATATTAGTGTGTGAAAGATAGGGATCATTGTGACACACCTGCTGTATTTTAAGAAACCAGTCAATGCCTACTTACCAAAAAAAAATAAAAAATTAAGAAGCCAGTTAATGCCTTGGAAAGCATGTTTTGCACATATGTTAAGCGTAATGATGCCATTGCAGTGTATGTTCTGTTCTGGATAATTATGAACATTAGGGTCCATGCGAATGAATTTGCTGTCTTTCATGTGATAGAGTGGCAGCATTCAGGAACAAAGCAGTGGATAAATGGCAGAGAAAAGCTGATGTTCATAGTGGTGCTGTTGCAAAGAAAGCGAAGTTATTGGCTTTCAATCAGGTAACTTTCAGCCTTGTGCTGAGAAGTGATTCTTTGCTGCAGTTGCTGTATATCTGACTTCTGGCTCATATCTATCCTGTAGAATATAAGCAATCAAGTTGCGACATGCATGAGGGATCCGAGTAAAATGATTAAGAGTATGCAAATTAGAAGGGACGCCGCTGGTGTATTTGGCTCTGTAAGTTCCTTATTTGTTAGAACCCACTTCTGCTAGATCTCGTTTCATGTGGAATCCCATATGATAATTTTTCCCCCCTGTGCAGGTTGCACCACAGGCTGCGAAAACAAATGAGGAGGTACTTTATAGTATTAGATGCTTTGTAGTTCAGTGTGCATTTGCATTTTAGTTTTATGGAGAAAATGAAACTTTGCTGGCTGACAGTGCATCTAATAACTGTTCAAGACAGTAAAGTGGGGTACCATAAAGGAAAACTAACTGTTTATTGCGTAGATCAGATTGAGGAGGAAGTGCAAAACCCTTGTTCAAATGAAAGCCTTATTGACGGATAGTGAACTATTGAGTCTTAACAGTTCTGGGTTATGCACAAAGCAGGACATTTCTACAGACTTCTACTAATGAATTCAATCAACTTTTGACTGAAAAGAGCACGTCATAGTTGACTTGTCTCTTGAACATCATCAAGCCAGAGAAACTATTGTTAAGCTGCAAACTCATTGTGCATGAAGGTTTTCTTATTCAGATCATGATTCCAGTATATAGAAGTTTTCTGATGTAGATCTTGTTCAAGGTCTACCTGGACATAGTATATTAGATGCTACGATCGTGTTGCTGTCACTTTCATTATTGACATGTGCTGTCAATCGTCCAGCATTTGAAATCAGAGGATTCCATTGGGAAGGGTTTTTTTTTGTTTTTGTTTTTTTGGGGTGTATGAGAATGCACAAAAGCCTGATATAAGCAGGATCAAAACCCAAATCTTTAGTAACATCTAATAAACTTTACCAACTGTGCTATCTTGCTCTTGGGTCATGATGGTTTTGCCTCACTCCGGTTTAAGCTAGTCAATTCTTTCCTTTGCCCTGGTATATTCAAGCCATTTTCCTTTGCATTAATTTTCATCCACCTTCAGTTCCACTTTCATGATATTTTCTGAGCATTTGTCTGGGTTTAGTGCACTTATTAGTAATCATATGCCTTGTAGCTGTGAATTTAGGTTTTTACTCCGTCGAATTGAGGTTTTTACTCTGTCTTGATTGCAGTTAACATTTTTCTGTGCTTAGTCCTTGTCTCATCACTCACTTTATAATGTAATGACTTCTAACTAATAGGGAAATGCTGAGGGTGATCCTGAACTCTTGGACGACTCTGATTTCTACCAGCAGTTATTGAAAGAATTCTTTGAGACGGTTGACCCAAAATCTTCTGGTATGTTTCTTATAGCTTGCTTTGGCAATGAGTTCGTTTGTCTGTTGTTGTTGGCCCTGACCTTAATAGAAAGAGATCTTGTACTCATACTATGTTAATGACTTTATCTCCACTGTCGTCTTCACATCTTGTGCCATAATATTGAGAAATGCGGGTTACTGCTACATTGATTTTAACAGCAATCATTAATCTACTAGTCATGTAAGTATATCTTGCATTAAATATCCGCAGAGCCAGCATTTTATGCTCTGAAGAGGCTTCAATTAAAGAAAAGGAAGGTGGTGGATAGACGAGCATCTAAGAGCCGCAAGATCAGGTTAGTTTTCTACACTGAATGCTTCTTTTGTATCGTGTCTCGGTCTCAAATAGTGCGATCCATGTTAACTTGACCAATTCCTACAGATACCATGTCCATGAAAAGATCGTGAATTTCATGGCTCCTCAACCAGTGAACCTTCCTCCAATGGCCCCCAAGTTATTTGAGAATTTATTCGGGCTCAAGACTCAGAAGCCTTCATCAGCTGCGTAGAAGAATGCTCGAATCCTTAAAATTTTGTATCATGCTTGTATCAGTGAAAATTTTTTGCAGAATTTGTAGGTGGGTAACTTACGTACGTAGAGGAATTGTGTGCGGCGCCAATGTTTTTCGATTGATTTTGGTTCATATTATACGTAAATTTGCTTATGAAGGAATCAATACAGGAAGATTTTCAAAGCAACGGTTGGATGCTTGAATTCATTTTCAGCTATGTCTGCATGATTAGTGAGTGAATCCATGCGCTAAATTCACTGCATTGTCCTGATACTTGCGGACCCTTTTTGGTAGGTAAGACCTGAGATGACTAATCTCAACCTGCACCTAATACGAGGATATTAATCCGTCTTCATAGTTCCATTTGTTATTTTATTTATAAGAAAAATTATTTATCAACTTAATGGACCAGAGTTGTAATTCAACCTTGATAGGATCGAAGTTTCATCTCGATTGTGGATGTTTTATGACTTGTAATTAATTGAATTTTTATGTTTCCCTTCCAAATACGTGCAACAAAATTTAGTTGTCATGCTTTTTAATCACTATTTTTTGGTAAAGGAGGTTTTGATTATTAATATGGATCATGTATACTTTTTTTGTGTCAATGTACTTCCATAGATTTTATCCGTTATTTAAAATGATATGCTGTAAGCCTGTAATTGTGGCACTTTTGATAGGAGAGAAAAGAAACACAATTAAAATTATCTTTCTTCCAATGGTCGACTGAAATGTTCCTATGCATTTAGTTTAAAAAAAAAAAAATCAACATACGGTGACTTTAATGAGTGTTCAACAAATATTCATGTATTGATTGAAAAAGGGACCAATAAATGTTGATATTGATTGGCGGCCCCCCCCCGTTTAAGCCTTCATTTAGGGGAAGACTGAATACCTTCATTGCTGTTTCAGTGGAAGGGAAGATGCAAGGGGAGTAGTCACCATTGAGGGGATGCAGATACTAAAGGTCGAGAAGTTTAAATATCTAGGCTCGATCATTCATCATGAATGAGACATCGACAAGATATTAGCTATCGCATAAAAGTGGGCTGGCAAAAATGGAAGTATGCTTCATATGTGCTGTGCGATAAGAGAATGCCTTTAGGACTAAAAGACAAAGTTTATCGTATGGTAGTTAGACATGCTGTGTTATATGGATCGGAGTGTTGGCCTTTAAAAAAGACTCAAGTCCAAAGGTTACTGGTAGTAGAGATGAAGATGATTAGATGGATGTGTGGTTACACGAGAATGAATAGAATTGGTAATGGGGAAATCATAGACTTCGTTAAAGTGACCCTCATCAAAGATGAGCTTAGAGAAATAAGACTCAGGTGGTTTGGCCATGTGAAAAAGGAGTGAGGACGCTCCAGTGAGGAGATGTGAGAGTGTTAACATCCCAAGGTGTAAAAGAGGAAAGGGACGTCTAAAGAAGAGTCTGGATGAGGTGATTAGAGAGGACGTGACTTAAGATAGGAGACTATAACATAATAGGATTAAGATCTTAGATCGCAAAGAATTAGCCTCATAGTTGGTCACCCCGTTGAAGTAGAGTGGCTTTGGTTGTTGTTTTTTTGTATGTTATGTTTGCATGCAGGTAGTTTATGCGTCTTAGAGGAGACATTGTTTGCCTACCTCTATGTGTTAAGGTATAGTATCTCCATCTGTTTGCCCGGTTGTATTTATGGTTACATAGTTACTGCCACATGATTTTTTCTCTTTTTTCGTATTTCTTAATTCATTCCCTGCGACTTATCCTTAGTTTTTCTCATAAAATGTTTTCATAAAATCCTTCTTCTATACTATGCTTTCACAAAATTTGGTTTTTGTGGGTCTCTTGGAATCAGTCTCTCTACAGACAGGATTGTCGGTCGAGGTAAGGCTGTATATATCTGTATCTCTCCAGACACCGCGAAAGCGGGTCCCACACTGGGAGTTATTGTTGTTGTTGTTACGCCTTTATTTGTTAAAATACGTTGATTTTTTTTCATATATTTCATATTTTCATTTTTAAATCAAAAAAGTTAATGTTGAAGTTTTTTTAGCCTTCAGTTGTTGAAATACCTTGATTTCCCTAAGATCTAATAGATAAACAAAAGAACATAAATTAATTAAAAAGGTCCAAAAAAACCATACATATGATAGTCTAGTGTAGACTTGACAAAAACTGACCCGATCCAAACCCACCTGAAAATATTGGATTTTGAACATAGTTTTCTCAACCCGAACCCGAAAAAAATTGAAACCAAAAACCCGCAAATTAGCGGGTCAAACCCGGTCCAAACTTGAACCCCCCGCTTGGCTCGAACATTATATCCTTTCTTTTTTATTTTTCTCTAATTTATCCCTTGTAACAATAATAGTTAGTCATTTTTATCGAATTGTTTAAAAAGACATTTTATAACTATTGCATCGATTTACAAATTAAAGAATAATAAACTTATTTTTTCTTCTCCATTATCTGAAAATAATATCGTAGACAACTTTTAAATTGAAAAAAATGGGTATAAAATTGCATGAAATAATTGTGTAATCTTTTAAAAAAAATTAATTTAAAAGAAGACAACAACAACAACAACACCTCCTAGTGTGGGTCCCGCTTTCGCGGGATCTGGGGAGATCCAACTGTAGGCAACCTTACATCTACCGGCATTCCTACCCGTAGAGAGGCAGAAAGAAGATAAGCACTAGAGATACGTAAGTCATAACACTATATACTTAGTTAAACAAATATGTGTTATTATTTTTTAAATTAATTAATTTGTAATAATTTAAAAGTTTGATGTTATAACTGCAAGATAATATCTTGTACTTCTTTTATTCAATTTTAATTTGTTTTCGTTCTAACTAGTATTGAACTATGATACTAATAATAGGAAAACGGCTAGTCGTATTCGTATTGAGGTCGGCCCGTTAATAAACTTTTATCTGATTGGACATTGACAAGTTAGTTAATAAAAATATTAAATTATTAAATAGGTTATTAACGGTCAAACTGCTACAACCTGTTAAAATGGCATAGACGGGCTACCTATAAATGCCTGACCCTCTATTGACCTTCTTTCAATGTACGAGTCGATTTGCCCAAAACCAAGTGGTGCTTGATTCTTTGCCGGCTCATACAAGATGTTCATATATTATAATAAAAAGTTTGAATATTTTTAATTTTTTTTTAGAAATTACAAATATTATGCCTTTTCATTAAATACTGATAATTTTGAGTAATAAATATGTAGAATTTTTGATTTTAAAAAAAGAAAAATAATTCACAGAAAATGCACTCTAAACCAGTTGCATTGATCCGAAACCCGTAAAACCAAAATACACTTGTCCGTATTTTACCCGAACCCGAAATACACCCGACCCGTGTTTTACCGGAACTTGAATACACCTAACCTGTATTTAACTCATCCGCGCGAATTGACAGGTCTAGTCTTGTGGTTAGAAGCCTAGGACATATGGGAGTAGACTTGTCAGTTCGGGCGAGCAAGTTAAATACAGGTCAGGTGTATTCGAATTTAGGTAAAATACGGGTCGAGTATATTTCAGGTTCGAGTAAAATACGGATCAGGTGTATTTCGATTTTACGGGTTTCGGATCAACCCAACGAGTTTAGAACGCCTTTTCTATGAGTTATTTTTCTTTTTTTAAAAAAAAAAATTCTGCATATTTATTACTCAAAATTATCATTATTTAATGAAAATGCATAATAATTATAATTTCTCAACAGAATATTAAAATATTCAAATATTTTATTATATTATATGAACATCTTGTATGGACGGGTAAAGAATTAAGCTTCACTTGATTTTGGGTAGATCGACTCGTACATTGAAAGAATGTTAATAGTGGGTCGATCATTTATTGGGCAGCCCGTCTAGAGCATTTTAATGGGTTGTAACAGTTTCACCGCTAATAATCTATTTAATGATTTAATATTTTTATTAACTAGCTTATCAATATCCAATTTGGTAAAACTTTATTAATTGACTGTCCCCAATACGAATATGGCTAGTCGTTTTTCTACCGTTAGTGTCATAGTTCAAGACTAGTTAGAATGAAAATCAAATAAAATTAAATAAAATAAGTACAAGATATTATCTTGCAGGTATAACATCAAAATTTAAATTATTATAAATTAATTAATTTAAAGAAAATTAGATGGATTTGTTTAATTAACTATATAATGGTATGACTTTCGCATCTTTAATGCTTGTGTTATTTTAAATTAACTTTTTAAAAAAGATTAGATAGTTATTCCATGCAATTTTATACTTATTTTTAACGTTTTTTTATTTAAAAGTTGTGTACGGTTTTATTTTCAGAGAATGGAGAAGAAAAAATAAGGTTATTACTGTTTAATTTGTAAATAGATGCAACAGTTATATAATGTCTTTTCAAAATACTCAATAAAAATGACTAACCATTATTGTTAAAAGAGATAAATTAGAGAAAAATAAAAAATTAAGGATATAATGTTCGGGTCCAGCAGGCAGGTTCGGGTTCGGGTCTGGTTTGACCCTCTAATTTGCGGGTTTTTCGGGTTCGGTTTATTTTGGGTTCGAGTCGAGAAAATCGTGTTCAAAGCACAAAATTTTCGGGTAGGTTTGGATTGGGTTTTTGGATCGGGTCAATTTTTGACAGGTCTATATAGGAGTATATTATTCTTTAGGGTGTGGAATTGGTGAAAAATTAGAAGTGCGAAAATTTTGGAGATTTTTATAAAAAAAGGGGAAAAAGGAGTCTTATATATTAGGAACAAAAAGTGTTCTCTGGTATAATTTAAATTTAAAAAAAAAAGAAAAGATTTTTGGCAGAGAAATGGAATAATTTTATATTCCCCTAATGGTCCTCCACAAAACAACTGGGAGAGAAATAACAAATAAGTGACGATTGAAAGAACCCTAAGCAAAGGCTAAATGTCATCTGTCCATCATGCGCCTTTCCTCCTCTTCTTCTTCGTTTTCTCTCACTTCACTCTCTGTCCTTCGTCACACCTTGTGCCGCCATTTCAGCTCCACTTCCAAGCTCCCAACCCTCACAAAAATCCCATATAAGCACCGAACAAGGGCCATCAAACAAGCCCAAGGAGTACTCACAGACTACCTCCACACCACGAGGGCACTGGCATACACCTACGCCGAACACATCGGCAAGAACTCATTCTACTCTCTCTCTGACCTCATCTCTCAGGTGCATTTTTCAGCCTCTGATTTCCGCAGGACCTTCCTCAAGTTCCTTAGGTACAATCCCATCAATGAATTTGGGTTTTTTTATGAAAGTATTGGGATTGATTATCTTGATGTTCCTAGGTTTTTGAAGGCAAATGTTCACTTTTTCTCTGATGATTCGAGTGTTTTAGATGCTGCTTGTGCACTTGCAGGATTTGGGTTCCCTTGGGATAAGTTGGGGATCTTGTATGTTGAGAAATTTTCAATCTTTGGGAAAGAACCTGGGTTTTTGTCAGCTAGGCTTAATGGGTTGCTAGCAATTGGGTTTAGTAATCAACAGGTGGTTGGTATTTGCTTGGCTTTTCCTCTTTTGTTGGATGTGGAGTTGGGTTCGAGTGGTGAAATTGATGCTTTGGTGGATGATTTGAGGAGGGTTTTTGTTGATTTTGATTTGGGGAGTCAAGTTGAAGGAAATGTGGATGTCTGGTATGAAGTTTCCAGGAAAATCAAGGTTTTTTATGATTTGGGTGTGGACAAGGGAAAGGTTGGGGAGGTCATGGATAGGAGCAAAACTGTTTTCATTGACTACCCAGAGAAGGATTTTGTTGAAAAGGTGGAGTTCTTTTGTAGGCTAGGTGTGAATAAGAGGGATGTCGGTTTCTTGCTTCTTCGGTATCCGGGCATTTTGAGCATCAAGTTCGATGATCGTGTGATTTCTGTACTAGGGGTTTTGAATCATTTTGGCGTGCAGTCGAAGAAATTAAAGAAAGTTATGCATAGATACCCATATGTATTTGGTCGAAACAAGATGGTTCATTTGCCCCATATTCTGAGAGCCCTGGATCTTCATGAATGGTTCTTTAATAGGATCAAGTGTGGGTATTATCATTTGTGGGAAACTTATGATTTAAGTAGCCCTGATGAGGGAGCTGATGTGAGTTATTTACGGAACTTGGAGAAAGTCAAAAGCTCGATAAGATCTGATTACGCCACAAGTAAATTGCAGTTTTTCCATTGGATTGGGTTTGGAGAAAACAAGTTTACCGTGAAGCTCTTGACCACGGTACATGGTTCTGCTAGTGACTTGCAGGAGCGGTTTGATTTCCTATTGAATGAAGGCATTGAGTTCTCCAAGATCTGTAAGATGATAATCTGTTCACCCAAAGTCCTAAATCAGGAGATTCCCTCTCTTAGACAGAAAATGGACTACTTTAGAGAGGAAATGGGTCTGTCTCTGGAGCACCTTGAGGGTTTCCCAGCTTATTTGATGTACAACCTAGAAAAGCGGATTAAGCCAAGATACAGATTCCACGTATGGCTTACTGAACGGGGCTGGTGTAAGAAAAAATATTCCCTTTCAAGCATAATTGCCATTAGCGAAAAGGGTTTCCTGGCCCAACTTTCTTGTATACATCCGGCAGCACCGCTGCTTTGGTTGGAGCAGTCTTCAAAGAGGAAACAGATTCATGAAAATTCAGGAGACTAACAATGATACAGTGATCGATACAGGTTCTCGAGAAATGCTTCATTTTGTAGACTTGAATAAGTTTTATGTGATTGATGTTCATACAGGGCCAATTCATTTATATGGTTCGGGATTTGATCCTATGTTTATTAGAAGAACGTCTGGATCTGGTCCTGTGTTTATAAGGAGAACCATGCAAGGTTTACTTATATGGGTCTTTGCTGTGAGCTAGTCTTGTACATTTTAGGGATTTTGATCATAGTAGATGCGTTCTGTATTGTCGTATGATGTTTCCTGTTAACTAATTTATTCACTGGTTCTTGTATTCCCCTCATTTTGTGCTGTATCAGCACTTCAGCAGCACCTGTGTTCTTACTCAAATTTGCTAAGTCCTTAAACGGGACTTTCTTCTGAGGAGCTGTTCTGATGATGGATGTTCAAAGGTAAAACTTGCTGCGGTGAAGAAACATTCCATGTTGCATCAGGTGGATAGTTTGGACCTTTTGTTCTTGTTCTTGCCGATTGTGCTGTACATATGCAGTACAGTGAAGTCTGTTGGATAAGTTATGTTTGATGGACTCACGTAATACGCTGAGAATTTCTTTCCATGCAATTATATCTCTTATGTCGACCATGACTGAACAATCTTTTTCCTTGTCCGGGTAATGTTGCTTACATCTTTTACTTTCTCGTGTCTAGCCCTGATCAGATCCATGATGGCTGGTCATGCTCTCCCTTTTTTATCATACGCACTTCAACTGCAGAGGGGAAACTTGAGTTGATGTACTCCACAATTGGTTTATCAGACTTGGTCTGTGTGTTTTGTAGAATCATGCAAACAAAATGACAATGGAGTGACAAGCATGGAGGTTTTCGTTGTCATGATAGTTGGGACCATGTCTAATAAAGACATTTGGCCTATGGAGTATTTATTCTAAGTCATACATATCCTTTGATCAAAAACATGGTTCTCTTGCTTCTATCTTGTTGGCATTTCTGTGATCCTGATAAAGGTATCACATTTCCTGCTTACTTTCTTGCATCAGACTTGTCTTCCCTTCTGTAGCACAAATTATAATATGATCCCAAAATTATTACAAGTAGTCCTAAAAACACAATTCCTTCCCCCTTTGACAAATTGCTGTCACAACTCACAAGTAGGTTATGTGTGTGTGTTTGTTCTTTTCCTTGTTTGTTTTGGCACAATTTGCAAATGGTAAGGTTGATAGGTTTCAATTTCAAGTCAAGAATATTAACGTCTAGCATTTTTATAGTTGAGGTAACTAGTGTATTCAATTCTGTAACTTATAGTTGAGTTCATCAATTTATTCAATTCTATAACTTACACTGACATTCTACGATGGGAAATCTGGGAAGCAATATATTCTTGTGCGACTTTTGCACAAATTATGGAAGAAGGCTAATTGAACCCTCTTACATACCCTGAATAATCAGGAAAATTGAGTATACAGTATACATACATATGTACATTCACACACATTTACATAACGACATACAAATACAATGAACTGGGCATGGAGATGCCCCAAGCAAGTTATTTGCATAATAACTTGTCATTCTATTTCCCTCTTACACATATAATTACATTCTACTCGCACTTGCAATTTTAAGTTGGACAATTAGAGGGCTTAAGACAAACTTAAAGAATTCCTAAATAATCAACGAGGTAGCTGAAACCTCAATTCTAAGCAGCCTCCCACACAAGTCCTCTAGAGTTGGAAAAACTGATTTGAGATTTGAAGCTCGAATTGAATGTTCTATACCTATAATTGACCTGACAAGCGAAAAAAGTCACCTTAAAATTGGACCCGAAATTTGAATCGAACTAGACCCAAAGTTCTCTAATTTTTTTCAAGACAAACTTATTGGATCACACATCAATTGATTTGAAATTGGCCTAAACCGAAAATGATCGGACCTAAACTTGAATGTACTCAGAATGTCATCAATCTGACATTTTACCTACTTTAAACTTCACTTGCCTCGTATATGAACCGAGCAACCCATTGATCAGATTTTATCACACAAACCAAAAAGAGGGAAGTCAGTCGGAGAGAAGTGGCGACTGGCAAGTAAGATGAAGACCTGAACATCGAATGACAGAAAGGGCAAAACGAACTGAGTAGCATCCAGAAATGAGCTGAGAGAGAGAGAGAGAGAGATAGAGAGAGAAAGTCAGCAAGAGATGGAGGAGCAAAGCAGCGTGAGGAACAGCGGAGAGGTTAGGGTTGGAGAGGAATGGGTGTGGGCCACAGCTAGTGTAGCCCAACTAGGGTGGGGGATCAGGGCTTATCGCAAAGGCTACGCCGGGGATTGCCGGTTCATGCCGTTCAAGGCCTTTGCCGTCGCCTCTCTCTTCGTCGGAGCCGCCGCCACCGCCGCCGTAGGTGCTCTTAAAGCCTCCGGCATCCATAAGGTCGGTCTTTCATCTTGTCTCTCCTCTTCCGTTGTTTATGAAAGATTGGATTTTGGTTTAATTCATCAGTTTCTAGAAAACCTAATTGGTTTGCTCAATTTGAGTTTGCGTTGAGTTTTAGCGTGAAAGCTTGATGTGGGTTTATCAATGTAGAAGTTGACCCCCCCCCCCCAAAAAAAAAAGGAGATGTGAAGCTTGTTGTCTTGATTTGAAGGGGAATCATGATCTGGGTTGTGTTTATTAAACTGTTTGGATAAATTCCAGCCCAGTTGTTCATGTTCTCTACTGGTTTTAGTGCTGTTTGTCTAAGAATTCGGGTTTCCATTTTGTGCTGTATGGATCACAATCTCTCAAAAGCTAACAATGGGTTGATATAGACTTGAGACTGGATATCGTTTGAATTTTATGGTGTAAAATATTCTTCTATGTAGTAGTCAATTCAATACAGGAAAATGGTTTACCTAGAGTCTGGCCACTCTTTTCAGTTACTATGGAGAACTGGCTTCTTGAAAATAGAGGATCCTCCTTACCTTGTGTTGCCCACTGAGTCCGTTTCATTCTGAGCCTGGACGAAATAACAGCATATCTCTGGTCTTTTGGATTCTTTCCCACTCTTGGTGAAGAACTGAGGATGATGGCTTTAGAAAGGAGGTAAATGTGACTATGTGAGTGACAATATGGTGTGACAGTGGATAAAGAGCTTTTCAGGTAACCTCAAAATCAGTGGCTCTCTAACCACTTCCGATGGTGTTATGAATGTATTTTCCTGTGGCGGTCGATCTTTGCCTCTGAAGGACTACACCACCGGAGCTTAAACTATGAATGATTACTCAACTTTGTGGCAAAAAGCTAAGGGAATTGTCAGTACCTTTGCCTTTAATTGGTGTCCAAGAGACCTGTCCTTCTTCCAAGTAGCTTAAAAATTCACAATTTGGGTGACTTTTTCTGTTTTTTTGGACCGTAGTGGACTAATGCAATATGTCTCATTGAACCGTCCCTAGTTGTTTTATGGCAGTCACTTGTTAGTCTTCACTTTTTAAATTCAGGATCAAACCGAAACTCTGTCAGTGCAATTCAATTGCAGTGCTGCGTGCATCTGACTAGTTGATTTGGTTATCCTCCAAGAGCTATTTTCTGTGCTTTGCTTCTTGTCTGAAGTCTCCTACATAACTTGCGCTTGTTTTGTAGTGCGATAACTAATTATTGTTCTTTAATCTTGATCATGGGTGTACTGCCTGTACTTGATTCTTGCACATCAGTGAATGCGTAGATTCGACAAATCAGGCATTTCATGGACATGATTTTAGGGGATTCAATCGGATGACAATCATGACATGATTTGGAAAATGCATTTTGTAGCTTGTTTTGGGTAAGTATGCATGAATGTTAAACCTCTCCTGCCCCTTCTTTGGGTCCTTCTACAGCTGGGGCGGACCTGGGAGGTGCCTCTCTTTTGTTTTTTTGTTTCCTCTTTCCCCCTTTTTCTGTTGTTTTTTTTTTGGGGGGGGGGGGGGCCCCCCTACTGATGTACAGTTTGGGCCAACATTGTGATTTAATAGACGATGTTGCTAAAGAGGACTCATTAGGGGTGTTTCTGTTTAGTTATTCTGTGAATGGGGGTTGACATGCTGGGTTGATTAGGGACTCGGGTGTTTCTGTCATGCTTGGTGCTGGACTACTGTCCTACCTTGACATGTTTAACACCCCTTACCTGTGTTTGACTTTGACATTCTACCAGTTTCTTACTCTGTGGGAGTGTCTATTGATTTTGAGTGGTTGTTTAGTAATGGAAAATAGACTGTGTTAGTTGAACAAAAGAACTTGAAGTTGAAAGCACTGGTTTGGCTTATGGTAACTAGGATAATTGATTGCTAGGGTAGTTGGTTGCAGCTTGGCTTATGTATATGTGCTTTTGGATTGAGACCATGGATCACCGCGAATGTAACCATTTGTGATGCCTCTGGGCTGGCTTGGTAAATGAGAAGGTGACAAAAGTATATTTTTGTACCTATAAAATTAATCTCCATCGTATGCAATTGTGCAACGCTTTTCTTTATATTTAAGGTGAAGATTTGCATTGAGGATTTTGTACTTCCTCTCTTCTCTTGTGGGTTCTCATTGAGTGTTGCCTCAATTAACATGTTATTTGAGTGTCGTTTGAGTGTTACATCTCAAACACAGAACCGGTTTTTGGGAACAACTGTTGATTATTTTGATCTCAAATCTCGGGTAGTGTATACGTAGGAATAAATTTACTGTGAATTTTCTTTTAGTTTAGCTATTCTGATTGTTTGTCACCTTTCTATAGGTGGAAGATATGAAAGAAGTAGGTACCAACATAAGATCTGGACTTGGCATTCCTCCACGAAATCCATGTTGACTAGCCATTCCTCTGACTATTCCAGTGAGGTAAAAACCGATGTTCAAGGTAGACTTGAGATGCAGAGCAAGCTTGAATGGCTGTTTCAACGAGGAGAAACACATTGTTTTTCTTAGGGTAAACCGAAGACACATGCTAATTACCCCTGAAGGAGCTGCATTGTCAAAATTTTTCCGGCTAACTAATGAAAAGTTTCTGCCCTGTCATATCCGCGTTCCATTGCCCTGTGCAGTTTATGCACAGTTGTCTACTTTCTATCTTCCCAATTCCCCCCTGAAATTGCAATTTATGCTGGTATTTTGAATTTCGATTTAACAGTTGATTTTTTGGGAAATTTGGTGTATCATTCCCCAGATTATGGAGTGCATCAGTTATGGATGCCCTTGATCACCATCAATGTCTCGTTAAGCATGCATATTGCTGCTTTTAGCAAACTTGGAGTGCTGGTGTGCTGATGGTGTCTAATTTACCTCTACTTTTTCCAGTGGAAAAAAAACAATAAACAAACTAGTCACATAATTAGCAACAAATACACGAAGAACAAACACGTATTGATTCACACAAGTTGAATAAAACAAAGATAGTAACGAAAGCTAAGGAATTAGGGTCTGTTCAACCGTTCTTTTCGTTGGGAAATATGGGTGGAGAAATAAGTGATGTTAGTTGAAGTGGTATTTTTTTGTTGAAACGAGTTGAAATAAGTTGAAGTTCGTATATTTTTCTTTATGATGAGTAGTTGGCTAAAATAGTGGGTTGAAGTTGGTTGAAGTGGATTGAAATAGATTGAAGTTGATATTTTTATATTGAAGTTTGCAAAGTTGGGGTTGAAGTTGGTGCATGAAACTTAAAGGTCGTAGCCCCTTACACCTAGAGTAAGAATAAGCTGCTTGGATGATCTATTAAAGGAGATGAAAAGCAAGTGATTACTAGAATTACAAGAAGTCTAACAATGCAAATTAAAGGGTGATTGACACCAAGGATGCACAAAAAAAAAAAAGAAAAAAAAAGAGAATTACTTGCTTGGTGTAAACATTTTTTTCTTTCCGCTCCTCGAGAGATAGTAGTCTATCCTTTCTTGCTTTATCTGTTGAAGAATGACGATTTAGCGTCGTTTCTTAAAGTTGGGAATTTTTTTTATTTTTTTTTAACAACTCAATGTATGAGACTTATTTTAGTACTTGGACTATACTTTATATTTCATGAAGTACGTGGTTCTAATTAATGATTAAAAAAATAGACGCTATTTTAGGTAGTTTTAATACTTATCTCACCTAAGTAAGAATTTTGCTCAAATTTTGTTACCAAAACCGATTAAAAAAAAAAACAAAAACTAATTTTGGCGGTGAGGGAGCCGGCGGCCGTTTAGGTGACCTCAAGAACCGAATTTTCGTTCATTAAAAAAACTGATCAATTAACAGAAATATGAAAATTCAATCCCAAAAACTTTAGGTTGGGCAAATAGCCTAATACAATACAATACTCAGCCGCAACGAACAAACGAACGCAAAGGGGGCACGCTGTGGGAAGAGATAGAAAGAGGCTGACAATGGAGCTCAAACGTTCCTGACCCAGATTTTAGAGAGAGAAAGAGAGCTAATGGGCTGAGGACCCAAAAAGTTTCGATCTTTAGCCCACCCTTGAATTTGGGTCGAATGGATCCGTTCGTATTCTGTTGACAGTGGCAATATTCTGCCTCCTCATGTCTCTGAGTTTCCTCTGATCGCCGCCCCGCCCCCCTTGATTCTCCCTCTCTCTCTCTCTCTCTCTCTCTCTCTCTCTCTCTAACCAGTTCTATGCAGACCCAATTGGAGTAGCAGTGTTCTCCACTCCCAGGTAAGCCTACATCTCTCTCTCTCTCTCTCTCTGTGTGAAACATACCGAGACTTATCTGAATTATAATTTATTCAAGTGGATGCAACGAGCTTTGATTTAATCTTTCGACAAAAATTTATCATGTAAAAATTGTTGAATTAGTAGAGTTTTGTACTTTAGTTTTTTAGCCTTTATTACAAAACTAGTTTGGGACACACTTAGTTTTTGGTTGCATTTCAGATTGCAGTTTATATTTGATTCACTCACTCACTCACTCACTCACTCACCATGCTTCATAGTCCCTTTTCTTGTTGGTAATACTATCAATTTAGATTGTTTTTCCAAGTGCTACTGCTTACCAAGTTAATGTTATCACCCCAGGTCAAACTCACCTGCTGTCTGAAAGGTTCAATTTGGCTCGGGTGCTAGGTAGTTGTGAGCCAGGTTAGTTTTAGAATTTGAGGGTCTGTTTGGTTATTCCTGTCAGGACTAGAACTCGATCCACTTCATGTAACTGAGCCCGTGGAATGGCTCAGTTCAGACTTCAGACTTGTCTGTTATCTTCCTTAATGCTCGTCTCTGCTGAAAATGAAGTGAGAATGTTCTTTAATGTGTGCAAACAGTGGCAGAGCCAGGGTCTAAATCCTGGGGTGTTGAACTATATTATATAGTGTAATTAATATTCGTCTAATTTACACTCTAATTTTTTAACACATTTTCTTCCGTAATTTTTTTATGGCACAACATGACCATAATGGCATAATGTTGCACTAAACCTACAAGAGATCCCAAATTTACCAAATTCTATCTTCAAGCTACCAAGTTCGATTTTATTCACAAGTTTATCAAAATTAACTCCCATTTGACTATTTCCAAAATGGTATCAACATAATTGTTAGACACAAATTTGACTAGAATCACTAAATTAGATACAATAGTTTGTAAAAAATAATTATAAATTAAAAAAGAAATATTTTTGCCCTAGATTTTGCCTTTGTGCATAGAGCTTTTTATACTATTATCTTTCTAAGTTAATGTCAACACAATAGTAAAAACATTATGTATTTTAATTTTAAAAAAGTCGCAATTGTCGTTACCAAGTCTCTAACATATGACGAACCCAACCTGAGCAAAATATCCAAGCCCCTCACACCAGGCAAGCACTACACGCTTGTTGCCATTTAACCAAACTAGAAAATATATAGCAGACATTTACATCTTACTAAAGAAAAAAACCCACACAACTATTGTTACTGGGATTTGAACCCAAGACCTTTCCACCAAATAAGCAAGCCTCACACTAGTTGGGCAATGCAAACTTCCTATTGTACACTAAAACTAGATAATATATATAGATGTTTTCTTTTTCCCAAAACTTCCAACATTTAAAATTTTTCCCCCAAAAAGCTGGGGTGTCAATTGACACCCCTTGCACCCACATAGCTCCACCCCTGGGTGCAAAATATTAGAGTTGGTTTGTGGGGTTGAGCTCGGCCAGACCATTCTTGCATGTTGGACTGAGCTCTATCCGCCTCAGCCACTGGCAACCACAATTTGCAATGTTTTTCTTAGCCTAGGGATGGTTCAGTAAACAAAAGTTATGATTCTATGAAGTTTGTATGTATAGCTGTATGCATTAATGAATTTCTATTTGCTGTTGCCAAATTGGTTAAAAGAAGTGCAGGTATTGGTAAAACTATCAAATCAGCACAACACAGGTGGAGTATTGTGATTATCCTGTTGTTCGACAAAGGCTAAATGTTTTTGCATCCTTGCTTTTTCCTAGCTTTTTGTACTTCGGTTTGAGCATTTAGGTTCTATCTTTGTTTGCTGATTGAACACTTCAGTATCAATAAAACTCGCCAGTGAAGCTTTAGTTGAATTCGAAGTTTCTGTTTCATAACATTCAATGTTTCAAATTCTGAAGTTGTCTTGTTTCATCCATTGCAGCTGTTAAAGTTTGGAAGTCTTGCCCATGGCAGTGGCAGAAAGTCAAGTGTTTTTATCAGATGCTTTGAGATTGGTGGAGATTGAGGGAAGGGGGAGGGGTTTAGTGGCGTCTCAGCCATTAAAGGGTGGTCAAATAGTTTTGCGAGACTCCCCCATTCTTACCTACTCTGCCTTCCCTCTAAAACGGAGACAACCACAAGTGAGCGGCTTGTCTTACTCAAGATATTGTGCCCACTGCTATAAGTGCTTAGTAGCAGGAGCAGCAATGCTGACATGCCCTTCGTGCTCTCATCCTGATGATGGAGCCTTTTGTAGCCCTAAGTGCCAATCTTTGGCTCTTAGCTCGACCCACACACCTTGGATGTGTCGAGCACTTAGTTATTTACGAAATTGCCCGTCACTGGTTGACCATCAGTCTGATGAACTCCAAGTGCAGGCTCGTTATTTGGCGGCTGCTTACAACCTTGCTATGGTTTCTTCTCCTGCCTTCCAAACCCTCTTGTCACTTGATGGTGGAGGGGCCCAGGGTGGGGAGAAGGAAGCTGAGGTTGCCCTCTTTCTCCATTCTATCATTTCATCACTTCCCTTTCCAGAGGGAATATCTCCACCATCTGTGGAAATGACTGTGGCCCTTCTAGCAAAAGATAGATGTAATGCATTTGGCCTGATGGAGCCCTTCTTAGAAAACAGGGAAAGGTCCGTTAGAGCTTATGCCATCTACCCTAATGCTTCCTTCTTCAACCATGATTGTTTGCCTAATGCCTGCCGCTTTGACTACATTGACACTGCAATTGATGGAAACACTGATATCATTATTAGGATGATACATGATGTCCCCAAGGGCCGGGAGATATGCTTGAGTTACTTCCCGGTCAATGTAAGCTACTCAGAAAGGCAAAGGAGGTTACTAGAAGATTATGGTTTCTCATGCCATTGTGATCGGTGCAAGGTTGAGGCCAACTGGTCCAATGAGGATGACAGTGGTGGGGATGAGACTATGCAGGAAGAGGATGACGAGAATATGGAAGGATCAGAAGGGGAGAATAATGAGATTGAAACCGAGGAGGGGGATGACGACTTCCCTCATGCTTACTTCTTTGTGAGATTTGTGTGTGATAGGGAGAATTGTGGAGGCACTTTGGCCCCTTTGCCTCCCTCTAATGGCATGCCATCCAACGTTATGGAGTGTAATGTTTGTGGCAATCTGAAGAAAGATGAGATGTAGCTTGCTAGGCAAACCGCAGAATTCATTTCTGTTCCGTTATTTACAAACTGCTATAGGGTACGTATCGCTCTCTCTTGCAAATATCGGTATTTTTGTACCATATATTCCCGTCACTTGTGGACAAATAAGTAGTTATCGACATTTATGCTTTAATAGTGATTTGAGAGTTGTTTCCCGCAAACATGTTATGAAAACTAAGGTTTGCTTTCTGATAATTACTTAGAAATGATGTCAAGGTTTCTACACCTTAGCTTTGATATCTCTATTTGTTTGTATGCTTATTTTTTGAGACTACTCAAATTTGCAGGGCCGAAGCAAATTGGTAACTTCAAAGGCTCAGTGGCCTCTCTGTTTTTCATCCTAGCCTCATGCGTGGTGTGGGAATGACCTCATATCTGATGTCGAGTATGTCTTGTTTCAAATACAGTGGAAACGTTGTAAGCCTGTAGCCTACATTGTTTTCCCCCCAGGGTATAAATTATACCATTGTCTTGTGTCTACAACCTCCGGACAATAGTATCCCCCCCTCCCCTTCCGTCTTTTATTTGGTAGACTTTCCCCCAAACCCCACTCTATCGGCGTAGGTCTATAAATCCAAGCATAAGATATAAATGTTGTCCGCGGGGTGTGGTGTGTGGATGATTTGGTTTCTTCAGACAATTTTGTTTCGAATAAAGTTGGTTTGTTATGTCATTCTTTCTGTTTTCTTGCCTCGTGAATACAAGCTTGATTAAAAGCATGTCTATCAAGCAAGGTGAACTCAACCGTAGGCTCTTGAACTCAGCTGTAGGCTTTGTCCAAGTTGATCTAATGAACAAACCAAAGCTTCTTTTGTTGCTACGGAATAATTTGTTCGTATAATTTGATTGTAGTATGCACATAATAATATGGTTTTGACTGTGGAGGCAATTACATTATGTTGTTGACTTGTAGGTGAATTTGAGCTAATTTAAGTTGAAAAAGTTTGCTACAAGTAATGGAAATAGAAACAGGCTGCATTTTTAAGCTGAAGTGTAGACGTTTGACCATTTAGCGCAAGTCTTCTACGGTTGACAACAACAACAAACTTCCAGTGTGGGTCCCGCTTTTGCGGGGTCTGGGGAGGTTCAGCTATAGGCAATCTTACCTCTACCGGTATTTCTACCCATAGAGAGGTTGATTTCATAAGACCCACAAAAAACCGATTTGGGAAAGTCTTCTACGGTTGAGAAGGAATCAATTTTTTTTTTTCTATAAATTTTATCTTGGTTTTAAAACATTGTTATATTTTCTATGGTATATAAATCAATTCTTTTCTTTTAAGCTTTTCCCTGGCCTAAATTCACTAGGAAGGGGAAAAATGTCATCTTCAATCAGCTTTGGAAAAACCATCAAATTGAACTTAGGTTCGCTTTGTATACAATCTTGATGACGAATTATTTGAAGTCATTTTGGGCATTTCATGGGCACTGGCCAAGAAAGGTTATAGGCTTGCATGAGTTCAAAATCTGGGTACCACAAATACCCATCATTACGCCCCATTGGCCCCTTTTTTCTCACTACAACAGGCTACTGCAGCACACAATAACCTGTCAGTGCCACTGATCCCTAGCTACAGGCGAAATGGAATTGGAAGTTTTCTGAAATCTGTGGTTTCTCTCAAGCTCGTCGTTCTTGGCAATCTCTTTAAGGGTAGTCCACGACTTTCTCCTTTTCCTTGAGGTGTTTGTGCCACTAGCATCCTTGGTATCTGCAGGGGCCAAGCCAGCCAGAGATTGGTCAGTCGATCCCTTTGGTCCGGCTTTCTTCCGTTTGCTCTTATTACTATCCAATAATTTCGCAGCAGGTGTCGCTTGACTCTCTGTAAAAGAACTGGTCATATTGCCTGTTGTGGGTGAAGATGTCTCGATCACCTCTTGAGATTTAACCTTTTCTGTGTTGCTTTTCTCTGCCCCATCAGACCTCTCTGCTGTAGGATTTCCAGATTTGAGCTTAGAAGGGAGGTTTGACTTTGAAGGACGGATACCTTTCATGTGCCCTTTTGGGGTTCCTCTTTTTAGACTTCCACGGGAACAGGAGCTGCAAGTATAGACCACATTATTCTGTGTTGGGGGATCTGTTTTTCCACACCGGTGTCGACTCTTGGCCGGATTCTTTTCAATTCGAACAATGCAGTTGATACCAGGTAGAAGAAGTGTCTCGCATCTGCAGAGTGATAACAAGGAGATTGACAAGTCAGAATGCAGCATGTCTGTCCATATCAGTTGCATAAAGAATGTTTCATTTGAATAGATGCGCCAATGTTTCATTTGAATAGATGCGTCATTTGTACTAAAGATTCCATCAGTACATAGAACACCGTCACAACCCAGAAGGCTCAAACCACTGCAATCTTCAGTCAGGTGATATGTGTACTCAGATCACAATCGGATATCTAAACCAGTGCACCAAATAGCCCGGGCAAAACAGATTCTAGGTCAAAATAGACTGAACTAGAGCTAGCCATGAGGTTGGGTTCACATCTATCTATTTAGCAATTGTGAAGCTTGAAAACAACTCAAATTAACCTAGACTAAACGACATGGTTTCACAGCCAAACGGTCAAGACATGTCAATCTCGGCCGTCAAATTCAGGTTGGCTGAATTCAGAGTTGTGTTCCTCTCAATTATGCTAATCACAGTATCACATTAGGCCTCATCTGTTCTAGAATGAACCAATCTTACAAGGCCAAACAAGTAAAATATAAGCATAAGAATCCAGTAATGCACACGCTAACCTTTGACAAGGAAAGAGAGAAGGATCAGGGCGTATTCCCAAAGCCTCTCCAAACTCAGTGAATCTGCAACCAAAGAAAGCACCTAAAGGGGGAATAGAAGCTTCCTTAGTAGCCCACTCAGCCAAGTTTTGGAGGTGCTTCAGTTTCAATAGTGATTTTGGATTGGGTGATTGCTTCCTCCCGCTGGCTTCTTCTCTAAGAGACAGAGATGTGTGAAGCACAGATGAGGATGTTGCGCCTATATTGCTTTCTCTCTTTTGACCCCCTCGCTTGCCCATCTCCGACAACGCATGTGAGTTTCTTAAACTCTCTTTGGGGGGTGTCAGTTTGTAGGCAAGTCTTTCTGCTCTGCATAAATACAAGTAACAAAAATTCAGTTTCTGTGCAGAATCTAGGTAGAACAGCATAATTCGCAGCTAAATAAGGAAACTAAATATACACGAGTCATATCCATGAATCCACCACCATCGATGACGATGAAAAAGATCAAATACTTAATATCAATTTTGCATCTGCTGTATAGAATTGAAGTATAGAGAAATGAGAGAATTAGGGGTTGGTTGTTTGATACAGAGTAGAACCAATCAAGAACTACTGTCTACGTTGAAGTCATAGCACAGTCCACCTGCAAATTAAGATGCTGAAAAACAAGAACATCCACCTTCAGTAAGGTTGACATTGATGTTTGGAAGCATAAATGCAACACTAGTATTCATAGTTGCTAGTGGCAGATCCATGATTTTAAGGAAGAGGAGATGGACTAATAATACAAACAATATTCATTTATTCAGCCTGATCGACCAGAGGGGGCCAATTAACTGTGAGATTGCCAGCAGGAAATTGGAAGTAATAAAGTGTAAGGTGGGCTAGCACTCTGAGCTGTGATCTATAAGTTGCGGACTGTTTTTTTGGGTCTTGGATCCTCCATTTCATTAGAGTCGAGTTCCTGTTGACCCAATAAGGGGTAGAGCTCTCCCATCATAGATTTTCTCTATTCACAAGACTCGAACTCGAGACCTTACTTAAGGGGAATAAGTGTCAAACCACTTGAACTAACCTATGTTGGTTATAAGTTGTGGACTTCTATACGTGAGTTATGACATGACTCTTGGAGGTTCCAATGGCTGAATTAGAAACCTTAAAGCATATAAGCATAATTAACTATTTTGGAGGAAGGTACAAGCAATAACATACATACAGAAGTCAAATATTTTCTTCCAGGCCTATGCTTACGACCCTTCTTTCAATAAAACTTCGATTTAAGTTTGGTGTTCACGGAAGTTCATTTTTATAAATCTTCATGTTCTGATAGCAATATACACTTTTCAGTTTCTAAACTATCGGGGATTAGCACTTTATGATTTTTGATGAGTGAAATATAAGTTATGATTATAAATTTTCTTTGTGAAGTCAGATTTTACAGGAGACCATCCCTTTGTTCTTTTCCTTATTCAAGTAACTCAATCAAGCCCCATACCATCATGTATTCCTTACATGCTTAAAATCCCTTATTTTACATTTTATTCCTCAATCTTTCTTCATGAATGTGTTTGGCCCAAATTTACTCTATATTAAATATAACAAGATAACAACCAACTCTTATGACTTAAATTAACTCACTTAATTAAACCCCCAAGTGCTCATACTAACCACTCACCCCCTAAATACTCCATTTTTTCTACTTAGTGTTCAAGTGCTCCTTAAGTACTAATTAGCTTTGCACCCCTTCATATTAGACCCATAAAAAGTATCCCCAGCTAAAGCGTCATTCCCTCAATTAACTTGATTTAATTACTTACAATCTCAAATGTTCCATAGGACCTTTATCTAGGCACTTTGGACACTTAAATTACATAGTTACTTCACCAACTTGCTTACTTAAAGAGTTCCGAAAATTCTCATTTAAGCATTTGAATACTTAACTAAGTATCCGTTTCGTTTAAACTCAACTCCGACTAGTTAGCCCTTCATCTAAACTTGGGCATACCTCCAAGTCTAAGTGTCTTTGAGACTAACAAATAATCCACAATCAATTCTCATCCAAGTCGCACAATATGAATGGGCCCTCCAAAGTCCAAACTATATATATTTACATGTTCCAGGATTACTCATGGTGTTGCCTACTTGAATTGTCTAAACCTTCCAATAAAGCATAATTACAAAACACAACTTGTTCAACTTGCATCTCTAACCTAGCATTCAACATAATTTAACCCCAATACTCCAATTATCCAAAAGGGCAGCCCGCGGTGCAACAAGCATCCTGCGTTCACGCAGCGTTCGGGGAAGGGCCCCACCCCAAGGGGTGAATTGTAAGCAGCCTAATCTGGTTTTGTCAGTGGCTGATTCCAAGGCTCGAACCTATAACCTTTTGGTCACACGGAGACAATCTTACCGTTGCTCCAAGGCTCCGTTCAAATGCTCCAATTATCCAACTTCCACTAAATTGATTAACTCACCCCTCCTTTTTTTACAAGCACCTTTGATGGATTAATTTCCACTACTGGTAAATCCTGATCCATGACTTTCTTTCAAACTCACATTGTAAATTCACCAACATACACATTTAATTCCTCAATCCTCAACAAAACATGCCTTATTTACAGGACCAAATCAATTTCAAATACAATTTACCCAAAGAATCTAATCTAATTGAATTTGATAATTGAAAAAGTACGGATTTTAAAGAAAGAGAGTGAGCATTTTTCACCTTAAGAGGAGAAGATGGACAAGGGGGGTCAGAAGCGATGCGGCGGCAACACCAGGAACAGACGGCGGCGCATGCCAGGCTGCTGCTGAGGAAGGGCGGCTGTGGAAGTGACCGGGAAAACTGACGGCGGCCGGAAGTCCGCGAGGGTGGCTGACGGTGGCGAAGGCAGCAGCCTGGCCCTCGTGGCTATGCATGAGAAGGAGAAGTGGGGAGTTGGTCAGACTGTAACTTCGAAAATATACGGCAATCCCTCTCACTTTAACTGCACTCTAGCATTGTACCTATCATGGGGGTTAGGTTTATGTGTAACTGTCAACTGTGTGATCTAAGGCTTGTTTCACATATAGTTAGCTGTTTGAATTAGTTATTTATATTAACTGTTTAAATTAATTATTTTAAAAAAAATTATTGATAAAATTAGCTGTTTTTAATAAAATTATGAGAAAAAATCTAATTTAAAAAAAAACTCATCCAAAAAGCTTTTCAAATTAGTCTTTTCAAATTAGCTTTTTCGACTAAAAAAACTCTTCTAAAAAGCTATTCTACCAAATATTTAAATTAGATTTTAACTAGGCCAAACAACTAATTTTGATCCAAAAAACTTTTTTTGACTAAAAAGCTCTCCAAAAAGCTGTTTATCAAACAACCTTGATTGATTTTAAAGTGAATTTTTGGTGCGAATACAATTTTTTGTTTAGTCATGAATATTTAAATTGCTTCAGTCGAAGTAGATAAGAGTGAAAATAATAAAATGAATGTTCAAGTTGGTTATCGTTAAAAGTAAGCCTATCATTACTAAAATACGTTGGTTCAAATAGTTTGACATTTATTTCCCTTAAGAAAAATCTAAGATTCGAGTCTTGTGAGTAGAGAAAATTTGTAAAGGGAGAGCTTTAATTTTTATTGGGCATTTGTGCCAATATTAACTCGATTCCGATGAAATAGAAGATCAAAAACCACCAAAAAAACTATTAGTTTTAAACTGGAAGTGTGCAATAGAGAAAACGCCTACTTCGTAAGTTGGAAGTTGGAACAATTCCTTCGGATCGTTAAGCTAAAATTAGAGTTGAAAACTAGTCGGGTCGAGTCAACCTATTTAATAAATGGATCAATTTCGTATCGGTATTAAAAATAGTTTAGATTTGCTCAAAATTGAAATATAACAGGTTTTCAAGCTAAATGGTCAAATTATGTCGACTTTAGATCGAAATCGGTTCCGTTCGGATTGGATTCGATTTGCTCTCAATAACTTCGAGTCGGGTTATCGTGTCAGATCAGACTTTCCCAACTCTAGTTGAAACACTTGTAAAATCCCAAAAATAACAAAGTTCAAACCTAACTCCCCGAAATTAAATCCTTGTTGAAAATCCCTTGACTCTTTACCTTATTGTGAACAAGTCACCTCCATTTGAGTATACAACCACTCCTGAGTTCCTCTTCTAAAACCAAAGCATTCAACTGATCATACTTCTTGGTTTGAGTTGTTCTTTGACGGCTTTTGCTTTGCATCTTCTTTGAGGTCGCTTTTAATTCTTTGTATGTTTATATCATCATCACCAATATATCCAATCCCAGTGTTTTTCCAACTTGCCAAGCCTCTTCAGCTTCACAGGTGAAACTTTCAAAATATCACATCACTATTTCTTTCTTAGTTTCTAGGGCTTTGTTGAACTACTTCTTTACAAGACTTCCCATTTTTTCCTTCTCTGTTTTAATTACTATACTTGTCAACCTCCGATTTTTGCAAGGCATCTACTACTCTTTCTCAATTGGACCTTCCAAAAAAAAAAAGGTTGTAAAACGATAATTTCTTCGTTTTCGCTAAATGAATCTAACACATCAACCAATTTCACAAGGTGCAGTAAAGGGTCATTGATACCCTTAGATGCTTCTTAGGGATTTCTCCAATGACAATTCTACTTGAGGATCGGTCTGAATCCCTTTTAAGGGAATATTCTTGCTTGTTAGGTGAAAATTATTCTTAGTTTGCCTCTTTGCACATCATGGCCATGTGATAGATCGGTTGAGCATTATATGATTCTAAGGGTCATGTTAGTCTAGCATTGAGTGATTCCAAGTGTTTGTTTTGTGTTCAATCAGGCCACCATGTGATGCACTCTTTGAACCTTGCACATGGGGGAACTCTTTCGGTTGTAACAACCAAATGAAGAAGTTCATTTGGGCATTGGATGTTCCCTTGACGATTCAGCTATTTGGTGGAGGGTTTGCAGAGTATCTTACTTACTACGACCCTGTTTTTTTCGTTGGTAAATCCCTATTTTTCAACTTCAACCTATTTCATGAACTTCAACAAAAAAATATCAGCTTCAACTCACTTCAATAACCCACTATTTTAGCCAACTTCTACACATCATATAAAAAATATACCAACTTTAACCCACTTCAATCCACTTTAACCAACATCACCCATTTTTCAACCCTTATTTCTCAATGAAAAGAACATGTCCTAAATGTAATACTGCGAAACATCCAAGTCAATTCACATAAACTTTGTGGGTTGCCTTATTTAAGAAAACTTTCCTTTTTAGTTGATTCTTTTAAATTGTATTCTTGGTCTCTTGTAAAGCAGGCTAATAAAGTTGCATATGATTTAGCTCATATGCAACCTCAATCTTTTGAGTTTTTTTTTTTTTTAAGGGGAAAAAAAATTCTTAGTCTTTTGATGATAGAATCAAGGTTAATAATATTCTTTAGTGTGTTTTATAGTGAATAACAAATGGCATATTTGCAGACACTGATTCCAATATATACCTCTTGTCTGATTTAAAAAAAGGAAAAAAAAAACACAAAAGAACATCCTTTGCTTGATTTTTTCTTTTAAATTTTTAAATCTCTCTCCATGTCTCATTTTTCATGATATCATATGTAAGGCTCCATTATATTAGGCTATTAGCAGTTTGGAGTCCAAGCTTATGCACTGTTTTCATACCACGTTTTCTGTTTAATTTCACTGCAAAAATGAAGTATGCCCAGAAAAACATACTCATTTCTTGGTTGCTTTTTTTGCCTGATGTTGTACTTGTATAGGCATATCTTTTGTTTTTCTACTTAGTGCACACTTTTATATTCATAATGATTCTTTATTTATGTGAATAAATGGTGTGTACTATGTAGATATCCAAAAAGAGAGCGCTAACACAGGCTAAAACTGATAGTATAAAATAAAAAGAGCGCAACAGTTATCAGTATCGCCTTAGAGAAATAATGCTACCAAAAACAATAACAATTTGAACCCCCTCCCTACAATGGGCCACTGCAGATGGCAAATTTCCTGAAGTAGGACTAGGAGCGTACCTTCTCTCGGATTCTCAACGGACGTTATTTCTTTAAAAATAGCACACACCACATGACAGAGGAGGAGGATGTCACAACACCCTTATCTTCAAAAGCCTTCCAACATTAACAGCCACACAAATACTGCAGCACAATGAAAGCTCCTATTTAGGTTGGTCTCATCTCTTACATCACATTCACATCAAACCAATCCCTAATTCACTGCCACTTACCATCCAAAATAGGACAACACATCACCCTCTCTCCTTCCCTATGGCACCTCCAAACTATTCTCAGTATTATCACCAAAATCTCCCTCTCATTCTGTCCTATAAGTTTGCCCTTTCAATATCTTTTCTTTACTCCACTTCATTGCTAATTAGGAGTCAAATTGAATTAAGTTCATTATTTTGAGCAACTTTACAAAACTTGTGCTTTCTGATTGTTGTTCTCCGACATATCTTTGTGATGAATGCTTCACCCATCTCTTTCTTTAGACGTTAGGATTAAACCCGCTCTGATACCACTTGTTAGGACCTGGTGGTGGCTCCCATGGCGCTGATAGAAAGGCCGACCACGAAGTCTTCCTTTATAAAAATGGTGGAAATTGAGGGGAAGGGAAGGGGCTTAGTGGCCTCACAACCTTTAAAGGGAGGCCAAATAGTTATGCAAGACACCCCCATCTATGCCTACTTTGTCTCCCCTCTAAAACTTCGGAAACCGATAGAGGAGACTATTGGCTCTTGTTACACTAGATGTTGTGCTCACTGCTTTAGGTCATTGAAAACAAGTGAAGGAGCAGCATTGACATTGACATGCCCTTCATGCTCTCACCCTAAAGATGCCGCCTTTTGTAGCTCTAAATGCCAGTCTTTGGCTTTCAGTTCGAGTCACACACCATGGGTTTGTCGAACCCTTAGCCACCTACGAAATTGTTCTTTGTTTGTGAACCATCAAACCCCTGAAGACAGGCAGATTCAAGCTCGTTGCCTAGTGGCTGTGTTCAATCTCGCCATGGTCTCCCCCTATGCCTTCCAGACCTTTTTGTCACTGGATGGATGTGGGGCTCGGGATGGGCAGAGATACATTGACTCCGCCATCTTTCTCCACTCGATTTTCACCTCCATCTCGTTTGATGATAGATTCTCCCTGCCATCAGTTGAAATGATCGCGGACATACTTGCCAAGGACTGGCGGAACTCCTTTTGCCTTATGGACCCTTTCTCAGAGGACAAGGGAAGAAGTGTCAGAGCTCATGCTGTCTACCTGAATGCTTCATTCTTCAACCACAGTTGCCTGCCTAATACTTGTCATTTCCACTACTTAGACACTACCCCTCATAATGGAAGCACTGATCTGATCATTCGCGCTATGCATGACATTCCCCAGGGCGAGGAGATTTGCATTAGTTACTTGCGAGTTAATATAAGTTACTCCGAAAGACAAAGGATACTTATGAATGACTACACTTTCGCCTGCTCTTGTAAGCGATGTCAGATTGAGGCTAACTGGTCTCGTGAGGAGGGCAATGAGATTGATCATAAAGGGGGTGATAATGATCCCGATTTCCTTCACGCTTATCTAAAGAGGTTCATGTGTAAGAGGGAGAGTTGTCGAGGATTTCTAGCTCCACTGCCACCGTCTGATGATGGCAATCCATCCGGATTCATGGAGTGTAACTTCTGTCGAGAATTGACAAAGAGGCAAGATGAATCTGATGGGGGAACCTGTGTTGCTTGTCTCTGAACTGCTGAATGTTATGCATCTTAGTGCAACATTATATTGTATCTATTTCTTGGGAATCATGTTGTTGATGTTTGGGACAAAGCCGCTTTTCTTTAAGAGAAGGCAATAATATTGTATCTTTCTGTGTTGATTTTTGGGGTCAAAGGCAGGCCAAAGGCACTGTATTAGGCTAGCCTTCTAACAAAGGTGTGATCCAATGCATTCTCGTGGAGGATATGAGCGAAGTTTTGTGGCCAGTGGTAGATCTAGACATTTAAAATAGTAGTGTCTATTTATTAACATCATTACTATAATACATGTCTAAAAAAATCATATTGTATATAATATGTTAGTCTATTTTATAAACATTTTATCTTGTATTTAGAGGATGTCTGTTACTTTTTGGGTCTATTTTAGGGGTGTCTACATATAGCAATCGGACCCATTCAAAATAACTCATTAGAATTTTTTTTGGACCCCTAAGCCTAACATAGATCTGCCATGTTTATGGTCCATCCATGCTCATTTTTCAATACAGTAATGTATTTTCAGTCACTAAGAAATAAATGAGGCATCGTTTGTTTAGCAAAACATGATGATTATATACAATAACAAAATATTATTCTTTGGCCATGGTCAAGGAAAGAAAAGGAAGATTTTTTTAATTTAAAAAGGAAATTTTTTACCCCCCAAAAAAAAATAAAAATCGAGAGGTAGATAAATAAAATCTATTTTTGAAAATTGGCGCAGTGGAAATGAACGACATTCTCTGGAAAGATGTTCTATAGGAGGTGAGAAACTCTTTTTTAGGAAAAAAAAGGGTGTTGGGGTGAGAGAGGCTCGAACTCTCGACCTCAGGATAACTCAATAAGCTATGAGACCTACGCGCTAGCCAACTGCGCCACCACCCCTTCCTGCATGACTGGTTACTATTATCACATCACACTCGTTAAAGTAACCATGGACGTGGTCTGACTCTTCCACTTTCATTTCCGATGAAGAGAAGAATTCTTAGACCTAACAAATAGCTCATACATCTTAATTAGGCTTAAATAAGATAATGCACAAATTATGTCAAAATATATGCTAAAATATTGGATTGAATTTGATTCAAGTCATGTCTAAACCTACTTAGCATCAAATAAATTTTTTTTAAAAAATATGAGATAAATTTATCCAAAAAAACCCAGAAAGATTTATATCACAAACTTCTGCTTAGTTTTGGATAAATGAATGCAACTTTAACTAACCAATGAGGGAGATATTTTTTTTTTTTGTGTTTACTAAGGTTGTACCAGTAATACAGTTAGATTATAACAGTATTATAATATAATTGGGTCGTACTTATTTGATAAATTTTGTCAATCAATTGAGTTTGATTGGAATAAAAAATTAAAACTAAAAGGTCATAGGTAAGTTATAATTTTAGAAAAATTTGCTAATCATAATTGAACGTCCCTTAGAAGTTGATGTAACAAGTTGCCTCGTAACAACTTCTTAAAATTATGGAGGTTAGCTTACAAGGAAATTAATTTCTTTCCATTTTTTTTTTACCAAATACATAATCAGATAAAGTATATAAACTTGTTGCAAAAAGTCGATTCTCATCATGGCTTTTTTGTACTTTTTCAATAGATCTTATGTGTAAAGAGTCATGTACCCATATTGAATCAAACTTTCCTTGCCTATACAAGTCAACTATATTTGACTAGGAAAACCTAAGATGGTGAGATCAATACATTCGAGAACAAGAAGTATAGATTCGACTTACTCAAACCTGAGTATCCACTAGTCAACATTTCCTTACCAATATGAGTCAACTACGTACATTTGACTAGGAAAACCCAGGATAGCGAAATCAATATATTCGAGAACACGAAGTATTGATTCGACTCATTCGAACCTAAGGGCAAATGCTGACTCTTGCAAGTAGGGTGAACAACCATCACCCTTTGAATCCCCCTGCTATTGAATATGATAAGCTTTCCAATTCCATAATAGAAAGAGATTGAACTAAAGCTTTTAGCTCTATTCCTTCACTTCGATCAAGAGAACCTCATGAGCTTTTGGACATGTCTAATGCATTAAGAATTTTCTTTTTTTGAGCGTTACAGAAGTTTCACCAAATGCATCCCTTCTAAAGTAATAAATTAAAAAGTAATTTTTTTAACAAAGTAGTAAACATTAAGAACAGAGGACTATCGGTTGATTTTTGTTTTCTATTATTTTTTATTGAATAAAATTGTAAATTACTGATTTCTTTTTTGGCGCGTAAATGAGATGCAAAAATTAATATAGGTAGGATTTTAACTCAAGTCCTTGACAACAATTTTCAAAGACTTTACCAACTAAGCTAGTTAATACCCTATTTATTTTATTAATGCAAGTTATTTTGTATGATTCGACACTTGTTCTCATAAAGTAAGGCCCCGAATTTAGGTCTTGTAAATGAAGAAAATCATTAATGGGTGAGCTTAATCCCTTTAGGAGCTTACAATGACGGACTCTGGTACAATAGAGGCCCATGACTAGGCCCAAAAATAAAGTTGGCACCTATTTTGTAAATTATTATGACAAAAATAACGAAAACAAAAATATTTCGTTTGTCAACCAACCGTTTAGCTCATATCTCTTAAGCCGTGCACGGTAGAATTAGTTGTTTTAGTAATGATTTAACTGTTTTGCTAGATGTTAGCGGTTTTTGTTGGTGAGTAGTTGTGATTCATTTGTGGTTAGCAGTTCGCTATTTAATTAGTGATTTAAAATAAATATATTTAGTAAATGTAGCTATCGAAGTAGTATATTTATGTAAAATGACTAAAAATATACAATATATAAAAAATTTTAGTGAATAAAAAGAAAAAATTTGTGAATATACAATACTAAGTAGAGGTTCTTAAAAACTACTTTCGGTAATTTTTCAAAAAGACTACGCAAATCTTTAACCACTATATTATTTATTACTTTATCGAACACTTATAAATAGTATCCCATAGCATTTTGACCATTATAAATCGCTAATCTCTACTTCAATCCCTATTATCGAACACAACTTTAATAGTTCCTCCCAAAAAAAAAAAAAAAAAAGCCCATGTCCGTGGAAAGGTGAAAAAACCGCTTAAAAATGGAATTCACCAAACCCAATCAAATTGAGCACAAGAAAAATACTCGCAACTCAACCGTCGAATTCGATCTGCTACTCAACTCTCCTTATCTCTCCTTGGTTTGAAATCGGTAAGTTTGTTCTGAATTCATGTATCCAATTGAAGATTTGAATTATTCATTTAGCGTTTGGATCTCTTTTCATATTTCGCTTTATCTTTCTGTATGTGTAAGAGTGGTATCTTCCCTGATTGCTTAATAATGGATGAAGTTTCTTTGAAATTCAGCATTTTGTAAGTATCTGGTTTTGATATACTTCGGATTAGGGTTTCGGATATTGGGTTGTAGAATTTCACTGCTTATTTGAAGTTTATTGATATTTTAGTATTTCTGATGGTAGTGAGCTTCACCAAATTTGGCTCTTGTTGGCTGATTATTGAAGAATTAAGTAGTTAGGTTTGAAGAGTGGCAAATTGACAATATTCTTTGCATAATTCTCGTTTTTGTATGTTTCTTGCTTTTGCTTTTTTGGCACAGGAAAATGGTCTCCTGCATTCCCTGAATTAGTTGAAAATTGAAAGATCCTAAATTTTTTCATCTCAGATATAGTATAGTGGAAAGGAGTGTAGTTTAAAACGTGAACATTTTGCACCTCAGAAATTGTATAGGGGAAAGAACTGCCAGATTAAGGCCCAGATTTTGTGAAGTTCTTCTGTTAATGGAAGAGGATTGAGATATAGCGTGCTGAGTGTTACAATGGTATCCTGTGGAATATAGGCGATATGTTCTCTTTATGTCCTTAGACATTCTGTCCTGCTCTAGTCCTTGCTCTTCTCTTTGTGGATATTGTTTCTCTACTTTGGTCCTGGATGGACTATATAGGTGTTAGATATTAAAATCATGTCCAAGCTTCAGTGCCCTTGATTGGTGAAAGAGTAGCAAGCCCGAGTTGGCTGGTACTTGTTATTTGATGATTGCATTATCTTATTTGAACCTCTGATTGCATTAGTTGCTGTAAGAAAAGGTGTTGTTTTATTGTGGAAATTGACACGTAAGGACAAGAGAGCATTTTGGTATTTATTTGATTGCAAAAGATCTTTGGCAATTTGTGGCAATTGTTTCGGTTTAGCATTAGAAGAAATCTCTCTTGACGAAGTTCCTTCAACAGAGCTTTTTTGATGCAAAAAACTAATGCAAGCCGCTCTTAGCCAACATCTAAATAAGATGTCTCATGGAAAAAAAGCTTTTTTCAAAATGTTCTTTTTGAGATGAGTAAGCATGTTATTGGACACCCTCCTAAGTCCTAATGATTCATAATGCTAAAATAGAGGTAGTTGTTATATATGTCATCAGTGAATTTTGTGGACTTTGACAATGCATGATATTTATAAGTTATTGTGCCCCATCTTCTGCCCTCTGTTCTAAATATATGATAAATTCCATTGGCAGGTTTCTAAGTTGTGTTTTGACACCACGTTTTCTTTTATAGTTCATCAAGAATATGTATATCACAGGCTAGTCATATTAACGCATATATTGTTTCCTGTGTTCTGTAGAACTTGTGTCAAAAGGGAATTAACATGTCCAACTATCTCCCTGCAACTACGGATTCTATTGCTCAGGCTTTGGAAGCCAAGAGCCCATCTGAATCCATCTCTATTCTTTATAGAGTGCTTGAGGACCCTTCTTCATCACCTGAAGCTTTACGCATAAAGGAACAGGCAATCACAAATCTCACTGAGCTTCTTAGGCAAGAAAACAGGGCGGAGGATCTCCGAAGACTTCTGACACAGCTGAGGCCATATTTCTCTGTCATTCCGAAGGCTAAAACTGCAAAAATTGTTCGTGGAATTATTGATGCAGTGGCTAAAATACCAAATACAAGTGAATTACAGATCTCCCTCTGCAAAGAAATGGTACAGTGGACACGTGCTGAGAAGCGAACTTTCCTGCGTCAGAGGGTTGAGGCAAGGCTAGCAGCTTTATTGATGGAGACCAAGGAATACTCTGAAGCCTTGTCTCTCCTCTCTGGCCTTATAAAGGAGGTGAGAAGGCTAGATGACAAACTTCTATTAGTAGACATTGAGTTGCTAGAGAGTAAGCTTCATTTCTCTTTGAGAAACCTTCCAAAAGCTAAGGCTGCCCTTACAGCGGCCAGAACAGCAGCCAATGCCATTTATGTCCCTCCAGCCCAGCAGGGGACAATAGACTTGCAGAGTGGGATACTCCATGCTGAGGAGAAAGACTATAAGACTGCCTACAGTTACTTTTATGAAGCATTCGAGGCCTTTAATGCTCTTGATGATCCTAGGGCAGTTTACAGTCTGAAGTACATGCTGTTGTGCAAGATCATGGTGAATCAAGCCGATGATGTGGCTGGAATAATATCCTCCAAAGCAGGCCTGCAGTACTTGGGTCCGGAGCTTGATGCCATGAAAGCCGTTGCTGAGGCTTACTCAAAACGCTCCCTGAAACTATTCGAGGCTGCCTTGGAGAACTTCAAGGCACAGTTAGAAGAGGATCCTATTGTCCACCGCCACTTGTCTTCCCTCTATGATACTCTGTTGGAGCAGAACCTTTGCAGGTTGATTGAACCTTTCTCGAGGGTCGAGATTGCCCACATTGCTGAGCTGATTGAGCTCCCATTGGACCATGTGGAGAGGAAACTATCCCAGATGATTCTAGATAAGAAGTTTGCCGGAACCCTTGACCAGGGTGCTGGATGCCTCGTCATTTTTGATGATCCAACGACAGACCCAATCTATGAAGCAACTCTTGAAACCATAGCTAATGTTGGCAAGGTTGTTGACAGTCTTTACGTCAGATCTGCCAAGATAATGGCCTAGGTTCGAGCATCGACATGTCTCTCGAGTTTACCTATTTTTACTATTTTTGCTGCCATTGGGACGGAAACAGCGGATATTGACCCTGATTTCAGAGTTTATACTAGCACTAGTAGTGAACTTGTAAAGGCTTGTTTATTTCCATTGCGCATCAACTTTTTCTTAGCCTAGATTAATTTTGTGTGATTTTTGGCTTGATTTGAGGATAATGGCCTTAGCAATTTGTATTTGTTGACTTCTGTCCCTCTTTATGCTAAAAATGATTGCAACAAATGATCTTTCTAGTTCTTTGTTCATACATCTTAGCTGACAGACGAGGAAAAGAATTGCAGCATAAGGGTGAGGAGGTGATAGGTCAATCTGATCAGCCTTTATCTTTTTTTTTTCTTTTTTTTTGGGGGTCACTGAATACTCTGCCTGATTACATCTCAGGTTCGAATCTTCACTGATTACTTTTCATGGTGGTTTTCACCAATTCATTTTTGCGGGTATTTCAGAACCCCTGTTACTTAGGGTTAAGAATGTAGATGTGATCTCTCTAGCCTTGGTTGAGGGAATGCACAAATTATTGATGTGATATTTGGTAAAATGTAATGTACTGCAATTAATCTTATAATTACAAGATAATTTTTATTTGAAATATTATCTTATGACTAAATAAGATAATGAAAGTACAATTATGAATATGTTTGTATTACAAGGTTGTTTACAGCCAACTAAATATTACCTTAGTACGATTGTACTATTTGGGATTAGATTCGATCCCTCCCCGACATCTCCCCCCACCCCAAACCAACCCCAAGAAAAAGAAGAGGGATTGTTGTTGAAGTATTCAATTATGCCAAGCATTGTATGTTTTATACTTTACAAGTTTTTCGTATATACTTCTAAAATATTTTTTTGACAGCTTTTATTTGTAAATCTCCTTAAAGTAGAACTCCCTTTTTATCTAGTGGCCGGATTTTGTCCACCTATCTAGTATGGAGACCCCATCCCCCAACCAACACAAAGAAAAAAAGAAAAGAAAAGAAAGTAATAAGTCATAAATAAGCTGAATTATTGGCATTACACTTCCGAATGAAAATTCAAAATCTATTTAGACACGAGGAGTTTTTAGTAGTGAGTTTCACATTTCTTTACAATAACGATGTATTTTTTCAATATTCAATCTTCTCAAATTGCATTAATAATTATATTTACATTGTATAGTGTATACTATTATTTTAACGATTAAAAGAAATTGAAATAAATACCATAGATAACTTCTGGAGGGGGGTAACCCCTCCCTGCCTCCCCATTCTACGTAGACCAAGGGGCATGTGCAAGTGCAAGTAGTACTACACACCCAACATAACTCATTAACTCCTAAATTGACCTTCATTTTTGTCCATGTGTTTAAATCTGGGATCATGTGTTTTATGGGCTGCAAAACTTGTCCATTTCCCTCAAGACAAAGCCAGCCCACATGAGAGAATTCCATGTCACAGGGATTTCTTTCCCCCCACCCCCCCTTTTGTGTAGAAGGGGGCAATATGTATATTATACTTCTGAGAGTACATACTCTTAACAATCACATCAGTAAATATATATTTAAAAACCAATATATAACAGATACACAGGTGAAAAATATATACATGTAGGCAATGAGAGTATGTGCTCCTATAAGCACATAAGAAATTGTCAGATTTATAATTTATTTATTTTTTGGGAGACAACAGGTAAGCATACATCATCATGAGTTCATGATGTAAATCAATGATTCTACATAGATCAGTCAAACCTCCTCTCTCTTCTACCTGTCAAATTACTATATAAATGTACTGAAAATTCTTTAGCCAAAAGTGTACTCATGAATTTGCCCACAGGTTATTCCCATCAAATTCTATTTCTAATATATAGAGTATAGACAAACCTTAAAAAATCATTTGAAAGCTTACATTAATATATAGAGTATAGCCCAAAGTGGACTCTAAGGATATGAATTCTTGTTTCCATCAATATTAGTTTGAAGATTACATTAATATATAGGAGAATTTTAATCTAAGTCTTAAGTGACCAATTTCAAAAACCTTTAGTACTTTTGAAAGACACCCACCAAATAATTATGAGGTTGTACTGCCTCCCAAAGGAGATCATCACATAAATAATCAGGTCAAACTGAAGATCACATAACATAGCAAGGTTTTGCAAATTGTGAATCTCCCAGAAGATAAAGTATTGAGCAAGGCATTAATTCAACAAAAAGGTAGATCAAAATTAGTATACTTGTCACCGATGAGATCTTAATCAAGTGGTTAAGATTGAAGTCCTAAGTACATTAAATTTCAGGTTCGATTCCCGCCCCTCATTGTATTGTACTGTCTTTGTAGCTCATTTGAATCCAAAAAATAAAAAAGAAACTAGTCATGTACCCCCAAAATATCATTAGTTATGAAGCATGGAGACAGCTTAGCTAGATCTAAAATTAATAATTCACAGCTGGATCTTTGATATATAAATAGATCCAATGCCCAGCTCAAGTGACTGCATGTTAGTTTCTGGGTACTAATTTCTAGGGGCATTATAGGTGGAAGTTTTCTTAATATTTATCATTTCATTTTTGTTGGTTTTTTTGTTAGTATAAATTAATAGCATTTTATGATTAATTCACTAGACCCCTTTAGTATCTTGCTTCTACAAATCTTTATCTTACAAATGCTAGAATGGACAGATGCCTAAAAATGCTTCCTTCCTTCAATCCAAGCTTCTCATTAATCCAAGCTTTACAACCGTTGATCAAAATCTTAGGCAATCTCAGCCACTGGATTTATCTTGATAACCGCCAATCTCTCCCTTTTTACTGGATACATTAGGTCTCAGGTTCGATTCTCCCCTCCCACATTGTATTGTACTCTTTATTGGACATATTAGGTCTCGAGTTCTATTTGCCCCTCCCTCATTATATTATATTGCCCTTTGTGGCTCCTACGGACCAAAACGTTTTTGCTTTCCATCATTATTATTAATATTTTGTATTTTTCAATACAAATATAAATTTTAGCATGTATTATTAGAGATAATAGAATAATAAACACGATTTTTATGATTATTTTCATTATTACTATTATTGTTTCCGTCGTCATTGTCGATATCGACAATGTTATCTTCCTCTTTGAATTTGATAACATAGTCGATATGAATTATGATCATCTAATTATCAAAGAGAGATTAGGAGATTATAATGGATATAAATTTTTTTATTATTTCATTATTATAGAATAAGTTCATATTTTAGAAGTTTTAACTTAAGGAAACTGGATTATAGTTACTGAACAAGCCGTCAAACCTTATGTGACACCTTATTATTAACACATAATATAATATACACATTTATATAGAAATAATAAACATTTTTTATTTCCATGATTATTATTATTATTTTGGTTTTTTTTAATACAAATATACATAAAGCATGTATTACTAGAGATAATAGAAATATAAATATGTTTTTCATAACTATTTTCATTATCACTATATATTGTTGTTGTTGTCGTCATTGTCATTATCGTCGTTGTTATCTTTATCTTTGAATTTGATGACATAGTCAATATTAATTATGATCATATATATGTAAGGATTGTGCTAAAAAATTACATATTATAAGCATAATATAACATACTACAAGGGTTGAACGTGAAATAAAAAAAATTAAAAATAAAACGCGATCATCATATTAGGCCCGTGAAGCTTAATTTCTTTCACATTTAATATAATCTATTTAACATAAGAAAATAAACGAAATATTTTTTTTTTCTTTCAAAGCATACATATCTTATAATTATATTTTATTCATATAAATCTTAAAATTATAATTAATGTTTTAACGTTTCAAACAAATTGACCAAAATCTAATCTATTTAACGCATAAGAAAAAATGAAATAATTTTTGTTTTCTTTTAAACCATACAAATCCAATAATCAAATTCTCTTCATAAAACCCCTAAAATTATAATTAATCTTTTACCGTTTAAAATAAAATGCCCCAAATCGTCATAATACTTCAAACTAAGAAATATCTCAACTCACAAATCTGAACTCAACCCATCTCTTGCAGGACAATATAAGGGCATTGAAAGTTTATATCAAAACCCATGAAACTATTACGTTGACCTAGAAACCAAATGTATAAACTATGAATACATAATTATATTAGCACCCCCTCATGAACCACTTTAAATAGCCAAAAAAAGTTATATAATAGCATAAATATAATGTTCAAATTATTTTCGTTGGAAGACAAATTTTATTTGTGTTATGCGAAACTAAAACTAAACCGACTTTAAAATAGTTTCTACCTAACTTCACTAGAGAATTAACGATTTCATAAATTTTTATTCACCAACAAGAAAAGGATGTGGACTTTTTGTCATTAACGTCATAAATTGACTTATCATCACCCTATTTAGCATGCTTTGTAATAAATTCACTATCTATTATCTCCATCATACTTATATAGACTTTTTTCACAATTATATGGTTTTCAAATATTAATCTCATTAATTATGCACGAAGTGTTTGTATACTTAACTTTTTCATTGAGTTTTTCCATTATCTCCTCTAAATTATAATATTAATCATGTCTACCATAACGATTCGTTTATTATTTCAATAACATATCTACAAAATATTTATTTGAACATACTCCGTGCAAAGCACGGGTCCAGACTAGTATTTAAAATTCAATAACATATGTGTTTGAACTAAACATTGCAGAAGTCTTTATTTAAAGGACAAAGCTCTAATAAAATAATTCTTTCTATTAGCTTAGGATATAAACAAAAATTTAAAAGGGTTCCGTAAATATATTTTAATAGTAGAATAACATTTTTGTATAATTAATAAATAAGAGTGACATTTATTACAAATTTATGATCATATGATGCTTCTATTTGAATTTTACTAGCCTTTAAACCTGAGCTATGTATGGTTTGCTTTAAAATTCTAGCTAAAATATTTTTAGAAATATTATTTAAATCTTTGAAATAATAATATTAACATATCTGTATTTTATTTTCTTTTTTTATTGAAGTAGTTGAAAAGATATTATTCATTATAATGACGTTAAAATCACATATTGTTTAAATTTTTAATTTTAAATAAAATCTTAATAAATGTTCAGCAAGATATGTGTCATAACCGCAACGTTTCAACTCACCTTTATATGTAAATATATATGATATGATATGCATTGTGTGAGGTAAGGCAAAACTGATAAGTGTGTGTGTGTGTATACATATATATGTATGTATGTATGTATGTATGTATAT
>JACYFF010031954.1:6183124-6306611 GCA_017589665.1 Selenicereus undatus | reverse complement strand
TAAATATATATATATATATATATATATATATATATATATATATATATATACACACACACACACACACACACACACGCACACACACACATGCCAATTGGGATTACACACTTCTAAGTATATGATATATATTATTACTGCATCCGTGCATACTATTTAACCTATATATGCACAACTATCTTTCAAATTCATATCTGTTTGTGTAGCTTTTTGAGAGTAAGACATTTAGGAGTATGATACGGGCCCTAGTCAACTACTATCAGATTAAGGACATACTTTAAATAAGTAAATACATAAATATGCAATTTTGATAGTTTAAGTAGATTTTGTGGTGAGTGACATATATTTTTAAAGATACAATGGATTTTTTGGAAAAAGATGTCAATTGCTTTTTACTATATTTGAACGTAAGGATTGTTGTATATATTTGATATACAACATTTTATAAGAATAAGTAGTGTATATTTACTTATAACAATTTTTCATCAATGCCCATTTTCTCAAAATAAAGTTATGTATATATATTTTTACTACGGTAAACATGCCCAATCCATTGAACCCCTACTTCAGGGAACAATAATGAACCATAACGGACCAGAGAGGGGAAAATGCTGAAGACTGTAATAAAGCTATATTGATATAAGGCATGCACCTCATATTTATCCTCTTCAATATTTAGTTATGTTCTTGTTGTTGATAAAGATTGTAATAATTGTATTATAGTTTGTGTGATGATCCTCTTAAAAACAAGGGGCAAATATGTAAAATTTTCCATGATTGATTAAGAGGATTAGTGGACCATCCATGTAAAAAGTAAATAAATATTATGTTGTTGAATTCTAGATATTGTATTGAAATATGTCAAATTTATGCATCCATGTCCCACTATAAATGATAATCATATCAAACACTAAATGTACGATCATGATTTATGTGACATCAATCACTATCTCCCTCACCAAATTTCATGACAAAAATGATTAAGCATTTAGAGAGGACAAAAAGGGAGGGGGGGGGGGGAAGAAAAAAAAAAGAAAAATAGGGGAGGGACACGACATTATTTGAACTTTAGAAAACCTCTATTTAAATTTTCCAACACTATTAGAATTAATCAACTTAGTTATAGGGTCTGTTCATTTCGTTTGGAAATATGAATTAATAAATAGATGAAGTTGGTTGAGATTTGTAGAAGTGGGTTGAAGTGGATTGAAGTTGGTTGAAGTGGGTTGGAGTGGATTGATTGAATTTTTTTTTTTTTTTAATGATGGTTAGGAGTAGTTTTTTGCTTGTTTCGATTTTAACTCAATTTTTTTAGTAATAGGATGAAAGTCATATGAAAGCCTTAATATTTGTGAGAGATATTATAGCAGAGGAGAGAGGAAAGGAAGACCAAACCGATAGGGGTCGGTATTGGGAGGGTATAAGAAGAGTATGCCATACCCACATTTTACCCAAAAATATTATCACCCAATCCATACCCAACTCATAACCCTTGCTGTTCATATGGGTATTTACCATATGAGTGTTACCTACATGGGTACTACCCATGCGGGTTATACTTGAGTATCCATAGGTTTATACTTCATATATTTACTATCCAATACTCATAACTAAAAGTAATGAAGAGAAGATGTGGTCCGTCGAAGTTAGGAGGAAAATTCAACTTTAGCGGTTCGAATTAAGATTTGAATACCCGATAGAAAGTATTTAAAAAGTTCAAATCTAAATTTTGAGTTCCGAATTCTTTCATTTCATTAACATTTATTTCCACTATGACAATTCAGTTAACATTTTTTACCGCTTAAGCAATTCAAATGACATATTTGGCAATTAAAATAATTTCAATGGCTTAGATTGAAACTTGATCATATGATGGGAAAGATTCAAAGAAACTCAAACATGAACTTTGAGCTCCAAATTCATTCACTTGATTAACATTTATCTCCACTAAGACATGTCGTAAATGCCAATTGAATTGTTATGGTAGAGAAAAATGTTGGCCAAATAAAGGAATGTTGAGTTCAGAATCTGAATTTGAACTTATTTTAACTTTTTTTCATCCAATAATCAAGTTTCGATATAAAGTGTTGAAATTATTTTATTGGGCAAAAATGTCAATTGAATTGTTTAAGTGTAAAAAAACATCAACTGAATTGTCATGACAGAGATAAATGTCGACCAAATGAAAGAATGTTAAACTCAAAATTTGGATGTGCACATTCTTTTAATCTTTCAAATCAGATAGTTAAATTTCGATTCAAGCTATTGAATTGAATTTTGCTCTTAAATTCCGACTGGCCTTACGTCAAGTAAAAAAAATTAAAAAGTGGTTCATTGTAATCTTAATTATTATACAAGGGTATTGTTCTCTTTTTAGTCATCATTATTGGATGCGTGACGTCCACCAAACACCCACCTCAAAGATGTAATTATCCATCCTATACTCATTATCCATTCGTAATGAGTATTACCCATCCACTTTAGATGGGTAAAATCAGTAGTCAAATGGGTACAAATTCCCACCCTAACCAAACAAAACACAATCATCCCCGTTAATTGCCTTTAAATTTAAACTCTTTATTGCTTGATCACTAACCTAAAAATATCGCAATTAAAAGATCATTATAGTCTGAAATTTTATAACTTAGTAAAATCACAAATAATATTATAATCTTACACAATTTGCACATATCCACTATTTAATCCTCTTTTTTTTTCTTTTTCTGTACCTAATGTGTAATTCATTAATTTTAAGATGGATAAAAATAATTTAGTAAAGATGTCTATCTTTTTCCTTAATCATTATTGCACAAGTATTCTTTGGGCTCCAGCCTCAAAAGCATGATGAGACCTGTGTGGCTCCTAGTTCAAGACAACCATGCCCACTTTAGTGTTTTTTCTGTTTTTTTTTTCTTTCTTTTTTTTTTACGTTTTGGGGACTCTCACTCTTCTCATCTCTTAGTACTACACCACTGTGTTTTTTAAGGTTTGAAGCTTCCCTCACCCCCCTCATTCCTCCCCATATTAAATAAAGTTTAACCAAAGCATGATCATATTATTGTAACTGCGTTTTTATATATTCGACACATCATCATCATCATCATCATCATCTCTCTCTCTCTCTCCCTCCCCCCATCATCATCGATCATCTCCTCTCTCTACTTGCTAAACTTGAACAATACTACGTTATTGTAATCGAAAGGAAACAAAGTGAAGTAAGTCTCATGTAAAACATCATAATCATGATGATAAGATATTGGATGATAATTATAAACAAAGTTACAAACAATTAAAGTAGGCAAAATCAAAGCGAATTGAATTGCAATTACTCAAGCTACGTATAAAATGAAATATTGTTTGTAAATGAATTCATTTCATTACAATTGCAAAAACTTTGTAACCAAACATTGTAATGAAATTATTATTTTATTCCATTACATTGACAATTATATTACATGGTTAATTCCATTGCGTAGCGATTACATTACTTTTGGTTGATTTTTAAAGATGACACATGAATTATCCAAATTATTTGGCGGTTGAAGGTTGCCTAGCTCAATGCTACTTCTACATTAAGAAAAATCAAATTTTAATCTATAGGCATAACACATATTGACATATATATATATATATATATATATATATATCAACTTTGAATACTATCCAGCCACTAAGATGTATACGTAGTCAATTATATATGTAATGATTAGTGTGAAATACCTACGTTTAATCCATGCTTACTTCATCCGATAATTTTCATCTTAAGTTTCGCTAAATCTAATGCATTATCACCATCCTTCATTTATTTTCAAGAACCAAGCAAATTAGGGCACCCAAAAACACAAGTTAAAAAATGGGCTCTACTACAAACATGTGTGTGTTTACTGCGCTGGTGCGCCCTACAATTTCCAACAAAAACTTTGAACACTACATCGTAAAGCCTTAATATTATAAAAAATTAAAATTAAAAACATACCTCACTGGATTATCTTCAATTACTTTCAGCTGTCATCGTAAGTGATATCATTTATAACAAATTATAATAATAATTAAAAAAAAGTTAAGCTCATTTTCAACCAATCAATTGTAGAGACGGTTCTAAGGTAACAGTAGACTTGATAAATGGATCATTCGGTTGGGATGCGAGTCAGATTAAGTTTAGGTCGGATCATGTTTCGGGTTCAGTGATATGATTAGTTCGGTTTGGGTCGGGTGAACTTCGATTCGGGTCGACTTTGGGTCAACCAATTTTTTGTTCAATACGCTTGTCATGCAAAAGTAAGCAACTTCGTAGAAAATTTTGGGTCGAGTATGATTCAGTTCGGATCAATTCGGGTTTTGGGTCCTCTTTTAGGCGAACCTATTTTGAATGTTGGGTCAAATATACGTCCGAGTCATTTGATTCGAATTTCGGGTCAATTTTGCCAAATCTAAGTATCAGCTTTAATTAGTTTGATTTTGTGGAACAAAAGGCAGCGAAGCCATTTTCTTCAATGTAAATACAGAAAATGAAATAACTAGTGGTTCATATAATATTCACGGGCTAAATGTAACAAACATTATCACATCTTCATATATTCGGAATCACTATGTTCAATTGAAATTCCTACCCTAAAACTTGACAAAATTTCTATCATGTAATCGATTCAGGTCCATATTTAAAGTAAAAGAATACACTGCATGTAACCATTTTCAACACCCCATAAGATTAAAGCAAAATTCCCAGCCCTAAAAGTCAAATTTGAAGAAAAGATGGAGAAAAGGCAAAGAAAAAACACGTGAATTGTTATCCTCTCATAGCGAAAAGAGTGGAAAGAGACCCAGATGTGTCATCCATAGTGGCTTTAAGCCTTTGATTAACTGTACAAGTAACCAGAAAGAGGGTGCCAAAAAAGCATATATTACATATAACAATGGAACTTATTGTTCGACTTTGCAGCACTCAAAGATGCCTTTGCCTTTGCCTTTGCCTTTGCCTGCCAGTAGAACAAGAACAATTGCTAGTGGCTTTACCACTTTGCAAGGGCTTAAAACCCCTTAAAATGGAAACTGGGGAATCCAATTATGACAAATAAATAAATTAAATCACACAAAATAAGTATTATGACAATGACCCACAGGAGCCAAGGACTTCTTCAGCCATAACACATGATAGATACTGCCCCTCTCCATATAATATGGGTAGGTGCCATACATACTTTGGAATATAGTGTATGCTGATATGATTGTTACACGGGTGAATGTGAGGATGAAACATATGTTTCAAGTTTCTTCTTTGGTTCTGGGCTTGGGTATGCTCCTGTTTCGAGACATAACATTATCAGTACATCAAGATGCAGTTCTATCTACCAGAATCACATGAGAATTCCGGGCCAAATCGGACAAATATCGGGAGACTGAGGCCGCCCGGGGGGGGGGGGGGGGGGATGCCTCCATACCCCTTGAACTGAATTACAGCGAAGTTGTAACCTCTAAGAGTCAGACTAATCTTGGAGGCAGAAATATGCAAGTCTTGAGCACAGACAGAGACAGAGATGGAGATGCAAAAGATTTCAAATATTGGCACTACAGAATCAGATCACTCCATGATTCATTAGATGCGGACATTTTTGGGAGGGAATGGTGTTTAATCCTCTGTTCTAGGCAAGAATGACTTGGGATAGGCATTACATGAGAAAGAACCGGAAACCAAGAGTAATAATGAGAAAATTGCGCAAAATCATGTTACTAGAAAAGCAGAGTTATGAGATCCCTCAAACTGAGGGTAAGATGACGAAGAATGCAAGCAGCAGCTCATGAGCAGTGGAACCCAAGCCTTCTAGAAGGCAAGCGAACAAGGTACACGGAAGCTACTAGCACGACAGCAATTTCATTCATTCAATACTAATCAAGCTAATTTGGTATAATTTATGCCTCCGGATTAGATCACAGTACATGAATCATCAGGCATAGGAATGGCAATCATAAGGGGTTGGGGCATTCAAAGTAACTATGCACATGACATTTCATATGCAGAAGTCTTGTCAACAGAAGATGACAAAAAAGGGAATCCAAAGATGGAACGGAAGAAAGATGGGAAAAAGGAGAAGCCCACATAATATTCAATCTTCATATTTTATCGTATCAAATTGTTTCAAAACATATTACAAGATATGAATCGATCCAGCTGGCAAGATCTTGTCACACATTCGCCTGATTAAAAAAGAAAGAAAAAGAGAACTCGCTCCTGAGTCATACCTGACTAGCATATCCTACCCAGTTGGAAATTTGATTATATGTTTACCTCATTTGGAGTGCGATCACCCTGTGCCTCACTATTTTCGACCCACCTTGCTTTTCCACCCCCTCCAGCTGCTAACCACTAAGAGTGAATCTTTCTTGTCTTATTCTTCTTTTTCATCAGGCTTTGACTGGTTCAAACTTGCCTTAGCCTTGGCAACAAATGCAGGATCTGGCTCATGCTTACCTGAAGGTTCTTTCATTGCCATGCATATATAAAAGGCAATTACCACATTAACCGAAATCACGGCAAGCAATCCACCCAACAATGTTTGAGAATAAGGTGAGAGTTTCACTACACCTGTACAGAAGGAAAAACAATTTCAGAGCGAAAATAAAAGATCCAGTGCCCTTAGAGTAATTAAAATATTTATCAAAAAAAACAAAAAACTATGCAACCCGCTCAGGTTTCTGATTATACTTGAGGAGGGGGGGGGGGGGGACCTAAACATGGACAATTAGACAGCTCCCACCGAGCTAAATTTACATCCATTTCCATTTTCAGAAAGCATGCGAGAAACACTCCCATTAATAAATATTTTTAAATGGTTTTATCCTAATGTAGGATGCCCAAAACTTGCTCTCCATTTCTTATTATGGTAGCAATTTTAGCTTATATTTTGCACCATCATTTCATAAAAATCCTTTACCTTGAGAAGTATTCATTTACAGCCCATTACAGGACAGAATATATCCAGGGAGGAAACAGTTGACATCATCCATTTAATCATTTTCCGGGTTGTGCAATTAGATCTAATTATTTTTTATTCACTGCGACTGTAAGCAGTAAATGTCACCCGAGTGCCCCAAAAGTCCACATGCATTTCAGTGAACCTGGCAGACTCATTGTCCTACACAATGAGATGAGAAACAATAGTGTAGGATGTGCGTAACCTCTTATTGTGAGATGTCACCTATCCTTGCCAAACGAGATGAATTCCAGATTCCACCACTATCCACTAGTAAGGATAGGCAAGAAGATCTTCATTGCTGGGGAGATGCTTCATTTGACTCTCCATAAAGAAGTTACTTCAGTGTGATGCGCCATATACTATTCCGATGTCAATCTAGTGCAGACAGTCATATTTTAATCTCCCCTCCCCCCTCCCCCCCCCCCCCCCAAAAAAAAGAAAAAAGAACGAACTTCCTTTGTTTTGGAGGAGGGGGAAGGAGGGGAAGGAAGACACAGTGGCTGATGCGAACAGGAATTAAACCAAGGCTCTGCCTGCCAACCTGTAGAGCCTATACCAGCTAAATTTGCACACACGGACACACCCATCCCGCTTCTTCATAATTGCCATCTATAGTCTATACCAAGTATGTACAGAATCGGACACAGTTTAAAAGTGTCACTTCTATTGCTAGAACTCAACTCTGGGAAAGCTTGTCTGCTTCTTCTTCTTCTTTTTTTTAACTCAAAGCCTTCACAGATTAGTAGTATGCCTCCAGTATAATTACCAAGGGTTCACAGTTTCCAACCTCAGCTATTAAATCACATAATTAGGCTCATTAATTAGATCCTGAAGCTTATGGTTCCTGATCCCCCCACCATAGCCCACAAGTCACTGCTCTGTAACTGGTATCAAGTGCCTCAGAATTACAAGGGCACCTCCTCATCTCACAACGTACATCGATCCTAGATGCACCTGGCGTGAAATCTTCAATGCTCTAGGATCCCACTGGAGGACGAAGGGGTTCCCAGCTTGCAGATTCGTACCACTGAACCTGAGCACAATTCGATACTAAATTCTCAAAGAACTTGAGCCTCTCTGTGCCCCCATCACCCCTAACCCAAATGAGATACACAGCTGTGTTGAGGTTAGCAATTACAAGCTTTCTTTTGTCGCATGAAATTTTATCCGTCCTTAGGATCTGTCTCATCCACCTGCACCAAGAACGAGGCATTCTGATATAACCAAAGGTCAAAGCCATCTGTTGCTGCCCCAAAGCGTATATCCCATGCTCATTTATGGTGTCGAGTGTCGACATTTCCCCACAACCGTGTCCAATCCCTTTCAGGGTTCATCCCTAGGGTGAATATAGGCTTCCATTCCCAACCGGCCGCTTGTTCCAGTTGGTAGGTCAGTTTGGAGGGCAATGGATTCTTAAAACTGAAGAGACCTTAAGTGAGAGCTCAGACAGTGTAATGCCCTCAAGCCATGCCAAGGTCTACTATATATAAATTACACAAAGCAACTAATAATATCCCACTTCAAAAAATGACATACCAAATCTCGGCCCCATTCACTGCATATTCATGTTCATAGACAGGATTTTATAATGAGATGCAATATCACACTCAATGTGGCCTCATTCAAGTAGGGCCTGGGAAGATGAAGTAAGCACAGCTTATCCTTGGCCAGTTCCCAGATGCAGAGTTCTAAAATTTTACGAGATTCTAAAAGCACTCTTAAATTAGGCATAGAACAATACAAAAAGGATGTGGTGCACTTCAGGAAGCGCCTTTCTATATGAAATATGATGAAACACTTGCAAAGTACAATAGGAAATAACATATGTAATGATGGTGGTAATATCTGCCAGGACTCACCAGTATGTAACAATATTATAATAAAGCATAATCTACGGTTTACTGACACTCCTTAGATGTAGCAACAATTGTAAATATCTAAGCATTTCGGAAGCTTTACCGAGTAACCAATCATGTTGAAAGCCATACAAGATAGTTAGTGGGAGCATCCACATAAAGACTGAGGCAATGAAAAACTTCTTGATCACCTCTGCCGTTGTTGCCATAGCTTGAAAGAGCAATGCACCCAAAAAAAAGAAAAAGAAAAGAAAATATCAACAATATTTCATACAACAATGAGATAAAAGTAGGAGAAGGAAATATATACAAGGCACAAAATCTGCAAATCAGAAACAAGTTCTAAACCCTCAAATGAATCCCATCCGCCACACTCCCCTAATTCCCCCCCCCCCCCAAAAGAAAGAAAAGGATCTGTTTCTCGCCCACCGGGGGGGGGGGGGCTATACTGTGGCTGGTACTTTCTAATTCAACCATTCCTTTAGTTGTAGCATGCCTCCTTTTGGGGACGGGTTGGAAGACAAAATTCGTCAAATAATTGTAAGACCACATTATAAATTGTATGCCTAACAACAAAAACAACAGTCCTACTCTGGATTCTTGCTGAGGCAGGTGAGGCAACAGAATAAGTAACCAAACCCTCTGTCTGACAAGCAGAGAGGTTTGATGCCACAAAATTGCATCAAATTTCTTGCAAATATTAATATGAAAGAAATTTAGAGCTTGATATTTTACCATCTCTCTGTCTATCTCATTAAAAATATCAATGAGCTGGGGGCACAAGCCTTGTGCTTGATACCCACTAATTCGCCCTACGGAAATTGCATCACATTAGGAAATTGAGGAAGAAGCAGAGGCTTCTGTGAGTCACACTTTGTAAACTATGTTTCAGAAGCCACAAAATAAAGGCCAATATACACAATTTTCCAAAAAACAGAAAATGTCTAAGAAGTTGCTAAGTGGTGATAATGCACTCCTCATCTAGTTCTAACTTCTAATGAGTTTCAAGACCATTCTAGATAGCTTTAAGCCTATCATTTTCCAACATAATATCCCTCCTTGGGCGTTTTGACATCAATTTTTTAAATATATAATATGGTCTAAAAAATGGCCAAAAATTCACCATATGCTATTGATTATACCTGGCAAATGGGTCATTCGGTTCGGGTACGGGTCGGTTTAAGTTCGGGTCGAGTCATGTTCGGGTTAAGTGACATTTCGGGTCGTTTCGGTTCGGGTCGGGTATGGTTCGGGTCGGGTCGATTTCGGGTCAACCAATTTTTTGTGAAATAAGCTCGTCATGCCAAAACAAGCAACTTTGTTGAAAATTTCGGGTCGGGTCAATTCGGGTTTCGAGTCAACTTTCGGGTGAGCATACTTCAGGTGTCGGGTCGGGTATGGGTCCGGGTCATTCGGGTCTTGGGTCAGTTTTGCCAGGTCTACTATTGATGTAGTATAAGAGTCAAGAATGGGCAAGAAGATATAGAAAATTAGAATATTTTGATACTGGTTATATTTTTGTATTTTTTTAGTATTTTCATAGGTTATTTTTAAGCATATTTTAAAATAGCCAAAATAAGGATATTTAGTGATGCTTTATCAAAATTTAGTTCCGTAATCTATTAGGATAATATCAGGTTATATATTTTTATGCTTTCTAATTTGTATCTTATCATTTAAGTTTCCTAATATTAGTTAGCCTCTTGATTATATAAACTCTTTTATGTAATTGGAGAAGATAGATTATGAACGAGAATTTAATTAAATTGAGTAATCATATTTCTTTGCATGAGAATTTTCCGCGTAAGGATTACTCTTAGAGCGTCCTATATCAATTTGGTATCAGAGCTTTTCGATTACTGCCATTTTTTTTTAATCCTTGCTCCTTATTTCGCAAATCAGCCACTGAAAAAAAAAAAAAAACAGACATATCACAGAAACCCTAACCGAAGCAAACCAAACATTCGAACCACCCCTATCCCTTAAGGTAGCTAGGGTTAACAAGACTAGCTTTTCGGTTTCGCGTAGATGTAAGGTCCCTATCTAGATTGGAAGTAACAAGGATGAATTGTACGCGATGTCCTGCCCATGGATGTTGCTCACATTTTATTAGGTCAATCTTGGCTATATGATTATTTTATTTTTTATTTTTTTTGGCTGTATGATCACTCATCATGGTAGGGAAAATACCTACACCTTTAGGTTTTAAAACAAGAACATCACTCTTACCCCTCATCAGCCTAAAGAGTTGGTTTCTTCCCCAAGCCCAAAGCCTTCACCGACCTCGTCCTCGCCTGTGACTTCCTACACTTTACCTCGAACCAAGGGAACCATCTCTCTTCTTCATCATAAGCCCTTCGAGAGATTGAGGAACTTTAGATAGTCCATGAGTAAGAGTCTTTTTGAGATTGTCCGTGGATATTCCCCTCCCTCCTAATGCCCGAGTCTTGACTCTTGAGTGTCCAAACCTACCTCCACATTTGCCCAACATATTCATGATTTGCATGCTGGGAGTTTTCTTAAAATATTCATGATTTGCATGCTGGGAGTTGTCTTAAAATTGCAATGAGTAATCACACTTATAAACTTTTAGCTTATGTGCATCGGAGAGACACTTCTCTTGGGGTGGGTGATTTGTTATGGCTCGTGTTCGACGTAAACCAATACCCAAACACTTCCACAAAAAGCTCCACGCTTGCACTATGGGTCCTTAAGAGATTATCAGGAAGTTGGGATCTAATGCTTATGTACTTGATTTTCCTGACAACTTGGGTATTAGTTCTATTTTCAATGTGGAAGATCTAACCCTTCACCGAGGTACTTTTGAGCCACCTTGTCTTCCTTATGTTCTTCTGCAGATCCTGGAGCCATAAAGCTACCTTATTTTCCGTATGACGTTGGCTAAGTTGGATGATGAGTTTGCAGCGTCTTCCAATGGCAGTTTGTGGCGTCTCTTTCATGCATGGTCAAGCTGCCCGTGATTATTTGAAGGTCGTGTATTTCCGCGAATGAGTTCCGCACCGGGATCTTGCACTTCTAGTACCTTCAAGACAACTCACCAAAGTCGAATTCTTTTCCAGTGGGGGAGAATGATGTAGTATCACGGAAAATAAAAGTTTAGGAATTTAAGATTATCTTTTAATAGCATAATATCTTTTCATTATCTTTTTTATTATCCTTTTTAGCAAGGGACTATATCTTTTTGATTACGTTATCTCGTAGTTTCCTTAATGTTATGTACTTTTTCTATTTAAACTCCTAGTTATGAGGCAAGCAGACTTGAATAAATTGAAATATTGAGTATTTGAGAGTTCTTGAGTGAATTTTCTCGGTGTAAGAATTGCTCTTAGAGCATCCTACATCAATTGTTCTCCTTTATAGGAATCGTTCTTAGAATGTCCTACATCATAACTGCCTCATATACATTTTAGTTACCACTCTAAAATGCCAACTATTGGGCATTGTGGTGGTATGTAATGCACAATCTAGACATATTAGAACAGTCTTAGAATATCCTAAAATATGTTGAGGGGCTAGTTGAAGTATATACATTCTTAGGTGAGATCGGCGCACACAAGAAAGGATAGACTCTTTGATGATGACTTTTTGAAAGATCTTCATTGGATTAACAATTCATTTTAGAGTTATTTCTAATTTGGAAGTTCCTAATAATTCATTAAGATGACTTTAATGAAAATCACCCTTAAATGAACAAGTAGGTAACCCTAAAATTACTAGAAGTTATAGGGTAACCATTCATCTCACAATATCTCCTGGGTGAAATGGTTTCAGTTAAGGCCTAGTAGTTGTAGAATATAGTCACCTTTTGATATCTGCTACAAAATTTTCCAAAAACACCAAATCTGTGTATAATGTTCTTCATTTGGTAGTCTAGGGAGCTCTTCCATTTGAAACCTTTTAGGGCCTTCTAAATTTCGCTTAATCAATTTCAACGACAATGATGACTTCATACCATCTTGTAGATTTTGAAGCATGACTCTAGAATGCCACAAAAGGTTGCTAGTGTTAGTCTGCAGCTCAAACTATATATATGGACATAAAAATATCATTGAATTTTGAGGGGAACAACTTATGTATGTCGCTCTAAGATCAATTCCTACAATGGGGAATAATTGGTGTAGTACGCTTTAAGAGTCATTTTCAAGGGGAAAATTCTTACACAGAAATATGACTACTCAATTTAACTCAATTCTCATTCATAATTTGCTCACTCCAATTACATAAAGGAGTTTATATAACCAAGAAAGAGACTATCTAGTATTAGAAAACCTAAATGATAAGATACAAAAAGATATCCTTATTTTGGCTATCTTAAAATATGCTTAAAAATAACCTACGAAAATAATTTTAAAAAAAATACAAAAGATCTCCAATGTCAAAATATTCTAATTTTTGATCCGATGAACCAAGCAACAAATAGCATTGGCATAACTGATTGCATTAAATCTTCGATTCAGGATATTACACGGGATTAAGCAAAAGTGAATGGCCACTCCAATATTGATGAAGGCAACCTTTTCAACATTCAAGATAGCACAGAAGAGTTGCCCAAAGATATTTTTATCATCCCAAGAATTATTGAACTTCTCGAGCGCCATTAACCAAGGAAGCAGTAGATGAACTTCAATTTTCTGAAAGAAATTTTTATGGATTAAAAACCCAATATCATTTTCAACAATTCTTGGGATGATAAAAACTATAAAACCTAGTATTATCCTAATAGATTAGGAAACTAAATCCTGATAAAATATCACTAAATATCCTTATTTTGACTATTTTAAAATATGCTTAAAAATAACTTATGAAAATAATAAAAATATAAAAGATCTCCAATATCAAAATATTCTAATTTTCTATATCTTTTTACCAATTCTTGACTCTCGTACTGCATCATTCTCCCTTGGTTGAGAAAAAACTCGACCTTGAGTTTTGAAATGAACACAAATTGCGAATGAAGAGAGAATTGATTAAATTCATTGAAAATGTTACAAATTGCAAGCTCCAAAATCTTCCCCACCGCCAATAACCAAGGAAGTAGCGAATCAACGTTAGGTTTTTGAAAGACCTTTTTAGATATTAAAAACCCAATATCATTTTCAACAATTCTTGGGATGATAAAAATATATGTTGGCAACTCTTCTTTACTATCTTGAATGTTGGAAAGGTTGCCTTAATTAATATTGGAGTGCTCATTCACTTTTCTTTAATCCTGTGTAATATCTTGAACCGAAGAGTTAATGCAATCAGTTATGCCAATGTCATCTGTTGCTTGGTTCATCTAATCAAAACTATTACCCTTAACATCAATTACCATGTTCAGATCTATTCCTCGGACATGCTCTCTTGAAGGCTCATTGAGAAAGGTTTCCGTTTCTATTTCCTCAATGACAACTCCCCTTTCATGTGTTTCTAGGTATGTTGGATTTTTCTCTTCCAAATAAGAAGTCGATTCTTTCTTGGAAGAGCTCAAAGAAGAAACCTTATAATCTTCGACAGAATATTGCCAATGTATTACAGGAGCTCTAGGGGGTTTGTAGTACAGTTTGTGGCTAGGAGTCTAGGAATATACGGCCTACAACCACATATGAACTCACTAGCAAAATAAAGATCCAACTGACAACTATCTTCATAAATTCGACGCCCCTGAAGCTTGCAACAGGCATTCACAACATCACTTGGGGAATGAAAATTCACTCGAGCATAATCTTCGGCAGAATATTGCTATGGCTTGTTATGTATGATCACGAAAAGGACATGATGGTGTTTATCACACCAAGTCATGGTCGCTATATGCTGATCTGAACAACATCAAACAAATAATCTAGAAAATGGAGTTACGTCACAGTACACTTTTCTGCCCCAGTTTTCTTTTCTTTTTTTTTTCCTTTTTTGCTGTCTTGCGAAATATGAGAACAGGGATCAAAAAGAGAATTGGCAGCGGCCTGAATCAAAAGGCTCTGATACCAAAAAGAGAATTGGCAGCGGCCTGAATCAAAAGGCCCTGATACCTAATACATGTAGGACGCTCTAAGAGCAATTTTTACAAAGGAGAACAATTGATGTAGGACGCTCTAAGAGCAATCCCTACATCGAGAAAATTCACACAAGAACTCTCAAATACTCAATATTTCAATTCATTCAAGTTTACTTCCCTCAAGCATAACTGGGAGTTTAAATAGAAAAAATACCTAAACATTAAGGAAACTACGAGATAACGTAATCAAAAAGATATAGTTCGTTACTAAAAAAGATAATAAAAAGATAATGAAAATATTCTACTATTAAAAGACAATTCTTAAATTCCTAAACTTTTGTTTTTCTTGATACTGCATCAAGTTCACTAGTCATGTAATACATAGAACTGCTTTCGTTGTCATCCGGGGACTCAGGGAGTTAAACAGTGAAATTTTTTGGGTAAATCCCTTACATTTAGGCATTTAGCTATAAACTATTCCGCTTGATAAGCACTCAGCTGACGAAATGAAACCCCCCCCCCTCCTTTCATGTAATTCGGTTGTTATTATTCCTAGTGCATCCTGAAAATTAGTTTATACTCCCAAGAGTACAGTGCATTATACTTCCACTCATTAGAGTTCCATCATTTTCTAAATTTGAGCCTCATCTTTTCGATTTTTTTGTTCACCCGATCACTAGATTCTATATTTTTTAACCTTGGGTATCTTTTTCTTTAAACTCTCCAGTGAAGCCGGAGACTAATTGTCTGCAATGATCCCAAAGTTTGATTATCGTACTATATGGAGTAAGTACATGACACTCCCAAAAGTACAATATAACTGCTGCATGTATTCAATTTTCCTCATCGAAAACAAAAATTATCCTTCTTCCATTAGTTTCCGATCATACGGGTTTCGTTTAGGCAACGGAAATCTGACCTCCCAAAAAGCCACAGTAGGCAGAATAGTCTTGAGAAAGGGCAAGGTTGATGGAGCAATAACTGGTGGTCATTATGCTGCCAATACTCAACGGAGAGAAACTTCAAAAGAAAGCACAGACTTGCACAACTAAGAGCACAAATTAGCTCAAAGCCCTAGCTTACCTATCCCATATATATATATTCCTCAATCTCGTGTTATAAAGAACGATTTTTGACTCCAACCCTAGTTGAAATTAAACAATAACACTCCAGAAACAACCTAACTAAATCAGAATAAATCAAGCATAACACACTGGACGCTACAAGATCAGATAGATTGTTGATATACACTTAATTGGATGAAAATTGAATCTGCAACAAGAAATTACTAGAAAGAAAACACGCTGAGGCTGAGAGAGAGAGAGAGAGAGAGCGAGAGAGAGAGAGTACCAGAGTTTGACTGGCGAAGAAGCAACGGCTTTGAGGATTGACTTCAGTAAGAGAAAAGTCGAAAGATCAAGGGCAGATCGATCGAGTCCGATGCTTCAAGAAAGCATGAGAGAATATGCAAAGTCTCCGGAAAACCAGTCAACCATCTTTTGACTTTTTACTGAATTGGGATTACACCCCCCCCCCCCAAAAAAGTAACGGCTTTAAGTTTATGATTCTAATAGTAAACTATATTAATTGTTAGCTTTTTAAAAAAAAAATTATCATTATATTTTGTTTTAGTGAATACTGCTATGGTGATGATTTTAAAGCCAAGAGTCTTGTATAATATGGGAGTGGAGCTTATGTACTTTTCATCAAGATTCAAATCTTGATGGACTGTGGAAAATTACTCATGGACACCCCTAGTTATAAGGTTAGACCTAATTCGGTAATTGTTCAATCCCGTTCTCCCTTAAGCATGCCTAGGTTGAGCCAACTTACCATATCAAAAAAAGAAAGTTCATGATTTTACCACTAATTGTTACTATGTTGATAAGTTTTTCAAATTCACTAGGTTAGTTGTTTTTTAGTCCTACTTTCCTTTTTTCATGATAAATTTTAAATGGATTGAACATCCATCATCATACTAATGTACAGTATGTCCTGGTTCATGAATATTTATATTTCTATAAGTGAACCACTGGCAAAGCGCTTCCGTTCACAATGAAATTGTTCACATATTAACCCTTCCCCCCCCCCCCCTCAATACACACAAATATGGCAACTTCTTACTAATTACATCAATCCTTGTTGACCCCTTTGTTCCTATTATAGATAGTTAACTTGTACAACATCCTTTGATTTTGAATTAGTTAGCCAGCACTGCAAGTTTCTAACAATGTAGTTCACCCTCCATAAGATAACATTTACCTTTGATCTCTTGATCTTGGTGTCAATAATAAGGTCTATTTGTTTCGGCGTTTAAACATAACATTTGGCGGTGAGCTGACAGCGATTAGCTCCGTTTGATAGCAGTTAGTGTTTATCAACATTGGGTAGTAATTAAATTTAACAATTACCGTTTAGCAGCGTACAATGTGTTTGACAGTATTTAGAGCCATTTGAAAGCATTTACAATTGTGAGCATTTCAAAACATCAAGCTTTTAGCGGCTTTTAAGAGCGTCCAACATTAAAATGTTTTTGGCAAATGGCATAAATGCGAATAGAGGATTTATTCACTAATAATCCACACCCATACAATTCATTATGTTGTTAAAACAGCCCACATACAATTGATTACAATGTTAAAACAACCCCCCATATATTGAAGACAATTAGTGCCCATGAACAACGACTAACACTTAAAAATTGTTTGAAAACAATCAACAGCATTTAGAAATAACGATTAGCATGTAAGAACATCTTGGTAAAAAAAGTGTTTGAAAACGATCAACATTTAAAAATAACGATTATCATGTAAGAAAATTTAGCATTTACCAAACGGTTAACCAAGCAAGCCCAGAGAAGGTCGGACATCAACATGCATCCCCTACAAAAGGAGATGCTAATAAACAAGGATTCAAAATACGGTTTCAGTCGCGAATGCAGTTTCGGTCACGATATGAAAAAATAGTTCTAATACGAAAATTGCATTCCATATAGCGGCTAAAACGCAGTTCGACAAACTCAAAAACCTTTCTGATGCAGCCATTTCGTCACAGATCGGCCACATTTTAAATCCACGCTAATGAAACCCAGCCCCCCCCCCCCCACCCCAAAATACCTTCGCTCCAGGTAAGTTGAAGTACCAGGAGGTTTTTCCTCCACTTAAATGTCCCATGAGGAATAAGAACTCTAATTCCAACATCTTACCTATCACCCGGGGGGGTTACTGTGTATGTCCTAAATTATCAATAATACCAGCAACGTCCAAGGCTCGATGATTGTTTGCTCGTGAACTAAATAACTTCCTACAAAATATTCATCGGAGAAAAAAGGGCATTTGCAATCCAATTGGATTGCAAGTAACTCCGAAATGCATAAGCGAATTTATAAATCACAATTCGTAAATACATTGAACTAACACTAGGAAAAATTAATGGCAATAAACCAAACAAAACTCTAAAATCCTAAGATTTGCACCTATAATCATATCATTGACATTTCCTCCCACCTAAACGACTTCCTACTAAACACTACAACTGAGCCCAAGAAGTTTTTACAGAGCGGTCTTGGGAATTCAAACTGCAAGATGCAACACCAAACCCACACCAATGTGACAGTGTCTCGCGACTAAATATCAAATGTAAACTGGCTTGACATCGTTAGGCCCAAAACTTGCAGCACAAACAGGGCACTTGCGGTGGCGCATCTCAATCACTTTTTGAACACAAGGATTGCACAAAAGATGGTAGCATTTTGTGATGACAACCTGAAAAGTACAAGTTTTATAAGTGACCATTCAAAATGCAAGCAAACCAAATGAAGAAAGGAATAACAAGAAGAAAATGTGGGGTGGGCAAAATACAAGGTGCATTAGAAGAGAGTTGACGTGAAAAATTCATAATTGGGAAACAGAATTTCACAACATTGGAGTTGGTGGCACGGCTAGAATCCAGTCCCACTTAATCATCCAAATTTGTCTCAAACAAGGAAAAGGTAAAAAGAATATCATACAATAATAAAATTTTGGTCAAATTTTCAAATTCTGATGTAAAGACTTTCTCCCATTTCTATTGTCCGAATCATTTTGACCAAGATTTTGACTTTGCCCGATTTGTCTAATTCAAAAACGTACCTCCTCCAGGCAGGAGAAGTTTGCAGAGATCATGAGAATTCTCTCATTTCTACAACTTGATTTAAACCCAAGCCCCAATTATTACCACCGAATGGATACTAAGTATAGCAGAACAAATTATTATCACCTCTTTGGGCCGATCCTGACATTTACTACACTTGAGTATTTCCTTGTATTCTTGAAGCTCGTGTCGGAGTTTTTCCACAACAGATCCCTCTTTTTGCGCTCTAAGACGCTCAGCTTTTCTTTTTACTGCTCCCAGTTCCTCTTCCAGTCGTTTCTTCTCAAACCTGAGAGAGGCAATCATCAGTAGACAACCTATTTTGGCAAGCAACAAAGAGAGGAGATTATCATGTTAGACTACCTTTCTTTCTCTAGCTGTATCTGCAATTCTGAAAGGTTCGCTCGACTGTTCTTGACCTTGCACTGTAACTCCTCTAGAGATTCTCTGGCCTGTTGAGAAGATTTTCTGGCTTCTAGCATCCTTTGGGTGTTCTCCAAAGCAATCGAGTTCTGACATCTATCTTCTGCAAGTCTATGGATCTGATCAGAGCAGCTTTTTACCTGCATGCGCAGACATCCCATAAATTGCATATCCATTAAACAAGCCTTGTATGACCCCTCACCAAACAGGTCTTAAAAAGATGAGTCAGCAGTTTGACTCAATCAATTGCTCATTTATTTATCTTGGTGCAGTGAACACAGACTAAAGAGTAAAATCACTTGGCTCTAGACGAGTTTTCGAAGCTACCTGTTCCTCAATTCGTGCAGCTTTCATTTCGAAAGTATCTCGACAGATAGTTGCCTGCTGAATCTTCGTCTCCAAATCCCGTTTCTCCATGAGTAGAACATCATGTGTTTGTTTATCCCTCAGACCCTCCAGCACAAGCTGCATATGGCCAACCAAGAATCATTTTTTTAATGAAAATCAGTAATAGAACCAAACCTATAATCCTGCTCAGTGCTCATGCAACAATTCTCTTGCAATTTCCAAAGAAGACATAGGCTCATTGACACCATCATGAACACAGAAGGAAATAAATTAAAAAAAGGAGGGTTTATAGAGACACCAATGTGTCCATTGCAAAAAGCATGACAGCTTTGAGCCTTTGAGAACCATACAATAATGAATTATGTGCATAACATAGACGAAAACTATCCTCGCAGACGAGACAAGCATCTCCAAGTAAAAGCAGGATCAGACCATGAACCAAAGAGAGACTTCATAAGAACAACTGTCATGCAAACTCATGAAGACAACCTGGCAGCTGCATGGCATATTAAGCAGGCTAACAACAAAGACCACCATTAATCAAAGTTCAAACGAGACAAGAGCAAGCACTCTACAGCCTTCACATGTGATACTTTTAGAGAAGCTCATGAAGTCAAAGCAATGCAGATGATCTTCCTTCGTTAGCATGGTTCGTCCCGAGACTATACTATGACGTCACTTTTCGAAGCTTACTTGGGCATAAAGGTGAACTAAGTTCCTAACCAGATCGGTGATCCAACATCCTTGACCAATGCAAATAAACTGTTATCCAAAATGGCCGGGTTTGGAATCCAATTCAATGTGACTAAGGGTACAACTTCAACAACTATTTCTCTCATTCAGCAAATCACAATTTTTAAGTAGACAACGAAAGTATTCAAAAAGGTGATACATACTTTGCTACACGCAAACATCCCGTCATCCCATCTCTACAAGAGATATCATGAAAATGCTGAAGTAGGAAAGACATGTATGCTTCCAGAATCAGGTATTACTTTGGTCATGAAGCAGAATAATAGTCTACAAATCCAAGGAGCTTCCTGACGAATTGCAATACAAATAGTTACTGCAATAATTAACCCCCCACCCCCGCCCCTTGCCTGGGGAACAGAAGTCCTTGTCAAGTAGCACACTGGTGATCTTAAGCCAGGTAACTATGGAGTGACACTTTAGTTACCACTCAGCCAAACCAAGTACCAATTAAATATATGATAGTCCAAAAAGGATATCATGCTACCAGGTTGCATCTTCCATAGGGGCAAGGGCATTACAAGCAGGTACTAGAGATTGGGCGATATGTTGATGGAGAACAAGGAAAATTGTCCACAACTAATAGAGACCATAATTCTATTTCTAACAGTTAAATGTTATCAGATCATGCACTCTTTTTCGTTAGCCAAGTTCAATTGGGAAGACTGACTAAACACCGGTTTCATCACCTTGATATTATAGTCATCTCTCTCTGTAATTTGCTGCAATAGGTGCTGGTTTTGGTTTTGCATGTCATCATACGCCTGTCCAATAGTCTGAAAAGACACGATGCAAGGAAGATTATATACTATTTCTGCTGAATTCTAAAATAAAAAAGATGAGAGGTGAAAGGATTGAACCATAAAGCAAATCAAGAATCCCCAACCTCAATCTCAGATAAATAGGCTTCATTTTCTTCAAGCTTAGATTTCAAATCATTTGAAAGCTTTGATTTATCCCTGAAATACAAGGAGATGCCTACCAGTAAGCATTTTAATGCATCACAGGATTTAAGAGAAAAATGGGAAGAAGTGATAGACAACTATATGAATGAAACAACAAGGTGCAAAATGTAAATGGCACATCATTTTGGAGCCCTTAACATTACTCCCTTTTAAACTTTGTTTTGTACTTTAGATTCCAATTACCATTCCACGAATGACGTACAGTAAAGTAAATCAACCCAGAGATGCAGGATAGAAAAAGTGACGCGGGGGAGAAACAATACACGGGAAGCAGAGAAAAATTACGCTCCCTTGGTCACGTAGAAGAACTTGCTGTTACTTTTTTCTCCTATTTTTGACCTCCCCATAGGATCCACCTTCACTAAAATGGCAATAATGTGTTCGTGGGTTTACCATAGCAACCTTCCAAAACAACTACGCAGCCTACCCAGCCAATTTCTACTCTAATTGACCCCAACTGGCTGAGCATAACTTCAGAAAGGGGGGGGGGGATGCTTTCTTTCTGGGAAGGGATAGTACTCTGATTAAGAAAGAAGTCAAGGACTTCTCTGCTAGTTTTGACTTCCACAACTTAAGAATTAGGCAATCAATACAATCAAAAACTTGTCCAGGCAGCAGAACAACCCCCCCACCCCCCAGGGGGCAACCAATGCAGATTGGGTACAAGGGTGATCAAAGACGAAATTTTTAGATGTTATCAGCCCATTCTCAAATCTCTTTATCTGTGGCTCCAAATATAAAGATTGAGTGATAGAAATTTTCACAGAGACACCTCTAAGTTTCACTTTCTGTTATGAGGTGCACTGGATAATCAGGGATTTGATATGAGAGGGGCCCTTTTCTCCCGAACCAATTCCCACAAATTGACTTGGCACTGATTTTATAAAATGAAGTTCCACTTAAAACTTAGCTTTAAAAAGTGCACAGTGACAATGAAGTGCAAAAGGGCCACCTGAAATTCAGTACAGAAGCAAGGTGACAGCAGACCATGTAAGGCGCATAGCGTTTTCAAATTCCCCCCTCACCCTCTCCCATGGCTTCAAGAACTAAGGCATCGCTATGAGAGATCTCCCCCTAGTTGGGCTAACTTGCCAACACCCCCCCCCCAAAAAAAAAAAAACAGGGAAAAAAGAAAAAAAAAAGAAAACTATTTCTACTCCCACATATTTAGGTATTTGTTTTTTTTAGGTATTTATGAAAACTATTCACACATATAGGGTGAGATAGGGTCCATTTAGAAGTTCTACTTATACCATACTTCCCAAGTCGCAAATAGGAGGGTGTCAACGAGGCAATAGTTGGTTCACCGCATCTGGACAGTGGGCACATGCGGTGGTATTCATTTCGCAAAAAATAAAGGCAAAGAGAAAGAGCATTTGCCTCCTTACCTTGGTAAACAGCGCCCACAGAGAAACTGAAAAAGTGCTGAAAATCTGCACGGGTTGTTTGAAAGTAAATCTCATTGGATCTAGTGGGAGTGAGCATCTAGTGTTTGTTTTGACATTTGTTCAACTGCTGACTGGTAACGAGCTCTATCTTTCCAGTTCATTTTATAATTTTTCCTTTCTAAAAAAAATTTAAGACATAAGCAACTAAACAGATACGGGCATTCATAAGGCACAAAAGGCATGAGCCTTGGCCTCCACAATTTCCTTTCTGCACCTCCACAACTTTGCTGCACTTGACCTTAATGTATCACTGATGCAGTACACTTTCGAAACTAAGCTTAAGAATCAAAATTACATTCAAGTAATTTACCCAAGCCTCGATGAAGATTACCCATGTAAAACATGAAATCAGTTCTTACCATTGTCAGGTATATCAAATGGGAGTTAAAAGAATTCATCTCATTTTTTATGGAGATTCAGAAAGTTCCACTTTTTCATGATCATGACATTAATATTATTGTGGAACCCAGTTAGCAAATGCTTCTAAAGCCAGCTAATACATGGATGAGTCCAAGAGAAGACAAGCAATTGTTAACACAAAAGATAGTGCATGGCGTCAATGACATTCAGCAAAAATAGATTTTTTCGTTATTTTTTCTGAAAGAATGATCCAAGAACAGCAAAATAAAGGCCTCACCTTTCAAAATGTTCACACTTTTCTCTGAGGTCAGCAATTTCAGCCTCTGCAGCAGCTAGGCGTTGCTGTGATAGAGCCTCTGCTTCAATAGCTGTCTTGACACGTAGTTCCATATGGTGCTCATCAAGGGAGGACCTAAGGCTATGAACACGGGCCCATGCCCTGTATTCCCTATCCCGTGCCTCTAAGCAATTCCTGCAGGTTTATGTCAAATTTGATGCCATAGATCTTTCAAGAAGCATATGTGCACAATCAACAAGAAGCTTATTTTCACACACAAATGAATATCAATTGTCTTTGGAGACATCTGATAAAATTGGAACAGTACAAATAAATACCAATTCACACGCTTTCTAACACAACAAGAAAAGCAGCAACAAAACCAATGTGGATCCTGTCCAAGTGAGCCCTGGGCGTCCAAACATGCAACTTTGCCCTTGACAAGCACCACGGCTATTCCCACATAGCAACATTTTTGGCGCACATTTTAGCTCACATAAACTCTCTTGTTCAGCACCACTGAGTCATCACTAGAAAATATGCACTCTTCTGCCAAAGAAGTATCAAATTTTCTTTTTCAAGCTACAGTTTCTATTGCTACTTAAAACTGCATAAATTCGTGCATATTTCCAAATAAACCAACTTCCCCCATCATTCCATTATCTGGGGGACTTGCATTGAAGTCCATATTGCTTAGCCTCCTAAACCTTGTTCATCATTGTATTAGAAACAAAGCTAGAGAAAGTGCCATTTACTTTAATAATTGAACATAATTAAGAGGATACAGTTATTCAAACACCATTTTGTGTTGCAATTCTATTCCGAACACCCCCCCCCCCACCAAAAAAATTTGCTTGACGAGGAATAACTAGGTTAAGGTCAAATAGTATTGCCAAAAGAGAGCATCATACAAAACAACCCCTGACATCCAAAATAACAACTATTCACGAGGTCAACAACATCAAGAAAGAGAAAGCTCTAGTTGTCCCAAAATTGAGTCTTGATCCAATTACCTTAAAGCACAGAAAAGGCATTTGTATATCCCCAAAGGGTCTTCAACTCACCAAATAATAAATTAAAAAAATAACACGAGGGTTGACTGGTAGTCTTTTCCTACCTCCAATGCAAAGGACCCAACCCCCCTCCAAAAAAAAAGAAAAGAAAAAAATAGGACAGCCTTAATAGAGGTTGTAGCAATGGAACTTGTTGCAATGCAATAAATGGCAAGGCTGCTAAAAACTCAGGCCAAAGAGCTCTTGAAGAAGGACAGTGATGAAACGAGTGATTAGTGGATTTAGAGTCCCTTTGCATGTAACGTATCTCTTCACAAAGATTTTCTTCTTTTTTATGGATTATAATTATTATAAGTCCCAGAATTGCCATAGACAAGAAAAGAAACTTTCATGAGAGCCATAGAATAAACAAGAAAGAAAAGGGAAAAGAGCTTAAAACAGACCCTTGAGTAGTAAAGCATTAAGCCTGTGAAAAAGCCCTCTAATATTGATAATCCATTTTACCATGTCACTCCCTTGAGAGTAAACCATTAAGCTTGTGAAAAAATCAACAAAACATTCATTATTGATCAACGGATCAGAGAAGAAGATATGAAACCCGACACGAGCAAAACCCTCACACACAGCAGTCGACAATGGAGGCGTTTCTATTTAGGGTATGTTCAATGAAAGTAGTTTAGTAGCCATTAGGTGTTTTACTAGTTGTTAGTTGTGTCACTAGCGATTAGCAGTCTCTCACTAGTGTTTAGTGGCTAACTATTCACCTAGTGATTTAAAATAAACATGTTTAATAAAGGTAGTTATTCAAGTAGTAAATTTATGTAAAATGATTTAAAAGGACGCAATGAATGATTAGGAAATGAAAATGGGGAAAATGGAATTTGAAATGCAACCACTAGGCACTGGTTCTCAAAAGCTACTTGTTAGTAGCTTTCTAAAACATTACATAAACCTATAATCACTACGTTGTCCGCCACTTTACTGAAGACTTACGAATATTGGCACATGACAATTTGACAACTACAAATCACTAACTTCTACTTTCTTGCTGTCAATCAGAACCTTACTGCTAACCCCACACATAGTAATCAACAATTTAGGCATCTCTATTTAGTGCTTGTCACAAGGGTATCAAAGATAGGAATAAATCTCCCAAAGAACAACTATTGTGTGGATAGTTTATACTCAGGTTGTATAGTCTTTTGTATGAAGCTCACTGTGTAGCTGAGCTTTTGATCTTTCTATATTAATATATTACCTTTTCCTTATCAAAAAAAAAAAAAAAAACTTGTAACCAACCTCAAAGAAATATGGCAAACTGCAGTGACTTACTTCCCAAGATTATCCCCCAACAAAGTACTAGATTCATACGGAGACTACTCAAAGCACTTGTCACCGTACCCATATGTTAACCCATTAATTCATAATTTCGATGAACACTTGTAAAGAAGAGTCTCACTGAAGAGTTACAAGTGCAAAACCCCACCACATGAGAAGCTGTTTCGCAATATTCCATATTATAAGACGATACCTGAAATTGCTACCAGAAGACTTGTAAAGGAAGCTTGTTTGGAAGTTTTTATTTAGCTAGCCACCAAAGAGGCTAAGCTAAAAAAGGGGTACATTGAGGCGCTCAAGAGAATAGTTTTGATGGGGGTAAAACCCTTCCCCCCCAAAAAACTTCTGTGATACACTTGGATTCCAAAATAGCAACCAAAAAGTCTACTCCAAAATCTCTGGTTTTCTTACTAAACATTGGTACTAGAGGATGGCCTAGGACCCAGAAACAATATTAGAAGTAATTCAACATTACAAACTAAATGTCAGCAAGTAATAGGATATTTTCTACCTCTCAAACAAGTATGACAGAAATGTTCGACAAGTGGACTCTCAACCCCAAAATTGCCTCAACCTATATAAGAAGTTAAAAACACTTCAAATAATCCTGATCAAAAAAATAAAATAAAATAACACTTCAAATAATCATCATGCACAATCAGTATTGTGACAAAAGATGATAGTATCATCAACAAACAAAGAGGAGAAGGGAGAAAATGGCTATGAAGTTTGGAGAACCATTAATATGGATCACCATGAAAGTCAAGGTATGCATTGATTAATCTGATCCACCTCTCCCCAAATCCATTCTGCCGGTAACATAAATCAGAAACCCCCAATTCACAAGATTATATGGCTTCTCGATTTCCAACTTATGTATGAACTTCTCATTCTTGACTTTCTCCTAGATCTGATAATTTATGAGCAATGTGCACAGAATTCAAACTAACAAACCGCAACAAATGCATGTAGGTTTTCTGAAGTAAGAGCCTAATAAGATCTTTCTATCCAAGAGCCAGAATTCAAACTAACAAACCGCAACGAATGCATGTAGGTTTTCTAAAGAGTGATGGAGGTCCATCCATGAACATGATCACAAGCCATCAAGGGAGCCCAAAGGGGTCGAGTTTCATAAGCAAAGTGCAAGAAATCAGCCAAGCATGCCAAGAACACATTCTGCCCAATCACGGTTTTAGGCCCATGCACAAACCCGGTTTTGTGCACGTTATTTCATGATCTTCCTCAAGGTATGATTGGGTTGCAGGAGGTCTAAGTTTAAGTTTAAGATGTGCTCTTTCCAATAAGACCAATTGCAGGTCATTTGGAGGTCATTTGCCCCCTCAAACTAGCCGTTGAAGTCAATCGCTATAACCTGCTGCAGTTCTGACCGGTTCTGGAAATGTGTCCGTTTGGACGCCCAAAGCTCCACCTTTTGAAATGCAACTTTTATGGCTTGAAAGCCCTTTAAAAATATTATCAAGTGGCCATAAAAAATCCAAGCTAAATTACCCTCTTGTGGAGCTATTAACCAGCAAACTAAGGGTTAAAATTCCCTTTAACCGGGTAGAAGGCAGCCGGTTACAAGTGGTGTTGTTTTTGAGGTATTTGTTCTTATCAAGATCTAAACCACTTGCAAATGACATGATTAGTGTACTTGAAGCTGATTGAGGCCCCCCTAAGCTTCCCAAGTCGACACATCATCCTCAAGATCAACAATGGAGTGTTGTCAAGCCACGATTTCATCTAGCCTTTTTTGGATTGTTTTTGAAACCCGAATTGTACTTAGTTTAGTTAATTGATTTGACTTTGTAGCTGATGTTTAGTGTTAGTGCGGGACTATATAAGCCCTCTTGCTGCCTTGTAGAGACACTTTTGATGAATTATTGAATGAAGTTGAGCCTTAGCTCCTTTGCACTCTCAAACTCTCTTCTAGCTTATCTCCTCCTTTGGCCGGGTTGAGTGGTGTTCTAGCAAGAGGCTTAGCATCTTCTTGGTGGTGTATCCTGTATCCAAGAGTTGTTAAGGGCCCTAGCATCAAGTCTTGGTGGTGAAATCTGTATCCAAGATTAGTGCTAGTTTCGGTTCTCCCACAATCTCCTAGTTTGAGTTTGTGTTTGCAAAGTTGCTTTCTCTTCCTATTCTCGTGACAACATTCTGTTTGCCCTCTCTTGTGTTACTCTCGTGGTGATACATCAAAGAGCCTAATAAGATCTTTCTATCCAAGAGCTAAAGCCTTCATAAGCAGCTTGCACAACTACAAACCTAACCGAGCTAACAAGCCAACAGTATCTAGCATCCTTAAGGTACGACTTTTTATTTTAACAATACCAATACTCACGTTCAAGCTTGCCACAAACCTCCTACAGAAACCCTTCTCCCCAAAAAAAAAATTTAAAAAAAAAATGAAAACATTCTTGTCAAATTAACTCTGATAGCATCGAGTTGCACTAAGGCCATAGTGTCACCACGAGGGCCTAAAGCCTCACAACCAAGGCAATCATGGAAAGCCTTGGGAAGCTCACTACCAGAACATATAAATCTAATGCACCGATAGTGTCCAACTTTCCCAAGTATTGCTTTGTATAGAAGAGAGTTTCAAATGAATTTGAAATCAGTAATCAAAAATTGTATTAAAAGACACCAGGGGGATGATGCCCATGTACAAAAAGTATCAAAAGCAGACGACGGCTAGGTATTAAAAGAAAGCAAATTTTAAGAAAAATGGGAAATAAAGAAAACTCATACTCCCAGGAATGAGTCAAGATAGAAAACCCATACCCCATAGAATAGATTGGGTTCTGGCAAGAAATGTCTGGCAACCCTACTTCGGTTCTTATAGAACTACCCTTCTCCCAACCTTTAGTAATAGAGCTCTACATAGGGCCATCAACATCATGCGCTGCACTGAAATAGGTTCAGTGCAAAACCAGCTACATCAAACCCAGGTTGGCCTTTTTTTTTTTATCAGGAAAAAAGAAATTATATTAACAAAAGAATGGATGCAAAGATAGCATCGTACAATTAGCTATGTACAGCCCAAGTGCATCAAATCCACAAAACCCAGGTTGGCCTTTAACCCCTAGCTACAAGTCATCCCTATATTTCGCCACGCACATAGGTGGCTGGCGGCCTTTCCCAACCTTATCTCCAAGATATCAATATTCGATGAACTACTTGAGCTTTCATGAAAAATGACATAAAGCACAGACTAATTGACAAACTAAATCATCAACCTTTACTAAGAGAATCATGGTGAAAATACAAGCATTAAGACAGCTAAGAATATTCCCATCTAATATCCTCTAACCTCGGGATAGTGGATTCTCGTCTATACATATCCAGAATTAGTTTCAGTTCCATATCACTCTCTTTCAGATCCTGCACCTGTAGGAGATTGAACAAGCCAGGTAAGTATGTATCACGTTCTTCGCCAAGTACAAAGCAGTCAGTCAAATATAGTACTACAAAAATACAGAAAGATTCAAAAATCCAGCGAGAAACCATAAAAAGATATCAACGGAAGAAAATGCAAAAATCTGAAACACAAACTTCCATGTGAGACAGTGAGAATGCCAAAAAGACTTCAATTATCATTAATTAGCATGCTGCATGCATGATAGAACCTCGACGGCGTATACTTCTTCAAAGCACCATGAATGGACGAAAATTCAAGTCCAGGCATAATACAAGTCAGACAATTGGGCAACAAAAACAACAAACTTCAAATGGATGCTTGCCAAAATAGGATCCAAAGACATGCATGTACGTGCAAAATTACTCCTTGCGTGCAAAGACACAAATTGGGAGTATTTCTAATCCACAGAAATTCGTTCGACCAACATGGCTACATGGCTAGCATGGAAGGAGAACTCCTAGGTCCAACTTCAAATAACATGGACATTTATGAAGAGTATTACACACACACACACACAAACACACACACACACACACACACACACACACAATGGAGAAAGACCGTGGGTAAAACAATCTCGTCATTCCCGTGAGGCACATCCTTATCAGCAAGTAAAGCAAGAAGATTGCAGAAACCTTTCTGCTTCCCAATCATTAAGGCTTCTCAAGCCAGACAAGCTCCATCTTTGCTCCCCATCCCAAGATATCACTTCCCAAACCATTGCACCTTCGAAGCGAGCCATGCTAAAAAGATCCGAAAATTGAGTCTTAAGAGGATGATCCCCACACCAAACATCATGTCAAAAAGCACTCTAGATCCATTTCTGACCTCAAAATGCACCAAGAATTTGACAAGCTCCAAACCTACTTAGATATATTTCCAACATCCTACCCGATGGGCATATGGACTCTTCAAGCTCCACCAGGCCCACCACCCTAAATTATCAACCCATATTTAGCTATGAATTGTGATCACATTTCCCCAAGCAGGATCCTACTGTTTGACAAATCTCCAAATCCATTTGGTCTTAAGAGCAACGTTATCACAAAAAGGCCATTCTAGCTCAGAACGGCACACTTCCTCCCAATTGACCAATGAAAACCATTACTAGACTCATTGTTAGATCAAAGAAAGTCTCTCATGATTTTCTCTAAGCAACTAGCATTGCTAGCAAAACCAGAGGGGCGGGGTCGGGGGGCACGAAATAGATGGCTGACTCCATAGAGCACTTTTCGAAAAAGTCAATTTCCCCCCTCTAGACAAATTTAAATTTCCATTTCTGCCAATCTCTTCTAGAACCTCTCCACTACTTGTTCTCAAAATCACTTTGCTCTTATAAGTAGCACCAACAGGAAGACCAAGAAAACAAGATGGAATATAATCAACACCATGCGCCAAGTGAGGAAGCTCTGCAACCTCAATCCTAACCTCACCAATGGAGATAAAAGCACTTTTATATATGTTCACTTTCAGCCCCGACATCACTTCAAAAAGTACAAGGACACATCTCAAATAACTCAGTTACTCTCATCAGACTTGCAAAAATCAAAATGTCATCAGCAAAGAGCAAGTGGGAAATCAAAACATTCTCAGAACAAGAGCTATTAATATGGACACCTTCTGCAAACGCGCTTCATTTGTTTTATCCTTTAATCACCAACCTACTCAAGGTTTCTATCACCAAAATAAACAACAGAGGGGATAAAGGTTCACCTTGCCGCAATCCTCTTGTACTAGGAAAAAAACTCGTGCCTTCATTGTTGATCAAAACTAAGAGGTGAACAGTGGAGATACCAAAAAAAAAGAAACAAAAAACAGTTCCTCCACTTGCTAGGAAGGCCCACATTTTTAAGAGTGGCCATAAGAAAGTACCAGGACACATGATCATAAGCCTTTACGGTATTGAGCTAACAAGTGACACCAGAATGATTAGATTTGAGGCAAGAGCACCAAGGTTTTCAACGGGATCATTCCAAAACTCCCATTATCCTTAGGTGACCTGTTATCCTTATAGGATTCTAATTTCAGGGTGTTCTTCTAAAATCAATCTAAAAAACAGATATGTGATTACTTCAAAAAGTTACCAGTCAGTCGGCATCCTACATGAACACCCCCCTAACATTGTCAGCCAGTGCGGGGCTTTCATGGGTGATGGTCCGAATAGACGCACACCAGAAAGGAAGGCCAAAGAAGAGTTCTTCAACTGTCATCGGCCAGCAGTAAAATCTCTAATTATTTCCCAAACTCATCAAGGAAAAGGGACCTATCTAATCCCTTCCAGTTCCAACCTGTTCCAAACTCATCCAGTAAAGTCGATGATATAGCCATCTTACAGGATTTCCCTTCGAGTTTAAGGGGTTCAATGTAACTCCTAGACAATATAGCATTTCAATCCTCTGGCAGTTGTGTAATGTTTCCATATCCTTGTTACCGTCACCTTCACTTAGATGATTGACAAGAGGAATCTAAAATGTTATTTCATAAGAATAGCTAGTGTCAATCCTAACTTCAGAGGTGCTAAGTACCATCAAATTTTCATTCTAGGTACCACATCTTCATTCTCCTTGATTTAAAACCGTGGACTCTTCATACATCTCTAAGTTCCAACTTCGTGCTTGTGCCTTCGGTTCCCCGTCACCTAACAGAGATAGGAAGGTGCTCTTTATACCCAATTGGTATCCCAATACAGGTTTAACACTTTCATGCATACACCAATTTACTTGAGTATAAGTAACACGTGTCCTTTGATCTTCAAGAACATCCAGAGAAAACTTTATCTTGTGCTCTTCTCGTAGAACGATGAAGACCATGAGCAACTCCTTTGCCTAACCATATAGCACTCCATCAAGCATGCAATAAAATGATTAGTTTTCGCGAGAAATCTTCATGGCAGAAGGCAAACCCGCTCCCTGATATGGACAGCCTTTCCCCAAGATTCTTCACAGTCACCCTCTTCTATAATTCTGTAGTTCCATAATAATTTCAGTTGAGGCTGAGACAATTAAAACTCACGTAAACAATTTACATTTACCATTCCTAGACAAGAATCCACATTCAAATAACTAATCTACCAGAGGATATAACTAACCAATGATCGTCCAGGAAAGATTTAGAAAGACATAAACTAAAGATACAACCACTTTTTTGGTCCCCCCAACACCCCCCCCCCCAAAAAAAAGAGGGTACAACTACTTTTTTACAATAGCAACAACTACTCTGAATGTGGCTCCCGTTTTCACAAAATATAAGTAAATTGTATTTTCCACCCCCCCCAAAAAAAAGGGTGACACTTGAAGGGATCTGAGTAAATCCTACCGCAGCCTTCAGTCTCTGTATTTCAGCATCCTGATCAGCAGATCTACTGGATAACATCCCCAACTCTTTCGCCTAATAAATGGGACTACACATTAGCCCTCTAACAAGCGAGACACAAAAAGGCAAAACAGGGGGGCTAGAGATTCACCTTTCTAGCAAGCACATTTGAAAGGGACCGTACTTCAGCCCGCAACGAATGCACATCAGCAGCAGTCTCCTTGTACTCCCGAAGCTTACTTTGCATGGAGTTCATGTCCTCCGGAAAAGAAGAAACAAACTCTTTAAAGTTTGAAATTATTTCTTTTCTTCCTGAAACAAACCAAACAATCTCAAGATCACACACAACTTGTGCCAGGGTGCTAACTCCTACAATGGTAGATAAAGATCACTTCGACAGCATTGCTCATAGTCCAAAAGATGACTAAGTGCCTTAAATCATTATATACCTGGTTCCTTAGAAGCTTCTTCCAGTTTTGTTTCTATGTGCTTCCTTTCATCGGTTTGTCTCTGTATCTCTGTCTCAAGCTCCTCTATTCTGGAATTGGCAGTAGTAAAAGATCTCCGGAAAACATCACCTAAATCATTTCTCACATTTGCTTCTCTTTCTTTCCACAAAAGCTTATCTTTCTCCACCTGTAGACTCCATTAAAAAGACCAGATCAGACACAGAAGAAAATCATTCCAGAATGAAACAAAATTCATGCACATGTAAAATTACCGACCAGCTACAACCTGAAGTTTTTCAAATAATGCCTGATACTGGATCACATCAGCCTTACACTTCTCAAGTTCTTCTTTTACCACCTTAAAGGCTCTGGAAGAGGATATAGACTTCACATTTTTCAAAGTGCCCTGTCGATTAAACGTACCCTCTGAAATCAGTAAATTGACAACAGAAAATCCTCTGTTCAAAAAGATCTATTTTACAGGAAATAGGAATAAGCATAACGTGGTAAAATGGTCCTAAGTTTCCAGTGAGATCACCTGACCTGCAAATTAGACAACTTCTTCAAAATTTCTATCCTCTCCTCATACAATCGCTTAAGTTCTTGTAGTCGGGAAGAAGATTGAGCCTGCAAAACTTCACAGATTTATCATCGGAGCTTACTCTGCTGTGAACTAACCCAGAAAAATGGCGGCCTACCATGGACTCCTTCAAAGCTGATTCCATATCTTGCATATCTTTTTGTTTGTCTCCAGCCCTATCATTAGCAACATGCTTATTACCCAGGTTCAAAACAGGGAAAAAGGTCCCCTTTGTCGCGTCTTTCTCTGCTTTCAAAGCTGCCAATTTGCTGTTACTATCTTCCAACTCTCTAATAGTACTCTCCACTTCCACTGCTCAAAGCAACAAGCACACATCGAACAAGTAGAAATTATTGAAAGTATGAATCTTAAGAATAGACTACTCAACAGACATCGCCCAAAAAACAAATAAAACAAGGCCCACAGAGACATTACCCAGAAGCTAGAGCATGAAATCGTCAAACTGAGCCACAATCTTAAAGACTGCAGTAATAAAGTGAAGGTAGCAATGCCAGGAAAACTGATGCATTGCTAGCCCTGCTCTGCAGTCCCAACCAGATGATTTCTGCTGGTTGGTAGAATGCAAGAAGTTCAAGTTAACTTTTAGAGAATCCCTGGTACCCACTGCTATATCCAGATAGCCAATAAACAGAAAAATGAAAGATTGAAGCTAGTAAACTGCAGCAATATGAGTATATAGAGTACACAGCTTAACAGAACTGCTATTTCAGGCAGCATATGAAGTATGCTGAGAGAAACCCCCATCACAGCATAGATATCAGCACAGAATTTAGGTCAAAACTCAAAAGGTTGATCCAACAATAACGGCACACATCACAGCTTAAAATTACCTTCCAAATATCTCAGCTCAGCTTTGTTCTTTACATCACTGTCCTGATGCTTTCTCAGCTCCCTCACAAGAGATTTATGTTTCAAATGAAGATCACTAAGAGCTGACCGCAAGCTCTTAACTTCCACTACTGAATCATTAGATGACTTCCGCCTGCAAGAACCTAGAGGAAATGCACAAGGATAGAAATGCAGGATGAAGTTATGCCAACAACAGCAACTACTACTACAAAGTGAAGCAAAAGCATCCTCATTAATACAAGATACGATTGAGAGCTTTAGCTGAACTAACCATCCTCAGGAATTGCCATCAAGACAGCAGCATACAATCCATCTTTCAAGTGCCACAAGTCATCCACAGCAGACACTATATTCTGCAGAATATTTCTGGACTTCTCACAAGCTTTATCTCCATCTTCTATCATCTGATCAAGAGAATCACTAGCTACGCAGGTTTCAGATGATCCTGTTTCCATAAGTCGCTGTAAGAATGTATCATCTGAGGACGAACAAGCATCATCTGATCAAGAGTTCATGGACATATCATTAGTCACTACTCACCCAAAAATGCAGATAATTACCTCGATGCATTCCACTGCGATTGCACAGCCAATAAAAAAACACCATAGTTATTCTCCTCTAGCTCCAACATCAGTTAGATATGTATCAAAGGTGCCTAGGGGAAAGTAAATTGATGAACACTGACCACTAGATTGTCTAGAAAGGATGAAGCTCATGCATTCTAATTTTTTCTTCTCCTTTTTCAGAATCAGAAAAACAGGATTACATCATAAACTCAAATAATGTTATACTAACCATCCAGTGTAGCAGAATATCATGAGTGGAAGGCACCAGAAGGGATAGCAAACTATAAACCAAGTCTTGCCCATTACTCAGGAAAATTGCGAAAACAAATTCCTTCTTGCAAATTACAAGGTGTACAAAGAGGTTTTTCCTCTGCATCAATGACTTGAAAATGCTTTCCCAGTTCAAGAAACAGCAAGATGAAAATTAGGAACAAAAGGCATAATCACAAAAGCAGCAAAGAATAGGGTCACTAGAGTGATAACCTTTTTTTTTGGGGGGGGGGGGGTGTAAGTATTTCTAAACCAACAGCTAAAACTCAAGACATATGGGAATAAATCCATATTCCACATATCGCAGCAGCTCTGACTATCGATCAGAAATCAGGATGAAAAACCTCTCCGCAGACAAACTCTTCCCCTTTCTATGCCGCATGACTAGAGCTATTTATGAAATACTATACCGAAAAAACAAAGCCCAAACTTCATGTGCCCAGACATTTTTCTATCCCCGAGAAAAATTGAGCTGAATACACGAGATCCAAGAAATTTGTGTTGAATACACGAGATCCCAAGGTTCAAAATTTTCCCCTTTTTAGGCCAGTTTAGGGTCACTGTTTTGGATATTTAGGTATCCGATTTCAAACAAATATAGTTTACTTTCATCAAAACACTTGGGTGCAATGGTATTTAAAACAAATATAGTTTACTGTTTTGGATCTTTAGGTATCTGATCCCTAGGGGGAAAAAAGCTATTCTATCAACTGAAACTTCTCTGATGGTGGCTTCTCAAACCCAACCACAAACCCATTGTCAATTGACCTCCCACAAACCGGCTTTTACATAAAACTACGAGGACAGGACAAACCCTTCTCTTTCATTACAAACCTATCTGTAAACTACAAATACAAAGGTCAATGCAACAAAAGCAGATGTCAACAGCCAACCCGAGGCCTACTCCTGAAAATACAAGAGAAGGAATACCATCCACCAAGACACATGACCTGCCATGTTCCCCCCCGCCGCCCCCAAAACTTTAACTCAAGTCCATCACCGAAACCCATCTCTATCTCCATATCAGCATATTATGCTATTTTGCTTCACATGGCAATAAATCTAGGCACCAGTTTATCCACCAGAAACTGCACCTGATCCTCATTAATCTCAAATAAGGGTGCAATTTTTGCAACCCTCAATGGCACTCCTCCATGAATAGCCTTAGCTGTGAGAAATGGAGGCATTCCAAGCAGACAGGAACTATCAGACTCAACATTGTGATATCAGACATCAGACTAGAGATACACTCCAATATAAAGACTGATCCAAGTATGAGGTTCAATAGCTTTCCTTTGGCTAAGCTACGATTGAAATTTTCAAACACCAGCTGCAAGGGAGGGGAGCTTGTTTAATTTTACGTGATAGAATGTTCATTACCAAAAAGGAACGAACAGAAAAAGCATAGACAGAAGCACTGTGCACTTAGGCAACTTCACAAGCCACAATGTTGTATAAGCAGAAATGACCATTAACTTGGTCACTCATTCGTGAAAAATGGTAGAGATGATCTTTATATTTAAGTTGATGTCTATGCAAGATGTCATGATACAATTTGATACAGAGAGGGCAGGGTCTAGATGTGATTTCCCACCATGACAGGGAAAACATCTTCACGACACTAGCAAATTCCAGACGCAGTTTAAGATGCCTATTAAAAAATATCACAATCGACATCCAACTTGTCTATCCAAAAGATTCCTCATCCATATTCTCCTTCTAATTTCAAACTTACTAATAAGCCAGGCAAGGACTCCAAACTCCAATACATCTCCAATCAAAAATTTAATGTAACCACACAAATGAAGGAACAACGGAGGGATTCCAGAGATCATCAATGCATGCAAGTCAACAACGTCCTCAGGCATGTCCTTTTTAAGCAGCCAATCTCCATAGATTTCCCTTTTATGTACCCATTACTAACTTCAACATGTGTTAAGAATTCTGAAATATGCAAGTATGTAACACATAATCTCCATTTTAGTTCATAAAGAGAAGGTGTAGTTCAAGATAGGAAATTCTCACCATCCATAACCATAACAGATGAATCATTATTATTTTCTGCACTGGCGACCAAGCCTCTGGTGTGGACAGATAGTTCTTCCAACTCATCAACGAGCTATCATAAATGGAGGGGGCAAAAAAAAACAAAATGGTCCACAAATTTGGGTTAACCAAATGCTGAGAATGAATATACATGCACCATAAGATTGTAACAAATGAAACGCATCCAGAAAGATAAATAAGAGAATGTCAAAAACAGCCTAAATCAAACCTTTTTCCAGCAGCTATCAACTGCAGTCCGTGTTTTATCATAGGGCTGTTGCTTCTCTTTCCACTGCGATAACTTACTCTCGAGGGCTACTATTTCTATCTTCTGCGCTTCTAACTTCTGAGATAGCTTCTGATTTTGATACTGAAGTACGGCCGTATCAAGCTACAACATTGAACAATTATACATTAACCAAACTACACAATACAGCTTCTACCATACAGAAAATCTCAGCACTTAAACCCTAACAAACATGGTGCCATCGGCTATCTTTTGTACTTGTCCAAATGGCATATTCACAACAACATAACAGTGATGGCAAGATAATTGTAATTGCAATTTATCTATTTAATTGTTTCAATCAACTATTTCAAGAATACAGCTAAGTAAGAAGAGATGACTCGACCATGGAAACAACAAAAAGATAATTGAATTAGCACTTACCCCAGTCATATAGTCCAATTTGGGGAGGAATCCCTCAACCAATTGCATGAAACTACTCTCTTGAAATTAAACCTTGAATTGCAGTTCGTCCGCCGCCCCAGAAAAAACCCTAATTCCAAAATTGTATGTTCCACTTCAAATCGAATCTTGGCTCGCCGTATACCTAGACAGAGAAGGCCGGCGGTGAACTTCCGGTGGCCACCGTCGATCAGCGCCGGTGATCGGAATCAGTGCAGAGTCCAGAGGGAAGTCTCATCTAACTCTCAACCAGCCTCCTTTCTCTCTCCAGTTTTTCATCTCCAGTGAGTTCCAACTTCTGACTTTCTAAAACTTTTTGTATTTCCTTCGCTCTAAATCGCACGTAAATCATATTACAAAGACATATTTTTCGGGTGGCTATTGATAATTAATTTAGATAATTAATAACTTTTTAACAATAATTATTATTACAATCATAGCTAAGTAAACTATCAATCTTCTCTAAATTTAAAAGTCACCTCAAAATATATTATTAATCATCATAACACCTCGAAAATTCAAAAAAAATCATCTCATAATAATTCTTATATGAGACGGTTTTTCTCGAGAATTCGATTTTTTTTTTACATTTCCCTTTTCATTTTTTTTTCATTTTGAATATTTATTTTTTTATATACATAATTTTCAATCCTGGACATAGCCCCCTATGAATTTTTTAAAAAAAAAATTGGAGGGCGAGACTGGAGGAGGTAATTTATTGGACTTCCTCGCAAGAATTTCCCAATGATATTCTACAAAATTTATATATACGCTTTCTATCAATGTGTTTGTCAACGTTATTGCCTTATAAGCTAATTGTGATACAATATTAACTCTAATGACATAAGAATACAGATTACAAATTAAAAATTAAAAGAACGAAACATTTGATGCATGTTTAATACAATTGACACCGATGGCCTAGTTAATTTATATCATATTTGTTTCTCTAAATAATTTTCAAGTTTCACTTTTTATGAGTTTCAAAAAAAGGGAAAAAAAACCGTGCACTGGTAATGACTGATTGAGAAAGTAAGAGTTTGTGAATATATTTGTCCCTTTTTACCGCATTTTATTATGTATTTAGTACAATCATATATGTGAGTTATGTTATTTTTATATATTTTATGGAACGAATGATATACTAGAGAATTACTTTCGAGATAGTGAATAGGTTGTTGCTTTTTAATACATTATTAGTTATGCAATAAACAAGTACATCAAATCTTCACTGTGGTTTTTTAATCATTAATTACATACAATGGATGATTGAAATATATTAATTTCGAAACCAAATTTTCAAATTGACATATAATAAGTATTTATTGTGGTCTTTACACATTATTATACGTATCAGATGGTCGACATATGTCAATTTGAGAATCGAAGTTTCATTTGACATATAACTTTGCTTATTCTATATTGATATGATTTCCGTTTTTTTATAGGTACTATATATTTTAAAGGAAAGCGCGACCAACTTAAATTATTTATTTATTTTACAGACTATTATCAACTACAATTATTTAGCATGTCTTGATTTGCCTGTCCATATCCCTTGAAAAGAGGAAAAAACAAAGTCCTCCATACTTCTATGAACTTAAATTTTTTGCATGCCTTACATTGCACATGCTTTCGTCTCACTTGTCTTCTTTAGAAACCCTCAACAAAATCAAGATCTTGTGGGATTGAAATTTTGAGAATTGATACTTTATCCATATTTTTACTCGTTTCATGCAAAATCAACCATAGTTCATAACACAGTAGTCATAAAACTACAAAAATAGTGAAATCAATAAGGACTTTTTTTTTATCTAATCGAATTATGATTTAAAATAAACATTTATAATAGATCCAGCACTAAGGCCCTGTTCTTTTCAGTGAAAAATGAGAGGTGTAAGATAGGTGAGTGTGTGAAATGGGGGAAGGAGTGGGTGAGTATGGTATTTTTTTTAAAGTGTGGGAAGGAGTGAGTGAGTGTGGGTGAAAGTTGAATGCACTTGAATGAAGTTGAAGTATTGGTTATTAATATTTTTTTATTTTATAATGTAATAATTTTATTGCGATAGTAGTTAATGATGATGAAATTTTTTTATTTTTGCTTATTCTTTTTTGTTCTTTTTTATTTTCTTCATTTTCTATTTTTTATTTTTTATTTTTGTATTTTTATTTTTTGATTTTTTTAAATTTTTAATTTTAAAATTTTAATTTTTTTATTTTTATTTTTATCCCTTTTAGTTTTATTTTTTAAAATTTTTTATTTTTTATTTTTTATTTTTTAATTTTGAGTTTTAAATTTTGATTTTTTTAATTTTTTTAATTTTTTAATTTTTATTTTTCTTAAATTTTTTTAGTTTTAATTGTTTAAAATTTGTTGTATTTATTTTTTATTTTCTTATTTTTTATTTTTTTTGTATTTATTTTTTTATTTTTCATTTTTTTGGAATTTTCAGTTGGTTGTTTTTTATGGAATAAAAAAATAAAAAATACAAAATAAATAAATACAACAAAATAAAAAATACAAAAAAATTTAAAAATTTAAAATTTAAAAATAAAAAAATAAAAAATAGAAATAAAAAAATAAAAATAAAAAACAAAAAAAATGAAAAATTTAAAAAATAATGAAAAACAAAAAAAATTAAACTATTCCATAACATCTGAAAAATTAAAACTGTTCATAATTACTATCAGATTATTCGTGCACACAATTATGTAAATTATAAAAATTTTCAGAATATGAGAAATGGCTATTTTATGTAGATGTGGGAAGGAGTGGGTTTTTTTTTTAAGTGTGGGAAGGAGTGGGAAGAGGGGGAAAAGAGTAGGTGAATGTGGGTTGAGTTGATTTCCCAACGAAAAGAACAGGTCCTAAGCCATCTTACACAAAATATATTATAAAACAAACATTTTTATGGTATTATTTGTTACATTAAGACCTTATATATATATATATATATATATATATATATATATATATATATATGTGTGTGTGTGTGTGTGTGTGTGCGTGTGTCTATAATTCCTATTTAAAAAAAGTTTCATCAAGAATGTCATCATTATGATTTGTAAAATATGCTGAAAAAACAACAGCAAGAAGAAACAAAATTGCAAATATCTTCCATGAATGGGACCCAAACACTAGGCAAACCTCTTCTCAATGTGACAAAAGGCACAACAATTTTTATGTTCTTCGAAGACGAGGCCGAATAATAATCACCTAAACGGAATCTTCTGTTAAATGCTCTCCCATGTCTCAATTCAAAGCATTTTCACTAATGATTAGAATGTTTAAGGGTAGACCATATTTGAAATGGTATTTTTTGGTAATATAATAATTTCATAGGTTTTTTCCCCCATTTTCTTTTTTGTTGGGTTGAATTTTCTCAAATATGATCTAAATAAATTCATAAATTAATTAGAATGTTTAAGGATAGACCATGTTGGAACTGGTATTTTTTGGTAATATAATAATTTCATAGGGTTTTTTTCCCCCATTTTCTTTTTTGTTGGGTTGAATTTTCTCAAATATGATCTAAATAAATTCATAAATTGAATAATTTAAGTTTATCAATATAACACATATTTGGAACATATAACATGAATTTTGGTTTTACTAATTACTCAATTATGATAAAAATGATCTAAACTCTGCATTCTTTATTTTTTGGGGGAGAGGAATGTATGCATGCGCGTGTGAGTGTGCATATATGCATAAGAGACACAAAAGTTAGTATAATGTAAATACAAGAAATAGATGAATTAAATTGGACTATCCACCTACTACCCCCCTCCAAAATGTCTAGTATATTGAAGACCTCAATATTAACATTATGCTATGTCCTTATTAACAATAGTGCAACACACTTTTCATAATTTGTTTTTTTTTTTTTGGGTAGGCATTTTGAGAAAATTTACGAAAATTGAACGTTATGCTATTATTATACAAATCAACCAGTTAACCACTAGAGGATCCTTCAAGGGAACGTACTTTAATAGTTAAATGTAGTTTAAAGTATTATAAATCTTTGCATCTAATTTATACTCCAATCTATGCTAGTGTGTTACCAATTAGCAATTTTATAAAATCCCATTTTACTCCTTTTTACCCTCGTTGAAGTACTCTCGTAGTTGACATTTGACACCAAGCCTACTTTGCATTTGCAGCAACCCAAATTTCAATATCCAGAGGGGCAAGATTTGGTTGTTTGGCACATCTGACACGTGAAACGAAGCCACAATTTATCATCAAAAAGGCATAGCACCTCTTCCAAAACAATCGTTCAGACATAGCAATCCACAACAGATACGCAGAGCACGGGCTAGATGTATTCCAGGTTTGGTGTGACTATCAGACAAAGTTGTATATGCCGAGAAGACGCCACTATCATTCATCTTCCAAACCAAGTTCTCGTCTTTTCTTCTCCCGTACTTCCATAAGCAATGTCAGTAGAGCCTCACAAACCTCCGAAGCATTTGCTTCGGACGGGTCATCATTGGACGATGTATACACCATCCATGCATGGTCCAGCTTACGAGTAGGGCGCACCACAACTGAGCCAGGTACTTCAGCATCTCGGCAAGTAACAAGACCATCACTCTTCTCCCCATATCGAACCTGAAGCAGCTGGGCACAAGCAGCCATGGCAGCGCCCAGTGGGATCATCACGGGGAGTTTTGCAGTTTGGCCAAGCTCAGCATGAGCAACATGAGTTAACGTCACTAGGACAGCAGGAGAGATATTGGCTTCTGTGTGCACTGAAACAACAGGCAGTTCTTTAGGCAAGTGGTGTTTCTTCATGAACTCCCTTCGCTTATCGTACGTCAAGTCTTCCAAAGCTTGCATATCGCCCTTTAAACACAAAGGTAGAAGCAAATGTAGTGAGATACACAATTATCAATCGAGTTCATTTGAACATTTAGGAAGATGAAGGTACCCTGCAGCCATCACAAAGAGAAACTTAAAACAGCACACCTTCCAGTTCCAGGAGAACCCTGTGATGTTAATAAGCCACGTACCAAGACTCAAATATAAATGGTGTAACTGAGGCACATTTCCAGAGTTAAATTTGGATAAATCCCATAGATTCTTGTCATAAGTTTAGGGTCAAGGGTCCATACCCAGCAGTGAAGCGTCAAATGGCCAGTAGGCTACTGGAGGAGAAATGAACAGAGTAGCAAAACTGACAAGATTCTAATGCAGATTTTCCCTTTTATCAAAAATATAACTGAGGCAGTGGCTGGACAAGAAGGAAAGGACCTTTTATACTCTAGAACCCCAAGCAATAATTCCATCACTCACACTTATAACACAGAAACAGAGCCAACACCAAGAAGGTTATGCTTATTAATTATTACCAGAGTATAATTGAAGTACTTTAATTTCCCATTCAGCGCATGGCACTGTAACTTCATCCTACAAGTTTACAAAAATTCTCAGCTGTGGATGCAATGAAAATGCATTTATCCATCATTCAGGTGCATAATACATGCGTTAAATGCTTGTTATCCAACTGATGTAGATCTAGTGGGGATGAAACAAAAAGGCACAGGCATCAGAAGCAGGGAATATATTTACCATCTTAGTCCAAAACATAATTTTCTTTTTTTCTTTTTTTTTGGGTGTTTCAGGAGACCGGGGGGGGGGGGGGGGGGGGGGACACCCATTAACAGTTTACCTTCATTACTTTACAGATCATGAACTCCATCATCTTGCGTATGTTGACATAATCACCAAGCTGTCCTTCCCGTAGAATATCAGAAGCTATTGGAGTACCACCATATGGGCTTTGAGCTAGTACCAAACCAGCAACCTTATCCTTCAAATCATGCCAATACAACGATAAAGCAGCAGCAGCATCTATCCCTCCTTTGCTGTGACCAAGCAGCATGACACGCTTCTGTGAACCCCAATATATCTCTTCAATATATTCTTTCAGTTCTTTGGCATTTGTCTCTACTGAAGCCTGCATGATAGACATATATGCTTAACAAAGGAGATATAACATATGGATATATGCACACTGGAACCTCAAAATACCTCACTGTGAATCTTGGCAATATGACATGTCAGACCTATCTTGGACAAGAAAGCTTTGGTGGTGCAAAAATAGAGGGGTCCATGATTGCTGAAAAGGCCTGCAAGCATTAATTTGATAAAGAAATTCAGCTAAGGGCTGACAACGCTTTGACCACAGGAAAGGAAAAAGTAAAGAGGTCCTCAACGCATCTCCCCTTTTTTTCTTCTAGGGACAAATAGTGGCTTAAAATCACATAATACTAAGATGCAACTCACCATGATGGCTTAGCGCATGGAATACAAGGAAACAGCTGCACATGATCATGGCCATAAGCATGGAAGGGAAGTTGGTGGAGAGGAGCTATGTACAGAACAGACCCCATTTCCAGACCAGTCCATGTTGATAAAGCCATGCAGATGAGGACTGACCACGAAGGCGGGAAAGGATATAACCATTTCTAATGTTGGTGTGCTCAGATAGTTGACCAGAACTTATCAGCAGCCTATTCATCTCCTGTATATCTCTCCACCCTGCTTACTCTCTTCCCATCACAATTGGAGTCTAAGCTATAAAATATGCTTCTATTTCTGCAGTTGATGATTACAAATTCATCTAACCTTCAGCATTGCACGATGTTGCTGATCCTAATTGAAGACATTTTGCAGTCATGTTGTTCTAATTGCAAACCATTGACAAGGGGTTTTGATTCTCATTTTGTTCATAGTAGAACATCTAAGGTGAACTTCCACACTTTCCCTGATTTTAATCAGGATTTGCGTTTAACCGGTTTCTAAACATATTCCGAAGAGTAGATTGGAACATCTTTGCCATCAATTAAGGGAATTGGTGGCTTATTAACTAGAAGAGGCGAAGGGAGCTGGGAAAACGAACTTGGAGGGAGGAAGGAGAGAGGACCTTATTGAGACTACATTACTAAAAGAGGCAGCAAGAGTGTCAGGCAGACATATTTTGAGGAGACACAGAGAGAGCATGGATCGTACAGTTGTTAAGAACAGGGGAGAGACAGAAAAAGCATGCATGCTATAAAACGAAAGCATTTTGGAACATAGAAAGGGCGTTTTAATTGAGAATTCTGGGAAAAGTAGACAAACAAGAGCCCATTTGGTTCAAAAAGTTACAATCGAATGAAATCAGGAATGAAGTCAACAGGTATGAGGATGATTTTTTAAATTCCTCCATCATTTGTTTGGTTCAGCTTAGCGATGCAAAATTGTGATTGCAATGGTATAGCTCTATGAAAACCACCGAGGAGGGAGATGGTTACCCAGATGGTCAAAGCCATTACCTAAAGGTCTGAATTATCTGATTCCAAGTAAAAAAACTTGAAGCAAACATCAAGTATGGGAACTAGTGATCCCATTTTGAACCAATTGCTCTGTAAGGAATGCCAAGTTTGCAAGTTTATTGGATTACAAGGAAGGACAACTGACCCAGTCTAGACCCCACTAACGTAAGGCACAAGGAGATCCAAATGTATACAGCCTAAGCCATAAGTATAGAGGATCAGTCCTGCTGTCCGCAGTCCAAACGATTCGTTCCTTGAGAATACGACGAATGCCTGTAAGGAGTTACAAATTACATAAAAGGATATTATCGTTGATTCAAAATGTGGCCATTCCGAGACGAAGTGGGCACATTAGAAAGGTTTTTTATGTTAATCGAACCATGCTTTCGCCGCATGACAACAGCGATATGTAATGCGATTGCCACATTAGAGCAATTTTGCTGTACCGCAACAGAAACCACATTTTGAATCCTTGGTTGATATATTGACTTCTCACATCCCAAAAGATGAAGGTTCTATAAGACATGGTTAAACATAAACACACTACCGCTAACATAGTAGGCCACCACACATCTTCACCCCAGAAGGCAAATGTAATTAGATTCAGCAGTAATACAAGATAATGCCCTTATCTATCCATGCATCCACCCATCCATCCATCTCCCTACCTACATAGGCAGCCAGTATATATCATAGTGTTAATAAATAACCCTTAGCACTTAAACCATTTCAACACACTACACAGAACACCATATCTTTTAGATAGTCATACACAGTTGTCAAAAAATCTAAAGAAACACGTAACTGCATCATGCAGGAGGCCAAATAAGGGTTAAAGATTTTAGATGATCATATTTGGTCAATACTAAGAGATAAACCACTGCATATCCTCTATATAACAGGACTTCTAATCTAACTAGATACATCCTTGATAAGCTGATGTAACCAAATCTAATACCTGCTAGCAAAAGTAGACTGAGGCTAAATTGCTGCAGCCACAGGATAACACTAGAAACACAATGGATAACATGCAATTGTACCCAGCCATCTCTAAATCCATGTGCAGGAAGATGTAAAAACACCCATTTGTTCCACCCAATATAAGTCAAGCACATTACTTGATGTATGAATATTTACCTGGAATCAACAAATAAATCATTGAATTTGGCAACCTGTGGACACCATGCCTGGCAAAGGAACTGATTTATCAGCATAAGGGTATGTACAACAGCAAAGTGACAGGGATACTAAAGCAAATCAAAATAATACCTTATGCTGTCAAGAATTTCCATGAACCTCTCAGTTCCATTTTCTACTGGAGGCATATCTGGATCGCGTTGAAGCCAACCAATATCATCAGCTGACCCACGAGCAGTTCTTCGAGCTCGCTCAACTAAACTGTTGCCCATGGTTCACAAAGCGAACCCAACGTGAGAGAAATATCGTTGAAGCTAAATGGCTTTCCAGAGATAGCAATGAAAATGAAGATCTTATCAGTGAGGCAACCTATCAGCTAAACTGAATGAATATTATATTCTTGTTGCCTTGCAAATATTAACAAATGGCAACCTGGAACTTTGCGAAGTTTAGCAATGATCAGCTACAAATTTTCGGCACGGAGGAAGGGGGCAAAAAGATCAATTGTAATCTTACACATATTTGTGCACCATTTAACTATTTAAGCATTTTCAAATGGGATATGTAATAATGAAGAAGCTACATGAAATTGGACACATAAAATTATCTAACAAAGTGACTACAACAGCACACGATCAACTCAGAACTCTCACCATCAAGAAGCATTATCAGTTTGCTCATCACAGGTCCTTACCATAAAATAAAGTCTTACCCCTGAAAAAGGGAAATTCCGGATTGAGGGGTACCACTAGAGGTCGATTCCGCCAAAAGACTGTCGGCCTCTGATGATGTGTCTGTTGCATCTCCGCTAATATCATCATCCGATTGTGCAGCATCGGTCACTAAATCAGCTGATCCAGGAAGTCCAGAACTACTTTCATGTCTTTCACTCAAATAAAGGTGACCTCTAGAATGTGATTCACAGCTGTGCTCTGAAAGCAAAGGCACCAATTCTTGCTCATCTGTAACCCAAGCTCGCCAGGTGGGTTGTCCTAAAACAGTGGTTCGATACTATAAACTCATTAGAAGTGGCTAAAACCTCATTGCAACAGGAAAGATGCCTGAATAAAATTGTTTTGAGGTAAACTAAGAAATCACAAAGAAGTGTCCTAATAAATTAGCAGACGATAAGAGAAAGAATACAGGTGCAGATTGCAGAAGGCTAGGTATAACCCAAGCAAATAAGAATTACAGAATGCCAGCACCTGGCAATTAGCAAAGCAGATATTCCGTATTTTTTTTAAAAAAAAATGCAGTGGAACCAAAGAGAACCCCAGTAGAAAAGGGATTACTACACCCTTATCTTCAGTCTCTTACTTTGTTCCTTCTTTTTTGGTGCAAAGGAAAATGTAAATGTCGAAGTAGGAAGGATTCAAGCCCAAATATCTGGTAACAACTCTCAGATTTTCTTAGTTGAGCTAGCTGGAACCTTAATTGTGATTGAACCGCGACGCAAAACGATAACTGGAGTCATCCACCAGAATTAAGGAAAGGAAAACTACTGCTTCAGTAGGGATCCCATTTTCTCAGGACATTTGAGTTTTTAACTTTTTAAAAAACCAAATGTAAATGCATAAACTATATAAATATATGCATTTTGGGGCCAAAACTGATACATTTTGAGAAAGGGATCTCATAGTAGATTTTCTTCAAAAAAGAAATACTGCTTCAGTAGGGATGCACTGGAGGGTTGGAATGAGAAGAAAGAACACTATTAAGTACAAGAAAGTTCCTGTATTTATCAGCTGCACTTATTTAATAATGCAGTCACCGCAACCTCTACTTGGATTGATCAACAAGGTTTGACTTAGAGTTAGTCTCCCATGAAACTGATTACAGTTACAGTAATCACCTGTTCGACTTTTACACAACAATGGACTACAGATTATGGGGTTTACATGACAAACCAATCCATAAAGAGATGGTAAAAGCAGGTAGACAGCATATTGACTTCAATTTATAATCAAACTTCAATTTCATAATAAGGAAAATATACAGATAACACCAGATGGAAATATGAAATGAAATCCAGCCAAGGCTTCCTTCAAGCAATCAGTTAAGTATCAGATTTGCCCATTGGAGATCCCGAGTTCCCAAATAATTTACTTGGTTGAACACCCTTCATCCCATGGGATGTCAATGCATGGCAGCTCTATATAGGGTAGCAGAAAAGTGCATGAAAAGCTAAAAAATAGGGAGTTTCCTTTTTTTTAGTGCTCGGGTTGAGGGGGACGTGGTTTACATGTAAACCAACAATGTTAATTTCATCTGGATAATTAAGGAAACAACTAGTTTAGATACAAACTTGTTCCTGAAAGATATGAAGCAGCATCGCCGAGAGCAGGTATAGAAGTGAACAGATGTGGGATAAGGCTTCCACTCCTCAAACCACTATTATAAGCCTGTGCAAAGTGATATAAACTCAAGCATTAGGGTAATTATGAAAATCTCATTCACAGAATACCAGACAGCTGTTTCCTAAAAGAGAGGGGGTTGGGGGGATTAGAAGATAAGAGATAAGAATGACGGTGCCAGACCTAATAATTGGGAAAAACATATTAAACGAGATAAACACATATAAAGATATGTTTGAAAGCAAATAAATTTGAAGGAACAGCAATGACCCACATGTTGGTCACTGAGAATGTGGTCAAGATCCCTAACATCATGGTTCATCTCTTGAAGGTGCTACACCCATTAATGCAGTTAGAAACAACCACCAAAACCATACTGCTAAAGTAGAGGACACAGGTGACTGAGACCCTCAACCCCCCCCCCCCCAAAAAAAAAAAACCAAAAAACTACAAAGAAAAGGAGAACAACAATCTCATAGCTCCAATGTAACTCCTCACTCACAGTCCTTGCACAAGTTTTATCGACTTTTCACATATCCTGTCATAACTCAGATACAAGCAATAGGAATCAATTGGTGTGCAGGCCTCTGGTAAACGTCTATATGAACCTTGTCACACGCCTTTTGAAGATCAAATAAATTTTTTTTTCCAATGCCAGTCCTATGTTTGTTTATGTAATAGGTAAATAGCTTGATTAGCTTCCATGAAGGTTATTTTGCCACAAAAACAAATTGGTCCCCCAACATGGACATGTCTCACCTCGTTTCAATCTAATGAAGTCGATAGAACTCAACCCTCCAACCCCCCCCCCCCAAATGACAAGGAAAGATGATGCGTACATACATACATACATACATACATACAGTGTTCATGCATGAAGAGAGCGTAAAAGTCATCATCCCTAGTTAAATTGATAGCATCCATTAAGGGCCTATTCTTTTCGTGGGTCAATTCCAAAATACCAACCTCAACCTACTTCAACCCACTTCAACCCACTTCCACTATTTTAACCAAGTTCAATTTATCACATAAAAAAAATTCAACCTACCTCAACCTACATCAACTCACTTCAACCTACCTCAACCTACTTCAACCCACTTCACCCTTTTACCCACCCCAATTTACCCACGAAAAGAACAGACCCTAATGTTCTCTTATTTCTTTGTATCTACATCACTGAAAAGCAAACTTGAGAGAACATTCAAGAGCTTATGAACCATATCATGCCTTCTTCGCTATCAAATTTTCTCACCCACAAGGAGATCTCATCCTAAAGAACTGTTCTTTCATTTATCATCGCCTGCATAGAGGCCTTGACTTATTCTCATCTATGTTGATTGTAGTCTGATCTCACCATGATAAACTAACTTCACTAAGTCAAATTCTTTTATCTACCCATCTGTAACTCAACAAGCTTATCCAAGTAAATGTGCCATCTATTCTTAATCTCAAACTATTCATGAGCAACTACCTTCTTCCTTGTCATCATCACGTAGTCCAAATGTTTATCTTGTGACAAAGAAAGAAAAATAAAATTAGGGGAACACTCAGTGGCAGTAGAAGGATGAAGCACTGCATCAGTGGTGTACTAGCTCACTGTTGGCTCTCCTGAAGGTTTTCTGAGGATCTTGCCTAAGCATCCTTCAAAATGATGTTTGACTAGCTTAGAACTGAGAGCATTGGGTGATTAGTTAGCTCTTTCAACTTATCTTTATGTTTTCTATGCAGTTCTATATGACATCTCCAAGCCTCAGAATGGAAATGAAGTCGGCATTCAAAGGAGCGAAGACTTTCATCTAACCAGAAAAAATAGTAGCCAGTGCTTACTCTGTAAATTTCTAAGAACCTTACTGTGTGAAGCAAGGCTTTTTTTCCTATATATATATATTTTTTTAAAAAACCCTCAACCTGCCTCCCTAGTAGATTATAGGCTGGTCCCAAAATGTTTAGGCTCATGCGAAATGACTCCACAATGCCAAAGATGCAATCAATGGGCAAAAAGATGAATAGATGCCGAACTAAACCATAATGGCCAAAGATGCAGTTGAATGATCAAACCACTCATATAAACTCTGACAAGAAGCAGAATTACCATTACAGCAGACCTTGAATCCCCAAATCTGGAAGCTCCAGCATCTATATATCAGGCAAAACCTAACAAGTGTATAGGAGAACACATGAAAATCATTAGTAGTGGAGCACGAATACTAATCCTGATTGGGGAGTGGGGGAACCCAAATGAGATACTTAGCAACAACAACAGCAACAACATCTCCCAGTGTAGGTCCCGCTTTCGCAGGACCTGGGGAGATCCAAATGTAGGCAACCTTACCTCTGCCGGCATCCCTGCCCGTAGAGAGATTGATTCCAAGAGACCCACAAAACAAGATTTTGTGAAAACATTTTATAGAAGAAGGATTTTGTGAAAACATTTTATGGAGAAAAACTAAGGATCCTCTAGCTGTAGCAGAACATGTGATCTCTGCTCTCCTGCCCTAATTTGACATGGTTTCTCATACCATTGTCAGGCCATACTCAGAACAAATCTGCACAACATTCATCATAATGCCCAAAAGAACGCGCTGGTCTACACATCAATGCAATTATACAATTTCTGCTGTTAGCACAAAGAAGCACCCGCATCCAAACAAGGACACCACCTGACCTGACCCACCAAAAAGGTTTTTTTTAAAAGAATTTTTTTTTTAGGGATGAATGCTTAACATTGAGTTTCATTTCATCATCTAATGGCAGCCAAAGGCACAAGTGCTACCAAAAATGCAACAATCCATGTAATGTTCTGATCAAATTTCAACGATCAGGCATCACTACATTCAAAGTATGAAATTCCGATGGACCACAAAAAAATCTGCTTAACAAATATCGAACACGATCGCGAACGCAACTCGATAACCCAGACAATACATTAACCACATTGCAGATTCAATGAAAACAAATACACAAATTCAACCAACAAACTGCACGAAACAAAACGATAAAAATAGAGATGGAAAACCCTAAATTTACCTCCAAAATCCTTGGAGAATATTCGAAAAGAAGCAACGGATTTGGGAGGTGATCGGAGACGGAAGAGGGAGAGAGAGAGGAAGAAGAAAGGGTTGGGAATTTACGGAGGAACCAATGGAACCCCAACCCCAATTCCCTCTCACAGTTTCTCATGGAGGGAATTTTTGGTGGGAAAATCGTCAACCACCAAGAGCAACACATCATACGACGCTGTTTTCTCAACCTGTCTTCGTTGTTCAGTGTCTGCTTAACCGTTCATGCTTTTAACGGTCTTCCATTTTTTTTTATCATTTTTATCCGATAAGGCAAGCTAGCAACTATAATATAATTTTACTGGGTTATGGGGGGTGGGGGGGACTTTGCCCTATGCCTCCGGTCGCTCAGTAAGTAAACCACATGAGGATGTGGAACGGAAAATGAGTTGCCTAATAAAGCCTTCATAATGTTAAAGAAGCTAGCACTAGATTCTACCTAGACAATTTTCTTAGTATAATTGCTTGAATTTGTAATTTGCTAACTATTGTTCATGTAATTGGATTTAAAGTTCATAGAAAAAATTGTATGGAGCACAGCAATTGCATAAATTTCTATTCAAATGCAAATTGCAGTGATTAGATCACATATCTATCAAGAAACTAGAGGTAAATACTGACTACGATGAAAGTAGAGACATTTGATGATCTTGTATTCTTGTAGGTATTTCTTTGTATAATCAGCGTATAACAAATATCACATAAGATTATTGATCCATTTGACTATAACATCATACGGTAAAAAAAAGAAATGTTGTATTGCATTTATACACCGAATTCAACATTGTTTTTGTAATTTTATTGATGTCTTCTTAAGGTAATGCAGAACATATATATATATATATATATATATATATATATATATATATATATATATATAAGATTACATGAAATGTTAAAATTTTATATTAATTGGACTTTCAACAACGAGTTATACATACAAGCTCAAATGAGGTTCCATCCCAAAACCAATTAACAATAAATAGAGTAACTCACACGCTTATATACACGCTCAAGCCCTTTAATTTTATCAATGTGGGACAATATCTACTTTCATACTCTAACATGAAATGACAACACACAGCTGCTACACATGACTAATTTTGAAGGTTGAGTTCAAGTCAAAATGTGTTAATGCACTTTCGTGTCCAAAGGTCGATCATTCTCACCTCGTGTCAAATATTGCTAACTGCAAATTCAATCATTACATCCTACTAGAAACAAAGCAAAGGATAAAAGATTGACTAGTAAAAGTATCCATATGCATGATTCAAGTCATATTCTCCAAGATTCAACCAGTCCTGCATTCTCCTTCCCTCCCCCACCCCAACCCAACCAAAGAAAAGAAAAAAAGAAAGAAAACAAGCAACAAATCCCCACAAACATTTATTTGACATATATGCATAACATATATGTGTTCAAATCAAAGACTACGCATAAGTATGCCTTCAAAGGTGATTCCAGGGCCAAATGCCAATGCAAGTCCCCACTCTTCTCCTCCCCTGCCTTTGCTCTTCAACTCATCCCTCATGTATTCCATCACATAGAAGATTGTGTTGCTACTAACATTCCCAAAATCCATCAATGCCCTTCTACTGCATTCCAACTTGTCTGAATTCAAGCTCAGAGTGCTCTCCAACTTGTTCAGAATAGCTGGTCCTCCTGGATGAACCGCCCAAAACATGTCATTGTACTGGTTAATGTGTGCTTTGGACATGAGTTTCTTACAGAACTTTTCTATGTTGTCCTCTATTTTTTGGGGCAAGTCCCTCCCTAGCTTGAAGTTGATCCCTTCCTCAGTAAGGCCTCCATCGATCACGGTGTGGGTCCCAGGCAGGAACTGTTGGACTGCGTAGTTGAGCTCCATGAAGGGTCTTTCTCGGCCCAAATCTGGGTCCGACCCAATTATGACCGCAGCTGCTCCATCACCGAAAAGGGCAGCCCCAACTAGGTCATAGGGTCGGTCCTTGTTGGGGGGCCTGAAGCCTAGTATAGTGGTCTCTGAGGTGGTGACTAGGACCCGGCTTCCTGGGTTGTTCTCGGCTATGTCCTTGGCAACCCTTAGGCCCGTTGCCCCACCGTAGCAGCCCAAGAAGTAAAGCATGACCCGACCCACATCAGGCCTCAGACCGAGCTCGGTGGCTAGGTAGAGGTCACCCCCAGGTAACCTTATTTCACTTGAGGAGACATAGACAATGTGGGTTATGTCTTGGGCTGGCCTGCCCCATTCTTTGATGCAAGCAAGGCTGGCTTCCAGTGCCATTTCTAACACTGCTGGGTTTGCTATTTCCAGCCTTTGCTTGATTGTTGGTGACCCTTCAGTTGCTAGCTCAGGATAGTTGTCTAGTATCTCCCTTGATAGGACTGTGTATCTCCTCTTCACTGTTGTTGTCTTGCCTAAATACCACCAAAGAAAACCGAAACGAGCAAAATATAAATGAATAGTAAAAGATACAAATATAAACGAATAGTAGAAGATACAATCTAAGAAAAGATCTGGACAAAGGCATAAGATTAGACTGACTTACATAACCGCTCTAATTTCTCCTTAATGGCCACATCATCGCAGTTGGTGTCGCGGATATAGCCTTCAACCAAGCGATCCTGGAGGACGAGTTGCTTAGGAAAGGCCTTACTGATTGCGAGCACAGTTGCCTTTCCTGGGGTTGGAGTTCGATGAAGGCTCGAAGCACCATTGATGTCGGTTTTCAACATCTCTGAGCGGCTTATGCAGTAAAGGTGCTTCAGTTTTGGTGGTATAAGGGGGGACATTTCAAAAGTTTTGAGTAGGGTGGATATAAAGGGGGAGATCAGCTGCAGTCTTGGAGGGAAGTTGGTGAGCCGAGAGAGTAGCATGAAGAGAAAGATAATGCCTTTGGTTAGTCTGAAAATCAGGTTATGTTTAGTTCACAACAATTAGGATCTTGGGAATGGAAGGTGTGAGATTTTTTCTAATGCAATTTTACCCTCTGCTCTCACATCTGGAGGTAAGTAGCAACCTAACTTGGAATTTCCTGCTCTTTCGTTTGTTTATTATTGCAATAGTCAATTAATCACACTCTTTGCAATTTGTACGAAATGACAGGAGAAAAACCAGCAATAACTACATTTGATACGAAATCATAGTTGAATGTGGTTTTAGGGAAATCCAAAGATAACAGCCGAATTTTTGTGAGACAATATATCATTAAGTCAAGGTTGAGTTCAAGTGAGTTAAACTGAATCGAAATGGGTTAAATGAATAATATTTAGTACTACTATTACTACTGCCACATTTTGATCATATCAGTTCAATGTGCATTTGTCTGGGAAGTTCTTACAGGAAATTAATGAATAATGGGTAATCAATATTTATCAAATTATTTTGAGGGCATCTAGATCATACAACATAAACATCAAAACTTAGGTTGAAATCAAGTGCTTGTAAGTCATAATTCATGCCTAAGCCAACGTTCAGGCTGGGTAATTCAATATGGGTTAACTTGGCCAACAAGTCTAATGGATAACACCATTGCTTTGACATATCCTCTTAATCTTAGTCATTTAACCTGACAGAGCTCCTCAGCCAATGTAGTTTTGATAATCAGCAACTAATTCTTAGTCCAAATGACTTCGAGGATTCTCCAAAATTAACTAACCAGGCATCTCAATTTTTGATCCAAAAGAGACTCATAAAAAATAGACCAAGTTAAGCAAATGCAAAATCAAGAAAACAGGGGAGGATGATTCAGACCAAAAATATTAGATGCTTCACACAATTACTTTCAATAGATCAGTTCCATGTCATGTTCACAAAAGTAGCAGGAAGCCCAGAGGTAAAGAGTAAGGGAAGATTGTTTACAGGATAGGATTAACATTTTCCCATAGGCTCATATCAGGTTTTGATAAATTTAACATTCGACATAGTTGATGGGCAGAGAGACGGTGCATCTAATCATCACCCTCGGGATCAAAGTCAAAATCTTTGACCTTCACATCAGCGTCTTCGCCGTACTGAATGGCTAAGTCGATTTGTGACAACACATACTGGATGCTCCTCTCCTTCCTCAAGTCAAGAGGGATGAAGCTAACCATACTGAACTCGTCTATCAGATCGATCAAAGCTTTGTTCAATTTTTCAAACTGGGGAGCCATGCGAAGATTCAGCAATGACAGTAGCGTCTGTGGCTCAGGGGTCAAAAAGTCTTCAAGGTCTCTCTTGTTCTTCACAAGATCCATTTTGGACAAGATATTAATATGAGGAAGCTCAAGCTGGATCATTGCAGAAAGAGATGACAGGCAACCACTAACGAATTTGGTAACATCTGTCATGAACTGTGAATCGAGCAAGTATACAGCACAGACATTGAAATCCTTTTGCTTAAGGTGCTCCACAAAGTTTTTAAGGACTGGCACATGAGAGAAAAGTTCAATTTGGCCAGGACAATCAAAAACCAAATAGTCATCTTCCCTGAAATCATCCAACTGCTCAGTAAGCCAGTCATCCAGATTATCTTCAAGTTGTTCCATGCAGTAAATTAATGCACCATTAGGGCCGAGCCCTAGTTCTTCCATAACATCTTCCAAGGAAATAAATTCTCTGATATCAACAGCAACAGGGTAGTCAAAGTTCTCTGCAGCTGGATCCAAGTTCACTACATTAATATTCCGCCGCGTGGTTTCACAGTGTTGGTATAAACTAGAGCAGTAGGTCGATTTCCCACTTCCTGCAGGACCAATGACTAGCTGTGCATACCCCATGATGATTCCTCCAAAGTGATTCCAACACCACTTTAGTAGAAATTGGCTAATCAATCAGTTAGGTTGGACCTAGACAAATTATGCAAACACAAAAGTAATATGTCTCAATTCTCAGCCACAGCGGAACAATAACAAGCAACGGACTCTAAAATGACCTATAGGAATGTTATTCTTTAGATAACAAGCCACATAAAACACACGCACACACGAAACAAGAACCCTTTTTTTCCCACCTTTCCTTGTAGTCAATAAGGGAGCGGAGCAGAGGCAAAGGTAGTAGAGAATAGCTTCTACTGATCATGGGAAGGACAAGGACTTCGAAAAACAAACAAATGAATACGGGGCAGGTAACCCAAACATCAAAATGCAGAGCAACACTACGTCATTAACAGAGAGCACCAAACATTATTGCTTTACCTATAAATTAGCGGGAACAATAAATAACTAGGGATGGCTTTGAGGCTCAGAGGGTTGATCACCAGGAAGCACAAAAAGTGCGGTCAAAGATTGGCACTAGAATCAAGTACACATTTTCATTCAAAATGACAAGGAAAGCCAATGTCATTGTCCACACAAAGGTCACAGGATTTATGTGATTGTCTCCAAATATAATGCATTATATGATCTAGCACCAGCAACATGTGCTATATTTCTTTATAGGAATCCATCATAGCCCAAGTGATGAGGCACTTAAGTTCAAGGCCATTACCAACAAAGTAACTGAATTGAATCCTACCCCCTTCACTATAATCAAGGTTGAGAGAACCGACCCGGTGATCGACCCGGTTGACCGAGTGGGTCGATGGTTCAACCGGTCGGACCGATTGGACCGGGGTTAGACCGATTGACTCCGTCTACCGTCAAACCGGGTTAGAACCGCACAACCCGGTGATCCTGGAAATTTTTTTTAATATATTTGTTATATTTTTTTTTTCAAATTAGTCAAGCAACCTAATTTACCAATCAAGTGAAGCAAGCAAAGCTAATTGAAATGTAAAGCTTAATCTAATTTAACAATTAATCAATAAATATTATCAATCGAAGTTAATTGAAATTTCAATCAAAATTATCAATCAAAGTTATCAATCAAAGTTAATCTAAAGTGAAGCAAAGTTACCAATTAATCAAAGTAAAAAATCAACTGAATCAAGCACTCAGTTCTTCGGTCCACCGTCCAGACTCCAGTGACTGCCCAGCCGTGACTCTGCCCACTGCCCAGCCCTGATTCTGCCCACTCCAGCACCGTGACACTGAGAGCAAGAGAGTTTGAGAATTGAGAGTTGAGACTTTTGAGAGATGAGAGATTGAGAGTCAGAACGTAGAGAAAGAGGAGGAAGACGAGCAGAATGGCTTATGGCGGCTTACCTTCAAAGGCTTCAGAAGTCAGAAATTGGCCGTACACACAGGCCGGCGACCGGCGGCAACGAGGGAGAGCAGGGAGGTGCGGACTGCCGAGCGAAAGAGGGTGTCGAGCAGGAGCGCTAGGGTTCCAATCGCCAGAGAGAGAGAGGGTGTCGAGCAGGCGAGGAACGAAATTCTCAAACAAACAAAGCGATTTTAAAGAACCTGGGAAAAGCCGGTTTGACCGAGTCAGCTTGATTATAGTAATGAGCCGCAAGGTTGAAAATTCACTCATATTCTACTGCCAGTGCTATAATGTGAACTTCCCAATGCCATATTCCATTCCATTCCTCCCACAACTAGGACTGTACATGGGCCAAATACCCAAGTATTTAGGCCATAATTTGGCACCATAAGGGCCTGTTATTTACATGAGTAAATTGAAGTGGGTAAAACGATGTAGTAGATTGAGGTAAATTAAAATAGGTTAAGGTGGATTGAAGTAGGTTGAAGTGAGTTAAATTTTTGTATAGGATAAATTGAACTTGGTTAAAATAGTTGAAGTAGTTTGAAGTGGATTGACGTAAGTTGATGTAGATTAAAATTAGTATTTTAGAATTGACCCACGAAAAGAACATGGTCTAAATGGCCTAAAACAGTCAACAATGAGTTGGGTACCCATAACTATCCCCAATTAACCTAAAGGATGAACTTGCTTATCAATTAGGGTTTTCCAAAAGATTGATACTATCAACTCCAAACTTCCAAACACTTTTCCAATTCCCAAGCTCAATACAAAACTTGGCCCTTACCAATTAATCGATTCAACTTTCAAGCCTACAGATGGATGTTTTGGCAAGGGTTTTCCTTTATTATATGATGATTTTTTGGGGGGTATTTGAAGATTCAAGTTTAAAATTTCAAAAGGGAAGATTATTATATGCGGTAAAATGACAGTTTCGATTTTTTAAAAAAAAAGTTAAAAATTTGTCAATGTCAAATCATTTTCTTCATAAGAGGATGCTTCTATCAAAATATAATTTTTAGGGGTGTATTTTGTGAGTGTCATGGTTATCGATTCTTTTTTAGCATTTTTATATTGTATGTTGTTATTCTTTGGTTATTTTTCCCGTTTCGTATTGCCTTTGTTGTATTATTTTTATAATTTTAACAAGCATTAAGAGTTATTACTGTTGTATTAATCGATATAACTGTATATAAAATTGAGTGACTTTACACATATTTACCAAGTGTCATAACTTTATTAGTTAGCATATTAATTAATGCTTTAATCTATTTTTTATCTTTTACACGTATACTACTCTTTTTTAACTTTTTTTTATATACTTCACAAGATCTTTCACCTCCTTCTTAATCAGTTTCTTAGAAATGTGATTAATAAATATTTAATTGCATATACAAAATAGCACATATGTAAATCTAAAAAGTTTAGTAGATACAAAGATTATTCAACTAACAAAATAAATATAAAATGATGAAAATAATATTGTTCATGAATTATCTATAATTTTGAATATTGACATATTGTCTGACTCAACCCTTGCATCGCAAGGGGAATAGTTCTAGTTGTTAACTATTTTGTCTATAGATAATTCCATACTCAATTGAAGAGTGGATTGTTAAATTATATGTCCACCCCCCCCCCCCACCCCGGACTACACCTAATCAATTGAAAGAAGGCAAAAATGCCAAGGAAAATACAAGCCCAAAACGACCACCATGTGACTAACTATAACATAGCGATTGCTTCAACCATTCCATACTTTTGTAACGAGGTAAAAAGAAAACCAAACCACATACTTTTGTGACGAGGTACCCTCCTACAAATAATTTCCTCCATTATGTTAATTAATATTGGAAACAAAATGTTGAAAAGTTAATTAACACTTATGGCCACGAAAAGCTCCTGAACACCTTTAAATCGTAAATGAAAAGCTTGTCTTAAAACTTTATTTTCCATGCTAAAAATTTATCAAAATATCTAATCACTGCTTTAGAGTTGTACTTGAAGCCTTCAACTCACCTAAAATCTACACTTTCATAAAATTTGACAGACAGCAATTGGTTGAGCATGATTAGCATTATGTGATGTGATGCGACATGGCCAATTAACAAGCCCAACTACTTACACATTTTGACTAAAACAACAAAGACGTGTAAAGAAGCCTGTTCTTCAACTGCGATTTGCGTAGTTATCACTCATATGTGAAAATTGTGTACCCAGCATATTGAGGTCCATGACTGAATGTCGTAAGGGCTCATGTTCGATGATTTGCTTACATGAGCCGAGAGCACATTTACGTGGCGAACAACGTTTGCACTATTCAGCTTACACAGGTAGATCAATGTTTACACACACATTACCCCCCCCCCCCCACCCAAAAAAAAAGGGGGAAAAGGAAGAAGCAAGAACGAAGGACAAATACATTATATCATGGTGTGAAAGAAAACTTTGAGTATGTTCTTCCATCTTCATCAATAGCAGTATATCCCAAATTTACAATTGCTTCCACCAGTCTTCCCTTCAAGACCTTTTGTAATAGTACCTGTAGAGAACAATCAGGAATATGGACATGTTTCAAGCTCAAAGGGAAAGCAAAAACAGCCAGCATCATAAAGAAAAGAGAGGGGAGAGGGGAGTTGAAGGATACAGGATAACTTGCAGATGGAGACATACACGTAGATCTGGATGCCAAATATTGATGCGTATTTACGTAGAAGACGTTCAGTGGAATACCAAACTGCTCGATCTGACCCATCTTGGTATCCAATGCGTGGCATGTGGATTGCAGCTGTTTATGCAAATTCGTATACAAAAATGAAAGTTAGACACCGAAAAGAGAGATCAGACATCTCTCTTTAAGCTCTTCAGCAAACAAATGATGCCCTAGAAAAATACTCCCAGAGAAATAAAATCTTCCTGAGAGACTGACAAATGGATCATTTGGCTTAGGTACATGACGCTGCAAGGACTAACAGTAAACCCAGCGTAGAGGACAAACCATTCCAAGTAAACAAATTATGGAACAGTATGATAGCGAAAGGGATGGATCTTCCAATACAGAGACACAACGATAATAATCTAAGTATAGGTGACCAATATATGAGGTCAGAGGTCAACAAAAAGAGAAGATTTACCCGAAAAAATCACCAAATTTGATTGTAAACTAGGGCATGATGATGACCAAAGGGGGAAAAGGTTTCTGGAAGCCTTTTGAAATTGCAAAGCTGATCATGGGGTTTTAATTTTAATTTTTTTTTTTGGAGGGGGGAGGTTTAAATCGGTTAATGACACGGCAAGCCTTGTGGAGGTTAGTACAAAAGATCCACCTGCCATTGTCTAAGGCTTGCTTAGGTCAAGTGAGCACTAATCCTCCAAGCAATTAGTATCATTAAATGCTAATCAGTTGATCAATATCATGCCCCCCCCCCCCCAACGGGTGCCCAGGCCTAGGCAAGTGAGGATACAGCAAGGCCGTAGGGCCTGCAAGGGCCAGACAGGCGGCATACTGCTAGTGGGCAGAGATTGAATCCCCAACCTTGCAAACGGGAAAGGATCGACTGTCTAATCATATCAGTTTGATTTATAGAGAGCAAATTGTAGAGAAAATTAGCAGTAACTGGCTACCCATCCTTTAACATCAACTACACCCCATCCGAATTCCCAAGTCATCATCCAACCAGTCAGATTCAGCTTATGATTCTTGTCACAATATGCTTATAACAGAAGAAGGGCACATTAAAGCTACACTTTCATAGGACACCAGCATTTTACAATGCAATTTACACCACATAAGAGGGATTTCTTATTGCATTCTATGCCCCCCAGTAGATGACATGATACAGTTAAACTGTTTTATCCCCACAAACAAGTTGGAATATATTACCTGAGTTCTGAGCAGCAGCAAATGATGCTTTTGCCACGCAGCATTCCAAATCACTGATGGAGATACCAGTGCGAGGAACCTTACGCCTGGGATTGTATGACTGGACAACAGCCAAAGCAACCCACCGAGGTGTCTGGTCATCTGGGAGTTGCGCATTGTGATCATCTGCATGCAAGCAGGTGATTATCAAATTGATCTGCCATACACAAGCTAAGAAGGGACTGTGACTAGGAGCTCCATTTGTCATATTAACGACTTTGAAAAACAAGAAATCTGGAAGCCTTCAGATTTGAGATGGAAATGCATAATATATGACAAAATAGGAGAGAAGCACAGGAATCCATTGTTGTTGAGACAGATAAGCATGATAGAAATGGAACTGTGGGGAAAGGATTTCTTAATTCATAATAGGAAATCTGAGGTAAGTCTAAAAGAATGATGCAAGTGCAAGGAATTTGGGGGTACATGGCACTCTACTTTCAACAGATAGCAAAAGATTCCCCTACAGAAAGCTGAATTTTGCTAATGGGATGCCGACCAATTTAAAATTTCACTTTTCTTTCCAAAAGATAAAAGCAACCATAGAAAATAATAGCCCATATGACTCATTAAAACTGAAGCGTGAAAAACTGGACACTGATGTATTTAAGATTTGAAGGCTTTCCTTCGCAACTGCTGACAAGACAGCCTCTCTTCACCGTCCCTTAGGCCTACGGGTGTAGAATCAAGATCATACAGTGAATCTTTCAGAAAAAGAATGAAGCATTTGACAAGACATTTTTATGAACATAAATAGAAATAGCTCCGACCTACATGCTTAAGAAGCTCAAACAAAAATTACCATCTAGTTGTATTAGATGAAGATCACCCTGATGAAGGTCCCCAAATTCTGAAGCTCTTTCATATGCTTCTGGAACTTTACTGGAGAGTCTAGCCAATGCATCAAACAAACCTCCATGGCCCCATTTCCCAGAGTCATCAACACAACTGGTAGACAAAAGTTTTTACTGGTTGAATTAGGAAAATGCCACAAAAGATTGCAGTCTAATGTCGAACACAAAGGCGAGATCATCTTAGCATTTGCCATCCACATTGTGGTTTAGGAACGTGATTCATCCACAGAGGCTAATGCAAGAAAAAGTCAGAGACATGCTGCATTACATGACATCATAGATCCATCAATGTGACTAATCAGCGTCTGGGAAGACCAGCTGTACATAGCCTTCACTGATGTTTTGGGAAGATAACACTAGTTGAGCATGTCTGACAGTAACTTGAACTGGTCAAATGGGTCGAATTCTACAACCGGAGCCGGAACCAGGAACCAGTAATGACCCAAAAAAAAGAGTCTTAGCCTAAGGTGTAGGCAATTCTTCTATTAACTTTTTATATAATAAAATGTCCCAAGTCCCAACCTAACCTTCCATTAAGCCCAAACAAATAAACCTAAAAGGCATTTTCCCTCCCACTGAAATTTATGTTATGCTTGTTTTCAAGTCAAAATTATAATTTGCTAACTTAATTTATTATTTTTGCTTCTGTCTAATAAATGTTGCTTACATTGCATCATATTAATTTAGTTTGCTACCTTAATTGGTAGGTGTTGGCTGTAAAGTGATGTTTTATAGTTTATGGGCCTTAAAACGAGACATGATGTGATGTAATTGAATATTTTTCTTTACAGTAAATAAATACCAAATGCGGGAAATTGAAAAATTGTATAGTTGGACGGGTACCCGGAATTGGTGGTTATGGTTCCGCTTCCCAAAATTTTGGAACCAGAGCTGGAACCAGTTTGAGCGGTACCAGTTCCCGTTTTGGCGGTGGGTGGCCGGAACCACTCGCCCTTTAACTATGGTAAGAAAGTGGGAAAGCTGATATTACCCTTCAGCAGTAATATAAAACTAGAGACTAACATCTCCAACAGCAGCTCAAAAAATTCAACACAATAATCACTTTAAAGTTAAACAGACCAAAAACATCAAAGAATGGATCCCTTTGGAGATATAAATTCTTTACACCCTGTGACAACATGAACGAACTCATTTTCAGCAACAAAGCATCATATGTCATGAGCATAATCAATTTTAACCCTATATATACGAAGCCTTACCCTTCTCCCCCCCCCCCCCCCAAACAAAAGACCAACACAGAAAAAAACAATATGTGCACATTCAGCCCAGGAAAATCAACAGGACCAAGAGAAACATTTTAGCCTGATTTGTTTTTTAGTTAGTCGACATTGCTCCGTCCAAAAGTTCTGGTCTAAAAACTTAAGTTACACAACACTGATTGTTTGTAGCCAGGAGTGAATAATCAGTTAGTTCCTGGAGATCGCATCATAGGTGTAACCGGGTAAGGGTTAAATGAACACTCCAGTGACTTGCTAAATAAAGGCCATTCAGAAAAAGCGAGATTCCACCACCTATCAGATTAACTCATATTAAAATCAACAGATTACCTGTATATGATAGCCGGCAAAGATGGGCACACATCTGATGGGCGCGTGCAATCCCCCAAAACAAAGTTTACAGAGCCATGAACTGACATCAAATCAGAGTCCGATGGCAGTGGTGCGTCAGGGATAGCAAGTGATTGATACCCAAGGGTTTGCCACTTAGCCAACTTCTTTTCCTCTGCTTTCTTTCTAGCTGCCTCCATCCTTTGTTGTTTTTCCTCCGATGAAATTCTTCTACTTTCCAATTCAAATGAAGACTTATCTGTCTTTTCTGCTATATCCTTGAACTTTTCAACCCAAGAACGGTATGAAGCTTCATCCAAATCAGGATCAGGACCAACAGAAGTATTAGCCTCTTCCATCCCCACGCCATATTCTCCAAGATGAATTGCCCTTGATTCAATCTCCCCTGTAGCCGAATCTGATTTCTGTGCATAGCGCTGGCCAAGTACTTTCTCAGCCATCGCATTCAATTCTGACATATTTGGCTCACTTGACTTTTCTTTACCTTCGGGATCACATAAACGTAACCCATAAATCATAGACCTCAAATCACCCGGCCCAGCTCCTGAAAGTTCATTACCCACATGTTCTGAAACATCATCACCAACAACATCATGACTGAGCTGCAACTTTCTTTGAGCTCTCCGCATGATGACCTAATTGGTGCATTTGACACTTGTGAACATCTTGGTTAATGCAAATTAACTAACCATACATTCTTACCTCCTCAATAGTGTGTCCTGTAACAAGGCTTATGCACAACACAGGATTCATCTGCCCAATCCTATGTGCCCGCTGCAGTGCCTGTCTATCAACTTGCGGATTCCAATCTTGCTCGTAGAATATAACCTACACACATTCATCAACGCATGAGAATCTAAGTATGCTGCATCTGCAGAAAGTACTTTGTGCTTTAGGGAACAATCGACATATCCCTTTGCTGACAGAATGAAAGAGCACCACTACCCTCTTTCAGCTCACTCCTCTTTGTTCATGAACCGAATAAAAGAAAACCCAGTCTACCTTCATCTTGTAGGGAACAACTAACATATTACTCAGCAAGGGGAAATGGAAAAGCTCATCAACCATATGTCTCTCCTTTTTACCAAATGTACAAAGAGAATACAACATTACAACATATAGTTCAGTTCATCATATAGTAGTTCCAACAGCCAACCGCCAATCTCCTCTTTCTATGACATGCACATAATATTGCAAGGATAACTACAGAGTATATATATATAAAATATATTTTAGGTTGTATTTCCCATAGACTATAAGAGCTTCCATCATTCCATCAAGGATATTCCTGTATTTGGATTCAAGAAGCCCAAACATAACTGGTCTAGAGATTCTCAGCATGATGGATCTCCTTTTTTTTGTGTGGAGAGGGGGGGGGGGTTGGTAAGCAGCCTCCCGCCTGGCCCCGATGCTTTAGGTCTGCGGGCAGCCACATATGTGGATGTCTCCAGTGACGACTAATGCAACAACTGTTGGTCATGCTGCACATCAGTATAAACGACTATCTGCAGAAAAGAGAGTTTCAAAATATGTTGCAGACACATTGTTCAGAGTTCAAGAAGGCATCAGCATCCAGTACAGCTGACTATGGGCAGACAAAATATTCACAAAGCTTAAAATGATCAGACTTGTTCCAGAACTCTTAAGTTAATATTTGATTTTAAGGCTTCCCTCCAAGTGGACACAGTAAATTTTCTTCGGCAATAAAAGCCTTTTTTGTTGGCCAAAAAGCCAAAAGGCGAGTACCACTATAGTACAGTTATGCAGACTATTACAAGTAGTGCAGCTGCAGCATATCTGATGCTGCCACAGAATGCTGTCCATATATTTGTGCCTTTCAAGGGGAGCTCAATTACTTGAGTGTATTTGTAGCCTGTTCTAATGCTTACCTTATCTCGCTCTCACTCTTTTCAAATCATGGCGAAGTGAGGTATATGCTTATCACCTGCCAAGAGTACATGGTTGCAATAACATTCAAGGGCTTCCACATCCAAAAAGCCAACTTATAGGGACGGCTAACCACATATGTTAAAGCAGCGCGCACACACAACAGAGAGAGAGAGAGAGAGAGAGAGAGAGAGAGAGACAGTTTGTATACATCCCTTAAGAATACTGGGGAATGAACCTACAGCATGGAACAAGACATACCGTGTCAGCAGCTATAAGGTTCAATCCCACTCCACCAGCTCTTGTTGAGATCAAAAAGACAAATGCACCATGTCCATTGGATTCAGAATCCATATTTCCAGAGTTTGATTGGCGACTGAAACTTCTTATGGCAGCGAAACGCTCTTCTGCCCGAACTGATCCATCGAGGCGCTCATAACTGTAATGCCTCAACTCCAGATAATCCTATTTCACCAAGAAATGTACTAAGTGTTCATGGTACCAAATATAACCAAAATTACCAAATGGTTTTCTATTCCCTTTAGTTAAAACATACAACAACAACAACAACAACAACTACCCCAGTGTGGGTCCTGCTTACAAAATAAATAAATAAATAAAAGGGCACAGACCTGGAGAATATCAAGTGTGTGGGTCATTTGAGCAAAAATAAGAACACGATGTCCAGACTGATGCAGCTTCCCAAGAAGTTGATCCAAAACAATAAGTTTACCGCTTGCCTGACACAGAAATTTAGAAAAGCAATTCATTATCCCTGGAATTCAGTAGGACACCATGGCAAGGCCTCCGTATAATCTCTTCAATGAATACTAACAATATCAGAACAACATTGGTAACTTCCTTGAATAACAAATCTTAATAGAAGCACCAGAAGAGTGGCCGTTCTAGTTCGTCCCATAGTGCCCCCTTACATATGAACTTTCCACACTCAAGGTGGAAGCATGAAGAAGTCATGTTTCTTATCCAGAGTAACACCCAACTAATAGAAGAAAAAGGAGGGATGTCTACCCTGAAAAGGAAAATACCTGAACAAGATGTTCACCCTCTTCATAGGGTTCAGGTTCAATACCAGGAAATAGATAAGGGTGGCTACAAGCCTTTCGAAGCTGAATTACCTGAAGTAAATTAAAAGAAATGTCAAAAGAAATCATAACAGAATGGCATAGCAAAAACTAAAAAGAGTGCCTGCCTATGCTCCTAAGCAATCCCAAAAAAAAAAGTGTAAAACCTTCCACAAGTATTCTTATCTTCTAAATAAAAGCCCTTGACTACATTTTGTTTTCTTTTCTTCCTCCTTTTTTTTGGGGGGGGGGGGTTGAGGTGGACTTCATGATAGATGATAACTAATTATCAGATCGCAAATAGATATGAAATGGTTCAGCAAAGCCATCTCCAGCTCAGGACAATTAGATTGATTGTCACAAATGAGTTGCAGTTCGTTTTACCACAATTAGAATGCACTGAGGTTAGAGAACACCCCTATGGCAATTCAGAGTTCAAAGTTCAAACCCAGAGAATTTACATCAACCATGCACAAAAACAAGTGGCTTGAAAACAGTGTCCCTCCTGAAGGCTAAGTGACATTGCCTACAGTTTGATCTCTCTGCCCTGCCTTGGTGTGGTCCACTTTTTAGGCCATACAACAAATGCATACAGTTAATATCAAATGCTGTTAAGTAGCAAAGATAACGCACAATATTCTGTAATGATTGGACATTAGATGTTGCTGAAGTCAATGCCAGAAGTTTAGGAAGTTCTTTCCTCAAAATTGACATGTAAACACTCTTCTGCAAAGTTACAAGCGGCACCATCCTGTAAAATAAAAGCAAGACTCTCTTTATCACATCAAAGATGTGATGTTATAATTTGCAGATGAATGCTAAACAAATAATAACTGGCAACAACAGGCAATAGAACACAAACATTGTAATTTCAGTAAGACGAGGCAACACAAGGGTTCCACATTCAATAAGCTTAGATTTGGTCCTGCGGAGCATAAATGCCCGCAGTATGCACTTCAATGTGTTCATCTGTTCCTTCACTTCAGCGTCATAATGCCCTGCAGAGGAAAAGCCCAGTCAGAATATGCATTGAGTTATCCCCTCAGTCAACACATGTTGTCCTGTCAAAAGCTAACAAATAACCATTGTTTATCCGTACGACAAATGCATTCAGATGTATCCATGATCCTTGAGAAAGATACACAAATGTTAAAGGTGTGTGCTCCAGCCTCCATGTAGTCCTTCTTCCAGTACATAAAGGGCCAAGGGAAGGGCGCTGAGCCATTATCAGTTGAAGAAAGTAACTATATGTTGTGTATGGATAAGAGATCACCACTTATGAGAATTCATGGGGAGTATGCATATTGCAAGTCGATATTTACAGGAGAGCAGATCACTGCTTGAGAGACCTGAGACAGCTAGAGTGTGAGAATAGTTCAAAATTTTATTAACACAAACTTTTAGAAGGGCAGTTTTATAAGCATTGGAGGACGCAATCTTGCGATCCCAAAGAGATGCCCAATGATATGGCATTTGCTTCTCAGACAAATTCCCCACTTACCCACTGACCATAACTTGGGCATGACGAAGCAGACCACACTATGTTGTCTGAGATCTCTTTGAGATACAAATTCCTGGGGTCTGTAGAATTATTCTTTAAAACATTTACAGGCCAAGGGTGAAAAAAAATCTTCCATGCCTTCACTTTTGATGCGAATTATTACTTTTTCCAGTCAATACACACATTATATAAACTGCAGCAAGCTGTAGATCTGTTGTCTGCAAAATGGGAGGAATATATCGAAGACTGAAGCCTATATGTAGACATCGTGATGAATATGCGGCATTATTAAGTGACTCCATTTGTTTAAGATAACATCGGCTGTCACAGATCTCGTACCGCTAGAATTTCCAAAAAAGTTATAGGCACATGTGATCATAAGAAAAAGCTAATGAAATGTCTCCGACTATATGATAAGGCTACCCCTCTCAACTTGCCTTTGCAAGTTTGAAATGCTAGCCTCCTAACCAGTGAAACACAATCCAAAAGATAGTGCCAAACTGCATAGATCAACCTCAACACTGTTTCACAATGGGCCGCCAATTCTCTTGCACCTGCTAATAAAAAACTATGGACGTGCAACCAATGCGGAGAAGGCAACTACCACCATCAGAAGAGTCATTGATGAACTAGAAGACAAACTTTGACAGCAAAACAAAGAAAGATGTCAAGGAACAATGGAAGGAAGTGTTTTTGGACTGAAGAACTTGCAAAGGCAATCCGCTATGAAAGAAAGACATGCAGCGAGCATTTCTGAGAGAATCCATGTCTTACGCCGCGAGTGGGCAAGTTTCTCAATCATCTCATTTCCGAACAATATAACCTAATTCCCATATGCAGCATTTGTAATCCCACAGTTCCAGGACAGAAGAAGAAGGGCAGATGATTCATATCATCACATGTAATGCATAGCTGCTTTCAGTTATCAATGTCGCAAAATTCACAGATCAATGCAGAGAAAAATGATTCTTCTGAAAATCTGTAGCAGAAACACCCTGCTTGTGCCTTACAAAAAATACCCTGCAGTATATCAGTTTCTGCACTGGTTGATGAACAGAACTCATATTTGATGACGCATTTTCATAGTTGATGAACAATTTTTCATGGGGGTCTAAGCCCTTGATCTCCATTAGTTAATACAAGATTAAGATGGATGCATGAAGCATCGGCAGGAAGGCATGAAGTGCACAAATAGCATGCTGCTGAAAAGAAGGATAACTTCACCCCTCTGGGGTATAACTACTGGCACTGACATAGTACAAGGAAATATTAACCTTTGGAAGAATTTCCAACAGCATTAAATGCATGAATGAACTGCTCCAACGTTCCAAAAACAGAAGGCATACAGAAATGCATCAATGCCCAGAGCTCAGTCAGATTGTTCTGGATGGGTGTACCAGTCATCAGCAAACGTATTGGCATGAGGTACCGCTCTTTAAGTACACCATACAAAACCTGTAGATAAAGTACTTCAGTATTCATGAGTAGCAATATATTTGTTAGCTTAATTTCAATGCTTTTCCTTTGCTCACTATCCCTTTTGGGGGGGGGGGGGGCGAGAGGAGTGGTTCGGTCTAGGGCTCCAATTCTAACGTGCACATAGGAAAAAGTTCTCAGGCATGATTACACAAAACAAATCAAAGGGATACACCTCGGGCAAAGACTCTATTATGTGTACAACACTAGTACACTACCACTCAAGCACAGGAGAGAAACAAGGGGAAGAGACACAAACAGACAGACAGAAACAAGTAGATACAGATAGAGAAAACTGGAGATGCTAAATGAGGAAAACTTTACTTAAGAGAATGGCAACCGCAGGAAGAAATCCACAATACATTCCTCAAAGCAGAGGGAACAAATAGCCAATGAACCTCCCCGTAAAATAAAAACCAGCAGATTCTAGAGTCAGAGAGGCGCAGTTGTGTTCAACATACACTTGAGGGATTTTTAAGTCTTTGAGCTTCATCGATGACAGCATATTGCCACAGAAATTGTGACAGAAAATCCTGGTCGATGAGTGCAATATCATAGGTTGTCAAAAGCACATCGAAGGGAAACAATGATACCTGCAAGTGATCAACATCTAAATTCAACATCCAGACCAACAACAAAAGCACTGCAGTTGAAGTCTTCTAAAAGCTTTTGTCCACAACAAAGCCCAGGCAACCTTCATTAATTATCCAAGATTGTGGAATAGCCAGACACATACATCATTAGATACAGACTGCGCCTGAACATGCTCATGTATGGTCCTCCTTAGCATACGTCTGTGCTCTTTCTCACCCATGTAACCAAGAACTCTTAATTTAGGTGAAAATTTCTCAATTTCTGACATCCAACTATCAGTCACGCTCAAGGGGCATAGAATCACTACAAGAATGAAACAGAACTCTTTTAGACATCCTAACCAACTTAGAATAAAGGCTATTCGCTGTATACATGTATGGACATATGGAAAGCCAGTTTGACTCACAAAATGGTCCCAGCAATCTTTGACAAACTTTCAAGTAACTCAAGAAAGTGACAGCTTGCAAAGTTTTCCCAAGTCCCATCTGTAAGGTTCAAGAGTCAGAGAACATCAAGCCATTAAATCAACAACTGTTCATACAAGGTTGACCAATCTTCAAAGTGTTTCAGCAAACATCATACCTCATCTCCTGCAAATGCACGTTCATACAACATATTAGTGAAAGCATACAAGGCAAAATCTAAAATATATTTTGTCAGCCATCAATGGAACCCAGTAGCAAAGAGATAGCATATCAAGTAAAGTAGGGCAAGGGCATACTTCATGAATCAACTGAACATGGCCTCCACTATTGCTTATACGTAACAATCCTTACCTACATCGATTACTTACTATATTTACTAAAGCTTAGATGGTTATTCACTTTTTCAAAAATTTTGCTATATTAAGAAAACCCCAATTCGAAAAATTAATAGGGGATGCTTAATCTTTACTATGAAACTCAATCAAAACTGCATTTCAGTTAATAAATGAGATTGAAGGAGCATATGATATAACTTTTTCTTCATGTTTGATCAGAATATGAAAAGAATTTGACCTCGACGACAGTAATATCCCAAAATTAAGATCAAATTTTGAACAATTGGGCAAATGATGAAAGTCGATAATGAGAAGAAGAAAGAAAGAAGTACCGAGAATGACGTTGACGCCGAGAAGGTAGCGGCGTATCAGCCATGAAACACCTTCGAATTGGTGGGGCTTAAGGGTGGCCGTAACTCCGATTTCCTCAGGTCTAAACAATGGCGGTTCATCATCGGAAACTGAAGAATCAGACGATAAGATGATCTTTGCTGCTGCTTTCAGCCTTTGTTCGTACGACCTGCTCATCTCTCCCTCTCTCCCTCTCTCTCTCTTATGAGGAAAGCAAAGCAAAGCAGAACGTCGATGGCGGACGGATAGAGCAAGGGCTTGGCGGGAGAATTAGTCAGACAAGGCAAAGGCCGCAAGGGCCAAGGCTCAAGGGCGGGCTTCCACGTGCATCCCACGTGGCAGGCTGACTGGGCCGCACCCGGAACCATCAAGAAGTGGAGCTCCAATTACTGCAGGCCCAAGTGAACCTTTTTTTTCTTTTTACTTTTTTCCTTTTTTTGGGGGGGGCCCCCGTTGTTAAGTGTTGAACCCCTAAGCCTTCCCAGTTCAATTCCTGAACCTAGTCATATTGCAAGATATGATCCATGTGTTAGAATGTGCATGTCACATGTTGTCTTCTTGGTCATCTTATCATAATATAAAATTTGATTGATTATCAATATACATAAAATTTATATTTAACGATACATTTATCTAATTATACAGTCTATTTCATAAAAGTATATATATGCAATAAACAAAAGAGAATAAAATGTTTGCATTGTGCTGCTTCATTGTTAATTACTTTCATTTACTTATGCTTTGATCTCTATCTATGCATAGTTTTATGGGGAAATTCAAGATGTTATGCATATAATTAATGATTGAATTTCAAAAAAAATAATGGAACTTTTTTGTGGTATACTAATATCATTGATAATATACTCAACGTTGAATTAAAACAACTAATGCACAATCATTTTTTGTATGGACAAATGTTTAAAGCTCAATGTAAACTAAACTTTATCTTAAATTTTCGTTAATAATTTATGTTGCGTTAATCAATGTATGATAAATCAGGCATAAAGCCTCTCTAAGGGCATAGATGCCTGTAAAGGTAAAGTTGTCTGCATCTCAATCTCCCCAAACCTCATGTAAATAGGACCTATACTAAAAGGTGTTGTTGTGTTGTTGTATAAATTAGGTATAGATTTTTTTTTGGCCTGTTGTATTATGACCTCATAAGTCTTGCTTGATTGCAGACAAGAAGACAATCATGATTGTGAGTGCTCATTAATCCTTCCAATAATCAAGAAGCATATATGAAATGAGCCCACCAAGTGAGACAGAAGGAAAGTTAGTTTGTGCGAACAGTGCATGCACTAACATCTTAACGCTTGGTTAGCTGGCAAATTTATTTGTAGTTACATAATGAAAACAAAGATTTGATGCCAGTTGAGTGGCTCATGTTGCATTTGGAGGTGTCATTACATGTCTCAATTTAGTCAGCGTTATATTGCCTTTGGTTCAAACTTTATTATCATATCATTGTTAATTTGTGTCTAAATTGATATCATTGTTTTTCATAGATATGCCTTAACCATTGAACGCAATTCTTTTAATGAGTAAATTGGATATTGAAATTCTATTTAGGGATAATTTAACGCAATCAAAAAGGTTTCAGAGAAATGGGGCGCATGATTGAATTCAAAAGAGTCTTGATTGATTGTGCCTCGAAGATTTCCTTTTCAAAAGGAAGAATGCTTCCACTGTAAATTCAATCAATGACGGATCTAAACTTTCTAGTCAGGGGTGCCCACCTTCGAGCATTGTTTTCTTTGATTTTTTTCATGTTGTTTCCTTTTCAAATATCTTACAATGAAATTTGGATCAATCCATTTAAAACTTATTGGAGAGAGAGAGAGAGAGAGAGAGAGAGAGAGAGAGAGAGAAACTCAACTATGAAACAAACAATACATTGCAAGGCTGATAAATCAACATCTCATTAAGCTAAATATGAAACTCAGCTATGAATAGAAATTAAACCACAGATTGCAATAGAAATTAAACCCAATGAAATCAAGCAACAATATTGGACTTACTAGTTCAAATGAAGAAATGAGAGCATGAGACTGCGACATAACATTTAGCAAGCACTTGGCTAGCTACCAATTAAGATCCAAGCAATTGCCAAATAGCATGCATGAGTTGAGACCAAAATGGATTTGATTCTTGTGTAGACTTCATTCAACAACAACTAGATTGAACAAAGTAATACACAATAGCACACTACCAACTAAATGGGAGAGCACATAGCAATTAGTCGACTACTAAGCAATTTCATTAATAATCATCGTTTCAATCTCCATCTGTTGAAAAATTGGCCAATTGAGAAGCAACTCAAGCATAAAAAAGAAAGGTTCAAAATGAAACCCTAATCGGTTATCAAGCATATCTAGCCAACGGGTGGTGGCGTCGCAGCGGCATAGGTCCAAGGCTAGGCGTCAAGAGATCAACCAAGAGCTGTAATTGGCCGAGATGAGGATTTTGAGTAAAGAGTCAAAGACCGGAGAAGATTGAGAGTGAGATGATAGTGGAGAACATTGAGGGCTAGGGGAGTCTTCGAGGCAGAGGAGAGAGACAGAGTGATGACAGATTACTAAACTTAATTGGTAAAGCTAGTTTGCTTTTACTCTTCCAACTGATTTTATTAAACAAAATGTAAAGATAATTGGGACTGCTAGACAGAATGCAAGAGTTTAAGAAGTTTTGGGCAATTTTTACTTTTTAGGGGTGTCCACTATATGACTATCATTCATCTTCCCAAATAGATAGTTAGAAACTTTTTTGGGCCAGGGGCGTTCATGGTGTCCATGAACACCCCTAGCCCAAGAGTAAATCCGCCCCTAAATTCAATATTGCATTGTCATCATTTAAGAGGAAGACCTTCATGTCAATAAAACTACTACAATTAGTTAATCAAGCCATGTTTAAATCTTAATAGGTATATGCCTATTGTTTTAAAGTGAGCACTACTCTAGATATTAGCATATATATATATATATATATATATATATATATATATATATATATATATTGTCACGAGGCTTTTATTTTAACAGAGTTGAGCTACTATTGACCTATAAAAGAATATAACTCTTCCATTACATATTTTTTTCTATTCACAAGACTCGAATTTGAGATCTTACTTAAAATAAATAAATTGTAAATTATTTGAACCAACAATGTGTTGACTCAACATGCATTTAATATACACGTATATAATAATTAATAATGGTACATTTGATAATAACACTATTTGATGTTCTCATACATACAAGTATACTTGCAATACTCATAGTTAGGTAAATATGCTAATGAATCGATTAAATAAAATTTATAAATCAAACTGATTTATCCATTACCAATATTCTAGTATTTAAACTTTTTTTTTAAACCCATAATATAAGAAGTCACATTCAAGTCAAAATCAATCAACAAATCAAACGAGCCCTTTATCAACAGTTATCTGTTGCAAATATTCTATTCTCTAAACTTTTTTTAACACATAATATAAGAAGCTACATTCGAGTCAATATCAATCAACAAATCAAACGGACCCTTCATCACTACCTAAATTGTTGGAGCTAATAACTATAAACTTCATAACATTTCTTCAAGGGAAAATGGATTTTTCCCACCAAACATCAAAACCCATTAAACCCCACTAACCAAAAAAGCTGTCTTAAGAGCAAATTACAATTATGTAGATATGCTTAAGGTAAACGAAACAACTAGTATGTCTGCCATATGTTAGCACTCACAAACTAATAGTCTCATGTGTGATTGGTTTTGGGTCCATTCCTTCTATTATGATATAATTTGTGATCCCAGCACTTAGAGCCCACTATGCAAACACAGTTGTCCCACACCAATGCTAATTCTGTACTTAATGCCAAATTTGGAACTTAATATATATGCACTTCTATGACTTAGAGCTACATATAACCCTTTAACCTTGATGATTCTCCAAAACCCTTGTTTCAAAATGCAAGCTAACCCTTATCACATGATAACTCCGGTCGTTTTCCGGCCATCGGAAAAGCTTTTGCCATCACGTGACCTTCATTTTCGACGTGATGTTAGCCTGACCCAATTTGTATCTATTTTGACATCAGGTAATGAAGTTTCAATGCCAGAAATGGATGATAAGACGGTGGCATTATGGGATTATCAATCCTTGTTCACATCACAACGTCTAGAAGTAGAGAATCCTGTCAAATTAAGGCTAAGTGATGGTGCGCTCCCACATGATTTCCCCTCCGGTACGTACTATCTTACTGGACCAGGCCTATTTTCTGATGACTACGGGTCAATGGTCCACCCGCTAGACGGGCACGGGTACCTAAGGGCCTTTGAGATCGATGGACCCAAAGGGGAGGTCCAGTTCTCAGCTAAGTATGTGAAGACTGAGGCCCAAATGGAGGAATGCGACTCAGTCAGTGGATCATGGAGGTTCACCCATAGAGGGCCATTTTCTGTGTTGAAAGGTGGCAAGAAATTTGCCAACACTAAGGTGATGAAAAATGTGGCAAATACTAGCATCTTGAAATGGGGTGGGCGTTTGTTTTGCTTGTGGGAAGGTGGGACCCCATATGAGATTGATCCTAGAACGTTGGATACTATTGGGAGCTTCAATTTGATCAACAATGATCATCGTGATGATGATTGTTACTCCCATGATGAAGCAAGTACTTATCATCATCATCATCATCCATGGGATCTTGTTGCCCATCTTTTGAGGCCTATTCTATATGGTATGCTTGTTCACACAAGTATGTTGATCATTTTCTTTTACTGCAGGTGTTAGTTTGATTGTCACATTTGCAAATCTAGTCACCATTGTGCTTTGAAACTCCTTCACATTTGCTGCCAGCCTATTGAAAGTGTTTTTCTCTATCTTATGAATTAAAAACATAAGTAAAATAAAATAGGAAAAATTCACATGCGATTGAATATTTCACACAATCTTATATCCAGATCATTTGTGAATGTAACAATTTATAAACTTTTAGCAAGACACTCTCTTAAATACATATAGTTGTGTATTTTAAAAGTTTCTAATTTTTAATACAAATCACATCATACTATAACTTGACAAAAATTATTTTTTAATTGAACATTCCTAATAAAAATAAACGTGTATAACTCTACTTACAAAAAAAAATTCAAATATAGTCTTATTATCTACAAGAAAAACTTAAAACACACACACACACACACACATGTATATATCCATCCATATATATATATATATATATATATATATATATATATATATATATATATATATATATGTATGTATGTATGTATTATTTTTCTCACATGGTAATTAAGTTAAATATATGACTTGACATATATTGTTTTTTGTAAAAATGACCTAGTTTTTCCTCTCATCTTCTCCCTCTTTTTTCTTTTACTTTAAGGCTCCGTTTGGACCTTAAAAAATTTGGTGAAAAGAAAAAAATTTGAAAAAGTTACTTTTTTCTTGTGCTTGGTTTAGAGAAAATCACAAAGAAAAAAAAAATGAAGGAAAGTTATGTGGAGAAATTGTTAGAAGCAAGTGATAAAATTTTCTTATGGGTAGAAATACCGGTAGAGGTAAGGTTGCCTACAACTGGATCTCTCCAGACCCCGCAAAAGCGGGACCTACATTGGGAGTTTGTTGTAAGTGATAAAATTTTCCTCATAAAATTGTGGGGAAAGTTTGAGGAAAATTCCCAACCTCATATTGCTTAGATAACATCAACAAGATTCAAGTAGTTCACCCACATCCAAATTTTTCATCCAAATTTTTGTATTTTTTTCCTCAATCCAAACATGAGAAAAAAAAACTCATTTTCTCCATACTTTTTTTTCTTTCAACTTTTCTTTCCACCAAATTTTCTAAAGACCAAACGGAGCCTAAAGCTTTTAAGTCAGTTTAACTTAATTAATTTACTTGTTTCTAATGTGGTAATTAATTAGGAGTATTCAAGATGCCTCCAAAGCGATTGTTGTCCCACTACAAAGTTGATGTTCGAAGAGGCAGACTCATCATTCTGGCTTGCAATGCTGAGGACATGTTACTTCCTCGAAGTCATTTCACTTTTTATGGTAACATAATTCTCTTTTCCTTTAGTTAATTTTTTTTTAATCTATTTTAACTGGGTTGAAGAAATCTCATATATAGGAGAATTTGATTGTCAATCCGGCCTATATTAAACCCCCCTTTTTTTTTCCTTTGGTAAGGGTATATATTCGACTTAGTACACAACGGTAATATGTGTGGTTCTCTTGGAATCGGCCTCTCTGAAATTAGAGATGTTTGAAGAGGTAAGGCTGCCTACATCTGGATCTCTAAAGACCTCGTGCAAGTGTGATCTATATTGAAAGTTGTTGTAGTACACAATGGAATGTAATAGGCAATCTGTTAATTATTTTATGGGTATTAATTAGTTCAACTAATAAAATCCTTAGAAGTTGTTATCAGAGACCTAGATTCAAATCTCATATACATAAACTTTTACACTTCTGTTTCCCCCACCCGCCCTAAAAAAAACTAACTAGTTTTTTTTATTTTTTTCTTTTGTAGAGTTTGATGTAAATTTTAACTTACTACAAAAACGAGAGTTCAACATCCCAGATCACCTGATGATTCATGATTGGGCTTTCACTGATACATACTACATAATATTTGGCAATCGTGTCAGGTTCGACATTTCAGGTAATCAACCCTTGCTCAACTTTAATTTGTCAATTGTCATATAGACTATGAAGAAGAAAAGTGTAAAGGCGTACATGATCATTGCATATATATGAGCAAACTGCTGCAGGATCAATGGCTGCCATTTCTGGACTATCACCTATGATCTCAGCACTTTCAGTGAACCATAGCAAGCCAACATCTCCTATTTACCTCCTTCCCCGATTTTCGAGCACCGACTCCTCCTCCCATCACTGGCAAAACCCAATTGAAGCTCCACAGCTATGGCTCCTACATGTTGCCAACGCCTTCGAGGAAGTAGAAGGTGATGGAAGCTTGAAGATTCAGATACATGCCACTGCCTGTGCTTATAAATGGTTCGACTTTCAGACAATGTTCGGTACGTAATTTTATCTCTGTATATGTTTTACCAACTAAGTTTACAACTCGTGTCATTCTATACTTCTTTCACTAATGTTTTACATATTCATAAGAGTAAGATGGGCGTCCCACTGACTGAACCCTATTCAAGGATAACTTGTGGTGAAGTTGGAAAGCAGACATAAAATATAGGGATAAGTCGTTGGATCCTAGGCTTAAAGCCCAATTTTTATGCGCATAATTTTGAAATTGAGAGATTGTGCATATGTATGTCATAGGACATAACGCTCTTGCCAAGGGAACTTGATGCCAATTGAGCTACTATTTAAGTATTTTACGTACATAGGACACTATGATACATGAGGGGCACTTGTCTTTGCAGGATATAATTGGCAAAGCCACATATTAGATCCTTCCATCATGAATGGTACAGGGAAAGAACAATTGTTGCCAAACCTTGTCAAGGTATATGTTCTACCCCTTACTTTCTAATCCCTTGTAAAGGCCCATGAAAGTAGGGTTTATGTTAAAGGATCTTTTATAATATCTCCTTTTAAATACAGCAACACCTTTCAGTAATATCGCATTCGAATTAGCCATTGACAAAGTCATGTTAGACTGTCTACAATTCACCCCTTGAGGTGGGGCTTTTTCCTGGACTCTGCGTGAACGCGGGATGCTTGTGCACCGGGCTGCCCTTAACACCTTTTAGTATGGGTCCCACTTTCGTTTTTTTTAAAATGATTGAGCTAATTGATACGCTAAGATGGGTTCTATTTAATTTCTTAGGCTAACGATTTTTACACGTTTTTGTTACAGTTATCTATTGAGTCGGACAAGAATGAGAACCATCATAATTTTCGCTATTCCTGCACTGCAACGAGTTTAAGAGAAGGAAGTAGATCAAGATGTTCAGATTTTCCGATCATTAATCCAAAGTATTGTGGACATGAACATAGATACATATATGCATCTGCTACTTCCGGGACCTATGAAAGTTTACCAAACTTTCCATTTGACACGGTGGTGAAATTGGACTGTTTAAATGGGAAAGTACGCATATGGTGTCCTGGAAATCGTACATTCATCGGAGAGCCTATGTTTGTCTCCAGAGGCCCAAGTATGGTAGAAGAAGATGACGGATATCTTGTAATTGTAGAGGTGAGAATGAAATTCATTTCTTAAATAGACTTTTTTTTTCTCTTTTTTCTTTTTTTTGGGGGGGGGGGGGCCCCCGGGAGAAAGATGCAATTAAATTATGATAAATTATTCACATTTGCTAAAGTTATTATTCGTTACATCTGAATGAAATAGTCATTTCAGTAATTCGGCCTTTTATGATTAACACAAATAGTACATGTAGTTTATAATTCAACATTTAATTGGTCAATTACCTATACAAAGAAGAAAATGACGAAAAAACATTGTAACTTATGTAACAAATGTGCGGTCTATCGGAAGGGAATTAGCCTAATGTTTTCATATAGCACCACATCATCTTCAAACCGTGCATAAATGAAGTGTTCACAACTAAATTTATAGACGAATTTACCGATTCGATCCATATGTAACGTAGATATAATAAGTCATGTGAGATTCAAACTAAAATTTTAAAAAGAATCAAAAGAAAAATGAGACTATGAATGAATGTTTATCATACCTACTTACACACATATGTCTTTGTATTTGTAGTATGTAGTTTCAAATCGAAGGTGCAATCTAGTGATATTGGATGCAAGACGAATTGGAGAAGCAAGTGCAGTTGTTGCAAGATTTGAGGTGCCCAAGCATTTGACCTTCCCTCTGGGCTTTCATGGAACTTGGGCTTCCAAGGAATGATCACTGGGCTGGGCTTGGAATTAATTACTTGATGTTGATGGAAATCTGGGCATTACACATTCATCCATTTTCCACTTCCTAAGGGAAAAAAGTCCATGAATATTGATGGATTTGAGGGTCATTGTTTTCCCCCCATCTTAAGCATTTGTTTTGTGCATTTCTTTTACCAGGAGCATGTCTTCAGTGATCAGTAACTTAAATGTAGAATTCTGACATATTTTCAAAGCTTAGTATGTATATGTATGCTTTTAGCTCGTTTCAAAGAATATTGACTCTGTTTGACAAACAGTAATTACTAATTAGCTATTAGTTGTTTGTATTAGCTATTAACTATTGGTTATTTCAATCAGCCATTTGTATTAGCTATTTGAATCAGATGTTCGTAAAAAAAAGTATTTGGTAAGATTAGTTGTTTCTGATAAAGTTGTAAGACAAAAAACTAATTCTTAAAACAGTTCTTCCAAAAAGCTAATAGAATTAACTTTTTCAAATTAGCTTTTTGGTCCAAAAAAACCAATTTACCAAACACCCTAATTAGCTTTTTGATTAGGTCAAACAGCTAATTTTGATCCAAAAAGCTGTTTTTGACCAAATTAGTTGTTTGCCAAACACCCCATTATCATATGTCTAAAAAAAAAGGTTACTTTTAGTTGTAGGTGATGCACATAAATTTATAAGAATAATCTTATCTATGTATATTATGTGTGAGTTATCAATTTACATTGCGTACGTAATAAACTGAAGGTGTTGTTCTAATTCAACCCTAAAAATGGATGTATAGTAATGGTATAGATAAGATGGATTTTAGAATAGTTACATGATGTATACTTATATCATAAATTAAGGATTCCAATTTCCAAGGGTACAAGTATGTGAATCAAGGGTCAAGGTCAAATGTAGCAAATGTTTTTTTTTTTTTTTTGGGTTCAAAAAATAGCAAATGTTACATATATAATATTCCAGCCGTCTCAAAAAAAATGTTCAGTTTGACAAACTGTGATCGTTAATTTCTTATAATCTATGTTGATCCGTAATATAAAACCATTACTATCAGATGCATTTTACAAACTATTTCCAGTAGAATATACTTTCATAATTTTCTAATTAGAACAATATAATAAAAATTAATGGTTAAAATTGATCATAATAAACATCTTTCTGAGATCAAGGTAGTACTTTATACGTGCTTAGAAATCTTGAAACAGTGCAAGAAAGAGGGGGAAAAGATCAACAATGGCAAAATTCACAGCCTTCCCCTCGTCTCCCTCCTCCTCCTCCTTTGCGCTCCATTTTCTTTCCTTTTTGCTTTCTTATATTGCTCGAAAGGTTGCCTGATCTAACAGTTCGGATATATACCAGCCAGGGTTTTAGAGAACTTGCTTCTAATATGCCTGCTGTATGTTAATAAGATGCAGCATTGAGAAATGTCACTGATTTAGCACAGGCAATGCAGATAGCAAGTGTACTATGGTTGTGTTGCTTATACTGTCATCTTTTTGACCTTTCCCCCAAATACCAATGAAGAATTGAATGACTTCTTACCGTTGAGACGGTCCTATGCGCTGGAGATAGTGAATGGTGGTTGCTAATGTTGCAACTTCACATATATTTAGAAGACAACGCTTGAAGTACTTCACTGAAAAGTACGGAATTCTCAATATAAACGTGCATTTGAACTCTACAAGCTGTGTTGCATGGTGCGAGTTTAGAATTAGCGCTGGCAAAAATTTGGATTTGGGTCGAATTCGGGTCGGATAATATCAAAATTCGGACAAGAAATTGATGTCCAATACTCGCCAGTCTGGAAGAACATCCTTAGCTGTAGAGAACTAATCAAACAAGGTCTTATTTGGAAAGTAGGGAATGACGAAAGCATCTCCTTCTGGTTAGATAACTGGGTAGAAAATAAGAACCTCGTCGATATCCTTCAGGTTGATATTAATATGGTCAACCAGCCACATGCTAAGGTTTCTGAGTTCATACTGCAAGGTCAGTCTTGGAATTTTGAGAAGCTTTGAGATTGTTTGGGAAACCATCCCATTGTCGCAAAAATTAAAGGGATTGCCATTCCGGTGCATAGCATACCGGATTCATTTTGCTGGGGTCTAGATAGCTCGGGCAACTTTAGTACCAAATCGGCTACTTCGCTAGCACACGAAAAAAGTAATCTTGATGGTTCGGCATGGCCACTGAAATGGATTTGGCATATAGATACTATGCCCAAAATCAAAATCTTTCTTTGGCAATTATGTCACAAGGCAATCCCGGTTCGTGGGATTTTGCTTCGACGAGGTATGATCCTCGATCCAGTCTACCCAAATTGCTACAACGATATCGAATCAATTGAACATTTTCTATGTGATTGCCAGATAACAAATAAGGTTTGGGAACTAGCGGATTCTCACCACTGGTTCCCAATACAGTATGCACCTGTTGGTTGCCAAGATGTTATCGATGGATTGCAGAGAATAAGAAGTTCTCAGAATGCTAAATTGTTACAAAAGTTCTCTTTCCTTGCTTGGAGTATCTGGAAAGAGAGGAATGCAGCGGTGTTTGAAAACGAATTTTTTAACTCTGGCAGATGCCTCATCATGGCCAAGAAGGCTTATGCTGAATGGCGAATCCGCACTTGTATGGCGGAAGACCGTTTTCACAGGGGAGCCTCTTCTTCTTCCCCTGCCTCTTCCTTCAAGTTGGTTCGTTGGAATACTCCACCGCCAGGGTTCATCAAACTCAACTTTGACGGTTCTGTCGTCAACTCAGCAGCAGCAGGAGGGTTTGTCTTACGTGACTGGATGGGTAAAGTTGTCAAAATCGGAGCGGCAAACTATGGGCAGACTTCAATTACTGTTGCTGAAGCAAGAGCCCTGCGTGATGGAATCAAAGCAGCACATCAGGCTGGCTTCCACAAACTCTGTATTGAAGGAGACAACCGCACAGTGATTCAGGCGGTGCAAGGACTGAGAGGTGTTCCTTGGGCTATTTCTACACTCATTGAGGATGTATGCACTTGGATTCGGCAAATGCCCCAGGTTCATATCCACCATATTTACCGAGAAGCGAATATGGCGGCTGATTGGCTCTTCAAATTTGGCCACACTATCACGGACTGCTTCTCTTCCGATACTTGCTGTTTCTCTGCGCTTAGTTCTATTCTGACCGCGGATGTAGTTGGGCGTACTCTTGTGAGAAGAGGCGCCTAACGTTGGAAGTTTCTTTTTACCATTGTGAAAAAAAAAAATGTTACTAAGATGCAGCATTGAGAAATGTCACTGATTGAGCACAGGCAATGCAGATAGCAAGTGTACTATGGTTGTGTTGCTTATACTGTCATCTTTTTGATCTTTCCCCCAAACACCAATGAAGAATTGACTGACTTCTTACCGTTGAGACGGTCCTATGCGCTGGAGATAGTGAATGGTGGTTGCTAATGTTGCAACTTCACATATATTTAGAAGACAACGCTTGAAGTACTTCACTGAAAGGTACGGAATTCTCAATATAAACGTGCATTTGAACTCCACGAGCTGTGTTGCATGGTGAGAGTTTAGAATTAGCGCTGGCAAAAATTTGGATTTGGGTCGAATTCGGGTCGGATAATATCAAAATTCGGACAAGAAATTGGTGTCCAATACTCGGTTTTTTCTGGGTTGGACAATTCAGACAAGGCTGAATTCGGGTCAAAATCGGGTTCGGAATATAGAAATATAAAAATTGTTCTGTCCGAGTTCAAAATTTGGACGAAAAATTCATGATTGCGCCTGATTTTTTCCAAGTCGGACAAATTCGAGTATTTGGATCGGACAACTTTTTGTCCGCTCTATTTAGAATCATGATTCAAATAAGCCTGAACACTATAATAACCAAAAGGCACTATGAAAAAACTCCAACAACTGTAAAGTTGATCACTGTTATTCTAACAGAGTTCAGACTTCAGAAGCTTTCTGTTGTCATATGTGCATTTCGTTCTCCTCCTTATGACCTAGTTCATCAGAAGATAAAGTACAAGCAAAAGTGATGAGGCAGCGTCATGATGTTTTGAAACCCAATTTGCTACCACATATTTGCTTGCCAAAGGATATGATGCCGATAGCTCGTCTGAGCACATAGAAGCAATGAAAATCTAGAATAATTGTGGTAATTTGCTACCAAATTTCTATGCACCTTTGACATTGACAGACATTGACTAATTGATGCCTACATAGATGTGCCAATTTACATATCAACTTTACGACAGATACAAGCTAGAGATCAAACGAAAACTATCGAAATACCTCAAAGTCATCGTAAGCCAATTCAATCCAATTTTTTTATGACCCCTTGGCACGGGTCACCAGGACTATCAAGAGAGTGATGATAGAAAGAAGTACAGTTGAGCAGATCATCTCCTCGAATTGATGTTTCAGCCCTGGGTTGTTGTTCTGCTTTCGAGGAGACCCCGAACTGTTATTGACAAGTGACTTCAATACATCAATCAGTTCCACCACTTTAAGCTTCATGTTCAAAATCCACCTCAAGATCATTGAAACCAAGTCTAGCTCCCCCTCATTCAGCCCTTGAGGTCTCGACAGTCTTGCTGCATGAACATCGATTGGAATCATTAATGTATCATGAAGTTGAGCAAGTCTAAATCTTCCACTAAGTGAGATAGGCATGAATGGCATCTCATTAGGGTTTTTCTTGTGTCTTCTGTTTTCCCTTTCCAACTTTTTATCCTACCTAGGAGAAGTGATCTTTAGTTGGAATCAGGTAATTGAGTCAAGTTAAGAGCAAACCCAATGGTAAGCCAATTTTTTGGCTCACCGGTGGGGCCTACTACTGCCACATCAATCCTCTCCAATTTTTTACCTCACAATCTTCACTCTCTTCAGTGAAAGACTCACTACTTTGCCTCACCAAATAAAATAATACTTATGGACCCACTCTACAACACACAATTTTATTTTAGAATTAAAAAAAAAACTAATTAAATACATTAAAAAAAACAAAACAAAACAGGTGGAGGCTGGGGAGCCTCCTCACGCAGGGGAGCCTCCTCATGAGGCATGGCCCTTGAGGCAACCATTGGAATTGCCTCCCTCCCTCACTCTCCTTCTCTCTCCTCATTTTTGCCTCGTGAGGAGGCTGTTGGAGATGCTCTAAGATGAGCATCCTTTGAGGAGAAATTGCAATATGTAGAGCTATCAGTAGCTCCACCTTAATCAATCAAGGTAATGCATTAGGCAGTATTTCATCAGTCATGAGAACTGTGATTACTTGTTATTCTATCTAAGAGCTCTTGGCACAGTGGGTGTTTAGACCACCTTCCATCTTCAAGGTACAAGGTTTAAGGCCTTAAGCCATGGGACACCACATCTTCTGCTATGGGAGATGTGGGGCAATTAATGTGCTATGTCTTTGGCCAAGGATTCTTTTCCCTGGACCTGAACCCCCACTTACCCTCCCAGATTCTCCCGCGGGTGAAAAGAGAGATAGCTTCTATTTTTTCCCTCTCAATCCACGAACGGGAGCCTTTAGCAAGTTTTCATATGTTTTCTCGCTTCTATATGCGAGTGCTAGTCTTAGGGGGTCCCCACCTTTAGCTGGGGCTTCTCATGGTTCCCATCAGACAGAATAAACCCTTTAGGACCTTGGTCCTCTCCTTACCTAACCCCAGTGCAAAAATTGGTTTTTTTGGGGTTGGGGGGGGGGGGGGGGGGGAGGGGGGCGGCTGCTGTTCATAAGTTTGGCTATACGCTTGTAAAATCCACCAAGGTGTTGTTTGTTGTACTAGCAGCAAGACATAGCCAAGTGCTAAGATGTGCTCCTGTACCTTGTCTAAGAGACTGTTGGAACTCCTGAACTTGATTGTTGCTCAGCACCGCATCCCAGACAGCTCTATCAGATGATATGGACATCACCATTCTCTGTATGAAAACCACATTGCTCAAATTCAATGGGGATGGGGTAAAACAAAAAGATATGGTTTTTAAAACTGGCTAGCACAAAAGCAATTGTAACAACTTAGGATGGTTATTCTTCCCAGTTCCCTAGAAATTTAAATTGAAATGCAAAAGATGTAAAGGGCCGCAGCTACTAAGAATGAATACCCACTGCACCAATTGGAACTGAATTCAGTAAACCTGACACCATATCAGAATAACAAAGAGAGACAGACATTAGTAAAAAGTTAAGGTTATCATTCAAATAGGCAGAGCAGTCATTTTGATCCTGTAGTCAGCCATAAGAACTACTTAGGTCTTCATGCAATGAACTCAGTTCACTAACTTAACAGTGATGGCAAATCATGCTGAGGCAGAACAGACTAGATCAAGAATTCATCACTAAAGCAAGATATCAGAGAGATTTGGACTTCAGAGCTCGAGTGTTCATGGTAAAAGCTTGTTTGGTTTCTCTTTCGAAGAACAGATCAAAATTGCCATAGACTTGATAGAAAAAGCAGCACTCGATTGGGGACTCTGATGATTGATATAAGCAACTAGACAATTTTGAAACAATGGAGCAACTTGATAAAGTACCTGAACAGATGGCACTGTTTGTAGTAAGTGAAAAGCATCACAAACCCTTTGAAATCCAGGGGACTGCAATAATCTGGGGTCAACATGGCTCAATATTGGCTGAAGCTGATCTGCTGCCGGTCTTGAAGAAGAAAGTCCTTGCATGAAACTAAATTTAGATTGAAAACAAAATCAGACATCATCATAGGCATGAACACCATGTATCCTAGAAGGTGAGGTACTACAAATCTATAAAACTGGCTCATAGATAGCAGCAAGCGATGAACCAGAGCAAATGTGTTCTCTAGAACTGATTTCGTTCTTCCTAGCAAATGAACTCTATGTGCCCCATATCAGCTATTTTAAACCGTTTGTAATAGCACTGTTTAACCTCTACAATATTCATTTTCTCCATAAAATTTGCAAAACAGTTCCTAAAAAAGAAAAAAGAAGAAAACATCCCAGGTGAGAATAACAAAATGAGACAGCTAGGAATTTTTTCTTCTGTTTAATCTAATGAGGTCTTAGCCTAATGGTTAAAACTAATATCCCGCATACATTAGGTCTCCAGTTCGACTCCCACTTTCTCATTGTATAATAATTATACTGTATTGCTCTTTGTGACTCATCTGAACCAAAAAAGCGGGGTAAAACCCAAAATCAATGGAAGTGGTAAACTGAATCAAAATTTTCATTTGCCTTATGTGGGTATATTATCTAAAAAAATTTATGTGTGGCTCGTTAAGCAACAACCCGTAGGCTATCAGCACTACTGAAACATGGACAACCAATAGTCAAACAGTCAGAAAAATTCACTAGCACAAGTACATCTTTTTTCTGGGCAACCCCCCTCTCTCTAATTTAAGTATATCAGCACAAAAAAGAGTCAAAAAAAACAAAAAAGAAAGAAAATTCAGAAGAAGGGTTTAACTCTACTGATACCTCTGAAGAGCAGCAATTGCATTTTCAACCTCAATTCGGGTAGGAACAGACCAGAAAACAGAATCAAGCAACGACCCATTTGATGTTTCGATCTCAATTTCATCTCTGGCTCCATGGGGGAGTCTATTAGCTGATGTTGCAAAAAGGGGTCGACCAAAGTTAGAAGAAGAAGAAGGGTTAGGTGATAGAAAAGAGGAGACAGGGAAGCTGGGTCTAGCAGAGCTAAAAGGGTTTGGATTTCCAGTGAGCCTGTTTGTTCTGCTCCCTACAATTTCTCCACCCATTATCTCTCCCCCCGGGCAAATTTTTTTCCTATATTTTTTAAGTTATTCGAATTTTTCAGAGAAAATTGCTTGATTGAGATGAACATACAGACACCAGCATGATTGAACATTGGTGTTACTTCAGACAGCTCAGTGTAATGGCGGAATGCACTTGGTGATCACTTGGGTTGACGTGTTAAGTAGAGCTGAGTAATGTGTTGTGTCGGGTTGGATTCATGTTCGTGTCGAATTTAAAATAGTTGAAAATATCCGAATCTGAACCTGACTCGTTTAATAAACGGGTTCAAAAAGTTCAACTCAAACCGCTTAACATTTAAACAGGTTAACCTGAACCTAACCCATTTATCTGAACAGGTAAAACATGTTAAGTTCGAGTTACCCATTTTACTCACCAACCTATTTAATTGCGACACAAATTTCAACCCAAAGATAATTTACTAAATAAATTGCATATTTTTTAGCCTTTCAAGACTAAAGGCATAACTACTTTCAAAAGTACACCGAAATAGTAGCTAATTCACATGCTCCAGCATATTCAAAGCCTATTCCAACAAACCAATCTACAACAACATAACTTTATAGTGTAGAAAGTTCACATAAGAGCTAACTACTTAAGTTACAAACCATGTCCAAGTTAAGTTTTAAACAACAACAAATAAAGTTCAAATTGTTTGAAATTCTTAATAACATAACCAGCAAATTAACAACCAATAGGCCTATAAAAGATTCTCCAAAGCCTAATTCCTACAAAAAATGTAAATGATAAACGGTACACGGAAAATAAACGGTACACGGGTTGACCCATTTAATTCGGTTAATTAAACAGGTCAAATAAGTATTTTTTCGTATTGAGATTCTCAACATGAACCTAATCCAATTAATTAAATGGGTTTACTGTGTCAACCTATTTAATTAAACGGGTTCAAATTTCATACCTAATCCCGCTTAACTTTGTGTAGGGTTCGGGTTAATAATCGTATCGAGTCAGCTTTTCCTAACTTTGGTGTAAAGTGTAAGTTCCACCAGAACGACATAAACTAAACTTGGATAATTAAAGCCACATCGATACTAAAATTCCAATCAAATCTAACTATATTTGATCAGTGATGCTATATGTGAAAATACGTGAATTTTTTCAAAATCTTCAAGAGTTTCATGCTATTTGAAAGTCATACATATATTATATAAATAAAGTTTCTTCACGTATGCAATGGTTGATTGATTTTAGAGTATTTTCAGTCACAGTTTTATTTTTTAGAATTCAAGCTTATCATATCATCAAAAGTTTCAATTTTTGAAACTTGCGTTTCATCACTTCTTAACCCATTGAACTCTAATTTGAATAACCCAATAAAAAAATTTATCATGAATCCACCTTATAAAACATAACCCCTTTTTTAATCATATAAAAATTATATATTAACTTAAAAAACAGATAAAAGCAAAACTATATTAAAAAAACAAAAAGTTGCCTCGCATGGTGAAACTAGGTAGAGTTCCACCACGCGTGACAATTTTCTACTCCTCCTATAGTATGTGGACAAGTGCCTAGATGGGACCCGAGTTCCTTTTTCATTCTATGGTTGTGGATACTCTTAGTAATATGTTTCTATACAACAACTCTTAGTGTGGGGTCTGCTTGTATGAGATTTTGGGAAATCCAAATATAAGCGACTTTACCTTTACAAGCATTACTATCCATAGAGAGGTCAATTCTTATAGAGCCACAAAAAATTTGAGAGAACATTTTAGAGATGAAAATTTTCTAATACAAAATAGAGCGAAACAAAAGTAAACAAATATAATAGAGATGTGCAAGGTACCACAAATAACTAAAAGCATACAAAAGTACTATCAAACGCAAGATAGATCGTGACTAGATCCACACGTCAGAGAATTCTATACTCTTGAGATATTAGGGAAGGTCAAGTATTGCATCACCTTCAGTCTGCAACCTTAATGCTAGACTTTCATAGCTTCCTATTCTGAGTGATCCTTCATTAATCCTCAAGTCTTCAATTCGTGTCTTATCACTTTATTCCAACTCTTCCTAGAATCCTAGGTCTATCTCGACCCTTCTACACTCCAGACGAGCAATCATTTCACGTCTCCTCACTGGTGCATCCAAACTTCTCCTCCTCACATGCCCAAACAATCTAAGTTTAATCTTTCTCATCTTATCGTCTATGGATTTCACTCGTACTTTGTCCCTAATCACTATATTTTTAATTTTATTCAATCTCGTGTAGCCACATATCCAACAAATGATCCTCATCTCTGCTACCAATATCCTCTAGAGTTGAGTCTTCTACTAGCCAACACTCTGCACCAAACAATAATATTGGTCTAACAACCATACGGTACAGGTGGATTCTTCTTATAGCACAGAATCTTTGAAGCATTCTTGTATTTTTGTCATTCCACCTTTATTTGATGGTTCATGTCCTCATCAATGTCCCCTCTTTTATGAATGACTGAGTCTGGATATCTGAACTTTTTACTCTTGGTATAGCTATACCCCGTAAGACCACCTCGTTTTCCATACCACCTTCTCCTTCACTAAATCGACATATTAAGTATTCGGTCTTTGATCTATTCAACCTAAAACCTTAGATCTCTAGGGCATCTCTCCACCTCTCCAACTTGTGGTTAGCATCCTTCCTAATCTCATCAATAAGAATTATGTCATTAGCAAATAGCATACATCACGTTGTCTCTTCTTGAATCCCTTTCAAGATTTCATCCATAACTAAAGTAAAAATAAAAGGGCTGAGCACACTGATCCTTGATGAAGTCCAATATCTATAAGGAGGTTGCTCGTGTCCCCGCAGGTCCTAACTCTTTTCTAACTCCCTTGTGTATATCTCTAGACTCTAATGACTCGAATATAAGCAACCAACACCTCTCTCTTCTCCAAGCACTTTTATAGTACTTCCCTTAGTAATCTATAATATGTTCTCTCTTAGTACTTTATCATATGCTCTATTTTCTCCAAGCACTTCTATAATAATCTATTTCTATAGTTTCTTTCAATTGATATTGCCTTAGAGGAGAAAAATCGTCTATGATCAAATGATATCACTAAGGGCGTGTTAGGTAAGGGGGAAAATCATTTTCCCAAAAAATCATTTTCCATGAAAAATTTTTTTTCAAGAAAAATAATTTTTCACTTACATTTTCAGCTGTTTAGTAGAATGGAAAACCATTTTCTTTCCACTTCATTTTTTGCTATTTGATAGAATGAACCCGCTCATTCTCACTTCATTTCTTTTTACCATGAACCCTTTCATCTGCTTACTGCTTTGATCCGACCCAACCAACGAATTTTATTTCTCTCCCCTCTTCAAAATTGAATCCAAAATATCAGTAAGAAATATAGTCGGTAATAAACTTAGAAAAAGAGATAGGCAACATTAATGAATCTCAATTTTTCCACTATTCTCAAGGATTATCCAGTTGACTTTGAGAGATATTAAACCCATATTTAAAAAAATGGTGAACGGGGAGACAATGAGTGTCTCAGATTGCTAAATTTTTCAAAAGGGCAACAGTAACAAAGTCAGAGAACTCAAGAAATAATTGCAGAGATTGATGATAGAAATCATCGATGAAGATGATGAACATGAAGAAAATGGGAAGAATGAGAGACAAAATGAGAGTGAACATAGAGTGATTCTGGGATTAATTAAAAAAAAAATAGAACGAGAGACAAAATTGGTTAATAAAAATTGGACTTGGAAAATGATTTTTCCTACTTTTTCAAGGGAAAATAATTTCCTTTAAATGGGGTAAAATAATTTTCCCTTAAAAATAATTTTTCCCTCCTTATTTTACTAAATGACGTAAAATAAAAAAATTATTTTTTAAAAAAATAATTTTCTCCTCTATCAAACACACCCTAAATGACAATCAATTCCCCCCCCCCAAACGAAAAGAATAGCAAAGGTCCTCATCACAAATGCCAAGAAAAGACAACCGTTACAAAACAATCTGGTGCAGAAAATGATGGTTTCAGCTTGTCAATGATCACATCTCAACAGAGGGGGGGGGGGGGGGATGACGATATTATTTGAACTTTGAAAATGTAGTTAAATTATTACTTGGTAGAAATCTCTAACCATGTTGTCTACAAAAAGAAAATTTCATCAACTATTCTAATATTGAATCCAAAAAAATAAAAATAAAATATTAAATGAATATTGAGTTTGTTTCAAAACTTCCATTAATATTGCAATATTTTTATGCCTTTTTTTCTTTAACTTATGTAAACTTTAGTGGCATTTATTTCTTTCAAGCTTTTATTTGAAATTTTAAGAAAATTTTAAGACAACTTAAACAAGATTAACATTAAAATGATCAAATCTGAAAACCTATAGGTAATGTTTGGTTGGCTGTAAACAACTTTGTAATGCAAACAAGTTTGTAATTGTGTTTTCATTATCTTATTTGATTTGAAGGGAATGTTGCAAATGACAAATACGTTGTAATTATGATTACAATAAACTATGTAATCATAATCACATTACAAGATTGACTGTATTACATTACATTCAATCAAACATCACGTAAGTATTTATCCATAATCTAGGCAAGTCACCGCCTTGGCACTTGAAGAATGCAAATTAAAGAGCTAAGTCCAATATCAATTCAACAACACTCCTTTTACAAGTGACTCACGAGTTTTCCCAATAGAATTTGGATGGTATTAATATTAGAGCTCTTACCTTCAATTGCCACAACCTATATCACGATCATAGTCGGCTCATCCATAGTGAATTAAGTATAATACCATCCTTTTTCTTTAGAGTTTAGGGTTCCGGTTTGGCCTGTTTGTTAGGAATTGAATTTCATTTTTTTTAATTTTCAAACAATTCAAATTGCAAGAAGGTTAGTTGCATGGCCTACAAGGCTGGACACCAGGTCTAACCTACGAATCTGATCGGATTCCTAATCCACAATTTAGTCCAATTGTCTGTTCAGGCTCCGAGCAATAACGTCTGACTGGCTCAAGAGGCTGGACAACCATGCTGATCCAAGAAACCCGTCGAGTTCCTAGCTAGGACGATGTCCTGCTTTCTAGTCCAACCCATATCACCATCTGGATCCCAAGGCAAAATCTGCTTCCCAAGTCAATCTTGTCCAATCCAAAATAGATTTAATGGAATATAGAAGAACTGTAAATTTAATTTGTAGAGTCGTTAGTGAGCTTTTAGGAAAACTTACAAACTAAGTTCACTTTTCAAAACGAACCATAAACCGAAAGGGACAAAAAGATTCATTTTGAAAAGGTTTTCGAAGCGCCCTGAATAACCCCTAAAATGGGGACTAATTGATTCCATAGACTTAAACCAAGGATATAGATTCAAGGACGAATGTATGATATTACGATGGAATGCATCACAATATCGCCCATAATCACTGACAACCTCTACGAACCAACACGAGAAATTAAAACTAACTACACTTAAAATGAAAAGCATGTAGCATATTCAGAGAAACAAAATCAGATGATACGAAATTGAAAGCACAATGTTAGTCCAAATAAATTCACAGGAATAATTCAAATAATTACAGTGGTCGACGGTTAAACTAATTAAAAATTACATCTTTGCTAAACCCGAAAACTGAATAAAACAAAGAGAAGGAGAAGAGAGAGAGAGCAAGAGAAGGATGGGTAATTTAGGTCGCACCCAGGATGACCTACCTAATCTGCTTGGAAACCTTGCAGAATGACGCCTCATTGGTTAACCAACTTCTAACTCTTAATGCCTCTCAATATTTTTCAACATATCACGTGTTTCTCTCAATATTTTTTGGTCTTGCTCTCCAATTTTTTTTCCGGTGTTTTTCAGTGTCTAACCATAAGTGGCCCCCTTTTGCAGTGGTGAAACGGGTGATACGAGCTAATTAGTAAAAGGAGACTCAGTTCAACCTTTAGTATGCTTAACCTAAATGAAGGCACTTATCTAGATAAAATTATATTAACTTGGACGGTTTTGGACGAGCGAAGGGAATCACAGGAACACAGTTGCGTTCCTAGAGAGGATCCGGATTGGGTTCCTGCAGGGAAACCGAACCAGTTCATGGTCAACTCAAGTCAAAAGCCAGCCAGATTTCGGACTACTTCCACTGTTATGGGCCAACCTAACAATTGCGCATTTAAAGTCTACTATCTTATGCTTTTAGGCTCAAATGGTCAATATGGTTGGACTCCCAAAGACATAGATTGGGAATAAGTTTCGTCCTCAAGTATTCTATAAAATTTTAAGACGCCATTTTTAGGGGATCTACAAAGTTAGAAAGAGATTAACACGCCAAAATTTCATGCAACCCAAAAAAACTATTAAAGAAGTTTCATAATTAATTTGATGCAGTAATTGCGGGAAAAGATTGTGTTGGATCCTGTAAAAATAAAATAAAATAAAATATTAAATGAACGGCTAGTTTGCTTGTAAACTTTTATTAAGATTGTAGCCACCATTATTTATGAACAAGCTTTTCCTGCAATTACTGTATCGAATTATCAAACAATTACTGTATCGAATCATCAAATTTGATTTTGAGCCCCAAAATCCCCTTCCAAATGCCCTCAGCCCCTGTTCCAGTAGACCCAAGCATATATCACATGAATGTCATGCAACTGCTCAAATTTCCATGGAGATATCTGTAAACAATTGTCCTTCAAGCATCAAGACTCAAGAGTACGCCTTTGTGGCTCTGGAGAGTTTATTAACTTAGCTTGCAGTTGGCAAACACCAAGCTAGTTGGTACTACATTACATTTTGACATCACAATACCATATTTCCAACCAATTATCGCTCCTGAGTATCAACTCAGACCACAACAATCACCCACAAGGATCCCAAAATTGCAAGGTCCTTCGTGTCTTTCTCCTACCAAGAACCAGAGAATGCCAAGAAAACACAAAAAACTTTTTGGGGGGAGGGGGGGTTATGTGAGAACCTCATAACTTAACAAGAAAATGTCGGTTTTCTCAAGCCTCCAAACAAGCCATGGGAGATGATGATGATGGCAAGTTGCATCTAGTCCTCACGCCATTGATGCCCACAACTCTCATTCAAGCATTTGTAAAAGATAGTCATTGGTTCATCAGCTGATCTGGTCTGCATCTGGTGGTAAGCTGCTTTGCCATGGCAACACTTTGGACATGGTGCTAAGGCACAAAACAAAAATATTATTTCCAAGTCAGTGGGTAAGATTCTATGACGAGCTAGCCAGAAATTAAGACGACAAAATGAAGCCACAATCTAGACACACTCAACAATCACATGGTGTAAGCAACGAAGAATACAGATTACTACACAAGGAGGAGGGGGGTCTATAGTCTGAAGAGATCCAAACGGAAGTGATCTTGCCTCAAAATGAGCTCTCAGAGAGGACATTTCTTTTCAAATTCGCACAAGCACATCATTAGAAGGTACAAACAGTGGTAGGGAACACCTTTGTTCATTGTTGCTCTATGAAATGAGAATCCAGCCGCTCTTGCATATGTATATTTTTCCTACTCTAAGTCATTCTGCATCTTTTCATCCCAAGGGTTCTACATTTGCTTGGTGCTCGCAATGGCAATTGCTATCCTATCAAATAAATACTAAAGCAAACAAGCATACTACATGCACTTTTCAACCAAAGTAATTCACCTTTTCCAAGTACATCAGCAATCAAAAAACTATAAGCATTGTAATCAGGAGAACATGATCAACATCAGCAGGATTTAGGAGACATTTTTGAAAATTGACACCGGGTTATCAAGTATTCTAAGAAGTCAGAAAAAGAAATTACGAACAACCTAACACGTAACAAGTCACAATTGGGAGGAAATGGTTGAATGATCAATCAAGGCCATGAGGAGAAGCACACAGGTTAGGAAGGTCAAAAACAAATCAAGTACCTGATCTTTAGGTAAAGATTGGAACTTCACCAACTTGAAAAACATAAAACATATTTTAGGTCGCAATATCCAAACATCATACCAGTAAAACACACTTAAACATTCATGAAAAGCCCTAGTAAAACACGCTAAAAATACTCAATTGAAAGAAAAAAGTATCAAATACCATCAGTGGTTGGCCCAACGTTCTTTTCTCCAACTGCAATTGGAGCAGCCTTTTTCTTGGCAAGCTGTACCCCTCTCTTTATCTTCACCTGAAATCAATTGGGTTGATCAAGGTTAAAACAAGCAAATCAAAGACAATAATCAAACTTCAAAACCCTAATTGCGAGAGGGTACCTTCTCTGGTATAGGGCATACATAAGGGCAATTTCGACAGAAGAATCTAGCAGGAATACGCATTTCATATTGCAACAAGTTCGCACATGTAGGGCAAAATTCCATTCTCGAAGAACTATCTGGTGGGCAGATGAACAACCATTAATCTTATCACCTCGAACAGGCATATCTTTCCCAGAATCAGGGGGGGGGGGGGGGGGAAGGAAAGGAAAAGGGAGATCCATGTACATTAACGTCGAATTGGGAAGATCGAGAAACCCTAGGAGAAGAAGGCGAGGAAACTTACCGAATTGCCCGATGAATTGTGCGAGGCGGTGTGACAGCGGCAGAGCAAGTAAGCTGCACAACTTACGGGCAAGCAAGTGAAGAGAGAGAAGGAAATTGGTGACAAAGGCAAGGGTGAGTTCATATTTTTAGTTCTTTTTTTGTTTGGTTTTAAGAGTCTTAGATTTAGATATTTCTTTTTTTTTTTGGTGCAAAGATATTTCATTATTTTGATGATAAATGTTTTTAAGTATAATATAAAATTTCTTAATTGTCTTGTCTCATTTTAAATCACTATGTTTTGTTATGAGTTGCCAAACTAAATTCAACTTGATTTTCAATTTGAAGATTACCAATTACGAAATCCACTTTATTCCAAGCTAGAAAATTTTGAATAATTAGAGTGGGTAGATAGTTGCCAGCACTATACTATATGATCCAAAATCGCCAAATTTTTAATAGTTGCAATGAGTTGTTAGTGGTAAAACTTTAAAATCTATCAACTACATCAATAGAAATAAAATAACATCATAATTAAATCCACTCTATTAGTGAAGAAACATTATAAGTATCACTTCATAATTATGAAAATTATAGACAAAATTGTAATTTACCCGATTATAATTAATAAAATATTTTTACTATTCAGTTATATATATTTTTTATTTAATACATGAAAATATGACCACCTTTGCATCTTTCCTTTATCTTAGGGTTGATTTTCTTAAAAATCATACATAAATAAACTATTAATTATCCTAAATTAAAAGCCACTAAGTAATCCCCAAAAAAACTAAAAGGTCATTAGCACGGGCGGAGTCAGGATTCAAAGCAAAGGGTATCAACCTTAATAATACGCACAACATAAACTTTAATAGTTCTGAAAATGAAGTAAACATAATTATTTACAAACAGAAATTATCATAAACAAACTGAAAAACTTCTCCATTTCAAACTGAAAAACACAATCAAATTCTTACTTAAGGTCATGGTTTTTAATAAATCGTTAAATCCACTCATTATCATAAACAAACACAAATTTGACTAAATTCAATAAATTAAACACAGACAAACAAGCACTAACCAATAAATTACCCAAATTCTAATTCCTAAATTCTCAATCAAAAAAGCCAAAACCCTAATTTCTTAATAGATGAGGAAATCTCTCAATTAACCACTTATTTAACACAAATTCAATAAAAATTAGTAAATTGAAAATAAACAAGCAAGCAGTAACAAACTAAATCAACCTAACTTTAAATCTTCAACGAAGAAGATAATTAGGTAAAAATCATCATTTTTCAATTCATAAATTATGAGTAAATCACTGAGTTAATCAATTGTTTAACATAAATCTAACTAAAATCCGTAAAGCAAACATAATTATTTACAAAATAACAAAATTAAAAATAAAAATTGAGGATTTTGGTCTTTACCTTAATTTTGAAACTAGACTAGAGGAGGAGGAGGTTGGAGGCGTCAGGCGTGGCTCGGTGGCTGGCGGCTACACAGGAGGTGACGGGCTTAACTGCGGCGGCTGTCTGGTGGTGGTGGGCCACTATTGGCGGCGGGGTAACTGGGCAGAGACAGAGGGAGAGTTCCGGGGTGGGGCGTGGTCGCTTGGGGTTCTGTTGGAACTAGACTAGAGGAGGAGGAGGTTGGAGGCGTCAGGCGTGGCTCGGTGGCTGGCGGCGACACAGGAGGTGGCGGGCTTAACTGCGGCGGCTGTCTGGTGGTGGTGGGCTACTATTGGCGGCGGGGTAACTGGGCAGAGGCAGAGGCAGAGGGAGAGGGAGAGTTCCGGGGTGGGGCGTGGTCGCGTGGGGTTCTGTTGTGCGAAAGAGAAATAGGGCTAGTGACCTTAAATTGAAGTGGCAAAAATTCAAAAACAAAAAAAACACAGAAAGCATGGCATGAGAATCGAACGCGCGACTTCACATAAAAAGTATAGCCAGCCAACCACTCTGCTAATTGTGCCTGTGTAAATTTTGTCGGAACTAATTACTATCTATACATTATTGGTTTTAGCCCAGGATAAACTGCTATCATTTTTATTTTTTTTTAAAACCAGGTGTCAATTGACAACCCATATCTCCACCCCTGGGACTCACTAGCAAGTCTATTTAGCATACTTTTGGTCCTTTTTTTTTTTTTGAGCTTGGGAGATTATTACCTTCAATTTTTTGAGCTTCGTAGGCTCACTACTTATTATCTCCTTTCTCCTTTGGGCTCCTACATTGATGGACTCAGGGGAGACCTCCTCATGTCTCCCCCCCGCCCCCAAAAAATGGTAAGATAGTCTCACCCAAATGAAAATTTATGAACATGATTAATATGTGTGAGTTTCAAATTCTTTGTTACTTATTCTACTTTGGTGCCTCTTAATCATGGACATTGGTCCTGTTTGGCAAATAACTGTTAACTGTTTGCATTAGCTGTTTGTTGAAAAACTGTTTGGTAAAATTAACTATTTATGATAAAGTTGTGAGAAAAAAAAAGCTAGTTCTTCCAGAAGCTCTTCCAAAAGCTCATGGAATTAGCTTTTTCAAATTAGCTTTTTTGATCCAAAAAACTCTTCCAAAAAGCACTTTCACCAAACACTCAGATTAGTTTTTTATTTGATCAAACAACTAATTTTGATCAAAAAAGCTATTTTTGGCCAATAAACTCTTTAAAAAACTATTTGCTAAACACCCCCATTGTCTATCCAAATAGTTAGGTTTGGCCATTTTGTCTTCTTAGGTACAAATGACCATCCTTATACAACTCACCATTTTGCATGATGAGTATCTATTAGTTTGCCATGAAAATTTTATGCCTAAAGCAAATTTTAGATACCTTTAACTAATTACTAGTCCCTCTAATATCCCATTTATAGAGCTTCAAGAGCCGAATTTTTCTGTAATTAGTTAGTTGCCTGAAATCAGTTAATGTATGCTTTTGGGCATGAATTCTCTCTCTGATCAAAGTTTCTGATCTTGATGGTAATTAGCCAAGCTCAAAAACCTAATATATATACTCATAATCATATCCCATTTTACAGCAAGGTATGGTGATGATGAATGTAGTTTTGTAATCATGTAGTATCAAGTTGATAATAGCTGATTAAGGATATAAATGCTGGTCTTAAATTAATTTTCATATGATTTTTTGATGTGATTTCAGGTAATAATAAGGTAAAATGGGAGATCCATCGCAGCAGTATGTCAAATTGACGAAGGAGCCAGCGGCTGTGGAGATCACTCCAGGAGAACTTAATCAACCTGTTGATGTTCCTCAGGTTTTCATCAATTTTTCACCCATTTTTTTCACATTTGGAATTTAATTTTCATGGCAAGGATTACAATTTATCTGTCGTTTTCGAAGAATCTAAGAGATTGTGAGAATTACGTATCAGTTTGATCATTTTATCTAAATACTTGTAAAACTTTACTAGTATTTTATCATGCATCTAACCTATAAAAAATTTTCGTGACCTTTAAACTCAACAATGTTTTTGCTGAATATTGAATCAAAATTTCACGATCAACTGTACGAATCAACCTAATTGACATCCTCATCTTTATTAGTAGTTGCGCAAACCATTTATGTTGGACTTTTGTCGCGTAAAAATGGGTGCATTTTGATATCTCATTGGGTTGGTTAAGTTGCGTTAGTTATAACATGGTCCATGAATCATCATTCATGAGCCATATTCAAATTTTCACAACTTGCACTGAGTCAAAATAACTGGAGTTGTATGCCAACAGTTGAATCCGAGGAGGTGTCATGAATGCGGGCAAGTCTTGCCTGATGGCTATGAGGTTCCGGCTGACGAGCCCTGGATGAGCGGAATTTGCGCCTGTGCTCAGGATCCTGATAGTTGTAAGCTCATTTACCATCTATTTTTCGACACAAGATAACCGTCTAGGCGTCTTAACAACGTTATTCATTATGTAGTTACTTAGAAGTCCATGACTTATAGCTCTGGGTTCAAATTTTGCGTACATAGACTGTTTGCATCTCTTTTCACGCCTAAAAGCAAAAGCAAAAATGGTCCGCTAATTCTGATTCTCCCTTAGCCAAGATTAAAGATTGCCAGACTTGTGCCCAGGTCATTCGATTCAAGTCCACTTATTTCAAGTTCATCATTTATACACGTTTGTTCCCGAGTCTTTACAGAAAGTTTTATGCAGGTGCAAACAATGTGGTACAAGTCAATTTTGCCATATCTCGATTACATATCCAGGAAGATCATTGATCGTTTGTCGCACTGTGCAGGTGTGACTGGGATGCTTTGCCCTTGTGTCCTGTTTGGACGAAACGTGGAGAAGTTTAAGGAAGAAATCCCATGGACCAATGCATGCATATGTCATGCTATCTGCATTGAAGGTGGTCTCACACTTGCAGCCCTGATGGCCATCTTCAATGGCTACTTCGAGCCAAACACCTTGCATCTTTGTGGTGAAGGCTTGCTGTTTGGTTGGTGGATATGCGCCATTTACAATGGTTTATTTCGTGAAGAGTTACAAAAAAAGTATCATCTTCAGGTAATTCATCTTCTAAATTGATATAAGATACATTCGGTTTTAGTGAACCTGTTACATGCTACTTTGCAAGTTCTAATTACAAAACCTACATATGTATGACAGGATGCACCTTGTGATCCTTGTGTCGTGCACTGCTGCTTGCACTGGTGTGCCTTGTGCCAAGAACACAGAGAAATGAAGGGACGTCTCTCTGACAATGCTGCAACTACAATGACAAACCCTCCACCAATGCAGGCAATGACAGCAGTTAACAACCGAGGTTCTTCATCATCATCCGAAAATGGAGCCGACAACCAAGAGCGGAGTGGTCTAGAGCTTCAAGCTGTGTAAAAGTTCTGTACAAAAATAGGAATGAAGCACTGAGAGAACATGGTGCTAATCAGCACCATATGCATTGTTCTTTTGATATACATCCAGGAACTAGAGAACAGAGCTATTATAGACTTCGAGGATAACATCAAATCAAATAATAAAAATTTCGTCCAAACCTTATGGAAATTTATGTGGGAATTGAGGATGCTTTCAAAGTAGATGAGTGTCATCATGAAGCTGTAGCCAAAGAATGATAACTATTCATAGCTGCACAAATTGGTACACTTAGAATAAGTGAACGGTTTGTTAACAAGCTTACAATACGAATATTGAGCCCAATGAACCCTTGGCCTGGAGGTTAAAAACTGCGGCCCTAAATACATTATGTCTCAGGTCGAATTTCCCTCCGGCTCCTACCAGTGTATTTACTGGTCTTTGTACCTCATGTGAACCAAAATTCAGCAGGTTTATCCACAGTCTCACCCAAGACAGAATGCAGAGTTTCAGATAGTGATGGTCATTCACAGCAAAAGAAATGCTTCATGCAACTTCGTTGATAGTTCTAGGTCTGGTTCTGAGTCAACGAGACACGAAGAAGGACTGATCCTACTTTTGGTGCAAGGTCTTTATCTACCATTCGTGCACGTACATCCTACAATGACTAAAACAAGCAAAAAGTGAGAGAAGCAAGAGGATGAAATGGGCGTGCATAAACAAGAAAATGTACCAGATTACCTGCAAGTCATTTGAAATATTTCTAGACATTCCCTGAAGTGACATGAGGTAGTCACGAACAACGCATTTGTCTATAACTTCCTCTATCCACCAAGTTCATAAATATAGTGAGGAGAGATCGGCGATACAGCAGAAACGGAAAGAGGGGGGGGGGGGTCAAATGAGATAATAACCATTAGTACTTACATCAATAAAATCACTGGCCAAGATAAGCTTGGACACTCATGGAAATGCTTGATTAGGGACCTAGGGTGTGTCTGCATGTTAAAATCCCAGTTGATTCCAATCATAAAAGCCATCAAAGACACTGAACTGCATTCATGGTTGAGTCTCTTCTATGTTGTATAGGGCTCTAGATACGAAGGCTAAAAAACCCATTGAATCATCTGACTAGGGTGGTTGATAGTTCCATTCAAATCTTCTTTCATGCAGATGGGGAATAATATTTCCCTTTTATTTCCTTTTTTTCAGCTATGAATTGAGAAAATCAAATGACATACATATTACAGTACAAATTAAAATTCAGGACTGAACTTCAATGATTCCAACTCAATTTAAAGCCAACCACCCGGCCCTAATGTTAAAAGCTACATTCAAGGATCAAATGTTCCCCAGAGAGTGCCAATCAGGGATTCAGAAGAGAACCACAGGAATGCAGTTTTGCAGACAACCGAAACATAAAAATTCAAATTTACATAAAACAGAACAAAAAGAGGAAATCACTATCAGAAGGGTTCCATGGTGTAGTGGTTAGCAGTCTGGACTTTGAATCCAGCGACCTGGGTTTGGAATAAAGGCCTTACATGAGCTAATGGTTATATATTTATATTATATGGGAGTCAAACCATTAACCTTTTAGTCGTGGTTAGTTTTCAGTCAACTCACTTCACAAATAGTTTGGCAACCCATTAAATATGAACTTTGGTTTCAGCGGGTTTTAGGAGTGTAGCTTCTGAAAGTGACTGTCTTCCCCTTACGCAAAATCTTAAAATTGGAAGTGGCTTCTTACGCTTGATCATAGATGACATCAAGAGGTCGACCCATAAATTCAAATTTGTTAGTTGTAGCCCTGTAAACAGAGTAAGGAATCGAATTTTCCATACTTGTACTTACCCACAACCTTATGATTCTAATGATAAAATTTCATTGAAGAATAGACCTAAAATAATTTAAAACTCGACCCGATAATATATATTTTTTCTTTAATTTAGTTCAATAAGTCACTACAACCCCCCCTCCCAAGAAAAAAAACCTTTTGTCATTTAAAAAAAAAAACTTAAGCATACTCAACACAGATTCAATTTCACAGTTTCTATTGAAGAATATAGCTAAATTGGTTTAAAACTTGACCCCGATAATATATATTTTTTCTTCAATTTAGTTCAACAAGTCACTGCAACACTCCCAGAGAAAAAAAACCTTTCATCATTTAAAAAAAAGAATTAAGCTATTAGGATTGATAAAAATCAATAGAAAGAGGGAAAAAAGACAAAGGAAGTTAAAAAAAAAAGGAAAGGAGTTTTGTTAACGGAAGCTAGGAATGTTTCAAAACTTAATCTCAGGGGAAGTTTAAGAGTAACGTGTATTTAGGAGTAAGTATTTCTTTGATTGAAAACTTCCATGCACTCCTATAAATATGGTATTATTTGTCTTTGATACCCCACACACAAAAAGGAGCTACGCAATACACCACCGGAGAAAATGCCAAAAGGGAGTTTGGTGAGAGTGGGTGAGTGGAGGGAACAACTGGTAATTAGTTGCGGGCAAACACATCAGGATAGAGGGTGTGAGAAGGGTCTGTTTATAGATGTTGGAAATTAACACTTGTAAACATGGAGAGTTGTTTGTATATTGTCCAGGAATAGTGGAAGTATATTTTTTCTCTGAAAGTCCTCTTGTGTTAGTTTATTTATTTTAGTACGTTCTTGATATTTTTCAGATCTTACATGCTTAAAACCCAACAGTGGTATCAGAGCGAGGTTGCGCTGGAAAGGAGGGTTTGTAAGCAATAGGAGGAAAAAATCGGAGTAAAGGAACGTGGGATGACATTGGTAAAAGGCTCGAGCATTTCGATCGAACCTTTTGATGGCCGTGGTGATTTCACCTTGTGGCAACAACGGGTGAAAAGTTTGCTTACATGAGAAGGGACAATTAGGGCTTTAAGGTGAAGGCTCGCAGGATCGAAAAGATGATGGACGATGAATGTGTGGCACTCAGGGAAAAAGACAAGTTAGAGAAAATGTCAAAGGAGGAGCGGAAAGATTTGAAAGACATGGCAACGAGTAGATTATTGTTGTGTCTTGCAAATAACACTCTTCGGGAAGTTTTTGACTTAACAGACCCGGTAGATATTTGGGACAAATTGGAGAGCCGATATAAGTCAAAATCATTGACAAGTAGGTTATACTTGAAGAAATGATTGTTTGGTCTCCAAACGATGGAAGAAGCGGACTTCAATCAACATCTAGATGAGTTCAACAAAATAACGACGGAGTTTGATTCTCTAGAGGTAAAGATTAAAGAGGAAGACAAAGTTTTGCTTTTGTTGGCTTCACTACCTTCATCTTTTGATAATATCGTGACTATTCTTTTATTTGGAAAAGAGACCTTGAGACTTGATGAGGTGGTTGCCGCCTTGTTGATGAATGAGACTCGGCGGGGCAACAACGAACTCTCAAATGATGGTCAAGTGGCCATGGTTGCAAAAAAGTATGTGAAAAAGGTGCTGTCAACATGGCAAACGGTACACCAAGCCGGATTGCCGGGGTGGGAACAGTACGGATTCACATGTTTGATGAGGTAGTGCGGACAGGAACTGCGCTTAGACATGCGCCAGGTCTAAAAAGAAATCTGATTTTTTGGGGGACTTTGGATGCAAAAGACTACCGGTATTCGTCTCAAGGTGGAGTTTTGAATGTCTCCAAAGGAGCTATGGTAGTCCCAAAAGGAGAAATGTCTAGAGGCTTGTATAGACTTGTTGGGAATGTGCAGACGAATGGAGTTGCAGGGAGAGCTATTACAAGTGACTCAAGCGGAAGATAGGTAGCAAGGAGAAAACAGGTAATGTTTGCTTCTTTGGCTAAAGGTGGTGATGAACTTAGTGGATCGAGCTAGGTGGAGTTGTTGGTACTGATTTTCATCAAGGTAGATATTGTTAGGATTGTTAAAAATCAATAGAAAGAGGGGAAAAAAGACAAAGGATGTTAAAAAAAAAAAGGAAAGGAGTTTCGTTAACGGTAGTTAGGAGTAAATATTTCTTTAGTTGAAAACTTCCATGCACTCCTATAAATAGGGTTATTATTTGTCTTTGAAAACACACACGTAAAAAGAAGCTACATAAGACACCACCGGAGAAAATACCAAGAGGGAGCTTGGTGAGGGTGGGTGAGTGTAGGGAGCAACTGGTAATTAGTTGCGGAAAAACACATTCGGATAGAGGGTGTGGGAAGGGTCTGTTTATAAGTGTTGGAAATTGACACTTGTAATTAGGGAGAGTTGTTTGTATATTATCCAAGAATAGTGAAAATATAATTTTTCTCTCAAAGTCCTCTTGTGTCAGTTTTATTTATTTTAGTACGTTCTTGATATTTTTCAGATCTTACGCGCTTAAAACCCAACATAAGCATACTCAACACTAGACCTGTCAGTTCGGGCCGGTGAGTTAGATACGGGTCGGGTGTATTCGGGTTCTGGTAAAATACGGATCTGGTGTATTTCGGGTTCGGGTAAAATACGGGTGGATGTGTTTCGGTTTTACGGGTTTCAGATCAACCCAACGAGTTTAGAGCGCATTTTCTGTGAGAGTTATTTTTCTTCTTTCAAAATCAAAAAAACTGCATATTTGTTACTCAAAATTGTCAGCATTTAATTAAAACGCATAATAATTGTAATTTATCAAAAGAATATTAAAAATATTCAAACTTTTTATTATAATGTGTGAATATCTTGTGTGGGCGGACAAATAATGAAGTTGCACTTAGTTTTGGGTAGACGACTCGTACATTGAAAGAATGTTAATATCGGGGTCGGCCATTTATTGGGCAACCCGTCTGAAGAATTTTAATGGATTGTAATAGTTTGAGCGCTATTTAATGATTTAATAATTTAATATTTTTATTAACTAACTTACCAATGTCGAATCAGGTAAAACTTTATTAATGGGCTGACTCCAATACGAATTATTTTCCTACCACTAGTATCATAGTTCACAATTAATTAGAATGAAAACCAAACAAAGTTGAATAAAAGAAATCCAAGATATTATCTTGCCGTTGTAACATTAAAAATTCAACAAATTAGTTAATTTAAAAATAAATAGACCTATTTGTTTAACTAAGAAGTACACGATTAATTTGTACCGGTAGAGGTAAGGTTGCCTACAGCTGGATCTCCCCGAACCCCGCGAAAGCGGGACCCACACTGGGAGGTGTTGTTGTTGTTGTTGTGCATCTTTAATGCTTGTCTTCTTTTAAATTAATTTTTTTAAAAGATTAAATAGTTATCTCATGCAATTTTATACCCATTTTTAACGTTTTTCATTGAAAAGTTGCGTACGATATTATTTTCAAAGAATGGAGAGGAAGAATAAGCTTATTGTTATTTAATTTGTAAATAGATACAATCGTTATATAATGTCTTTTTAAACTATTCGATAAAAATGACTAACCATTATTGTTAGGAGAGACAAATTAGAGAAAAATTTAAAACTAAGGATATAATGTTCGATTGAAATGGGCGGGTTCAAGTTCGGATCGGGTTTGATCCGTTGATTTACGGTTTTTTCGGATTCGGTTTATTTCAGATTCGGATCGAGGCAATCGCGTTCAAAACCCAAATTTTCCGGATAGGTTCGAGTTAAATTTTCGGATCGGACCTACTCAACAGAAATTCAATTTGACAGTTTAGGTGAAAGAGTGCGTCCTCATTTGCAGCCGAGAAGTAGGAAAAATTTGAGGTGATTCACGAATCATAATCACGGAACACCCAAAATCAGCGCTTTCCCAAATCCCAACTGCAAAATCTTTTCTTCCTTTTCTCTCACTTTCATTAGCCTTATAACGAATTTTCACCCATTTCCCCTTCTTCATTCTCTCTCCTACTACCTTGCTATCAACAATGGCGAAAGATCCACTCAGAGTTCTCGTCACTGGAGCCGCCGGTAACTCAATTTTCACACACCCTTTACTCTCTATCCTCTGAATTCATCATTTTTCATAGAACTTGTGGAAGTTACGTTGAATTAAGGAATATCATCTGATTGATGCTCAAAATCCTTTTTTTTTTCTTTTTTCTGAGTGATGGGATTCCGTTCTTGTGTACATATGTTATGATGAAGCATGAATTTCTTTTCTTTTGATTGTTCAAAGGCTTCAGTGAATTGTGGGTTTTCTCTGGATATTGATTGAAATGACGATTTCTCGAAGATGTTGAAGTTGATTGGATGTGGAACCCATCTTGAATCAATCATGCCCAGATATCAATCACAATTTTTAACCACAATGTGACATTTGATCTGGTACAACTTAAATGCAATATATAATCGATCATTCAACTGTAGAATTTTAAGTAGTTTTCTTCTTTTCATCAAAATGCATTGCATTGCGCCTACCAAACGTAGCATAAAAGATGATTTTTACGTTATGGGACAAGTAAAGGAAACCTGCTTGTTGCTCCACAAGGTTGGATATACACTCACCGCTTTGGCAAGTAATTCATGTGACTGACTTCCTACGACACGAACTTGACCTAATATAAGCTTTGGGTTACTTGGACTAGAATGTAGATCATGGGGTTCATGAGCATTCCTAGCTTTGAAGATGGAGGAACCCGGTAAGGTAGAATATTTCTCTCCAGACAAAGTCAGGTAGCATAAGGTTGAGGAAGAAGTCATGACTTATGCATTTATATGATATAATCTCTAGGACAATGTCACAAAGACAGCATTGTGGTATGTTCTTAAACAAAGGACTCTTCTTGATCTAAATCTTTGACATCACTAGATTTGTGGGTTCATAGCTTATGTTGGCTCAACCATGTGCTAAGTCACACCTTGAATCATACACCAGGGCCACTTAAGAAAAGTTCCGAGTCTTGGGGAATAGTCAGTTTGATTCACCTAGTTGTATATAGGGGATAAGAAATGTTCAATCGTTAAAAATTCTCTAGGTGATTATCACAGTGTATGTGTCGGGATTCAAGAGTTTGGCCAAATTTTGCCAACTAGTATTGGCTCAAAAGTCGCGCCCTCACCTTTACTTACACACTTCAAATGACTTGAGTTATACTGAGTAAGTTCCGATTTAAATTTTGCAGGCCAAATAGGCTATGCGTTGGTTCCCATGATAGCCAGAGGAGTTATGCTTGGCTGTGATCAGCCCGTGATTCTGCACATGCTCGATATTGAACCAGCCGCTGAAGCCTTGAAAGGTGTCAAAATGGAACTGGATGATGCTGCCTTTCCTCTGCTCAAAGGTACTTTCACTCTTCCAGGGTCTGGGTTTGCAGTTCTAGTGTCTTGGACAGAGAGCATTTGATGATCATAGATATTGATTTTGGGATATCCAGGTGTTGTTGCCACCACTGATGTCACTGAAGCTTGTAAAGGCGTCAATGTAGCTGTAATGGTTGGTGGGTTCCCTAGGAAGGAAGGGATGGAAAGGAAGGATGTCATGTCAAAGAATGTATCCATTTATAAGGCTCAGGCCTCAGCCTTGGAGCAACATGCTGCTAAAAATTGCAAGGTTCCATTCTGTGTTTGGATCTCCCGCTTTGTTTTGATTCATTTATAAATGAAGAATAAGAACAAATCTTAAAATCTGGAAGCAAAGTCACCTTAGTCAAGGCGCCCTTTTGTTTAAGTGACTTCATTGTTCTTGCAGGTTCTGGTGGTTGCAAACCCTGCAAATACAAATGCACTCATTCTTAAAGAATTCGCACCATCTATTCCTGAAAAGAACATTACATGCCTTACTAGGCTCGACCACAACCGAGCCCTTGGTCAGATTGCTGAAAGGCTAAACGCTCATGTTACTGATGTAAAGAACATCATCATTTGGGGAAATCATTCGTCAACTCAATATCCTGATGTAAATCATGCTACTGTTATCAAAAGTGATGGTGAGAAGCCTGTACGTCAACTTGTAGCAGATGACAATTGGTAAACTCCAGTGCCTCTGTATCTACATTATCAGAAAACATTATTCAAGTGCCCAAAGGAAAATCTTGATTTTGCAAAGGACAAGAAATTATAAAGAAATCTTAATGGCTTCAATCATATCCTCTGTTAATTAAGAATTTTCCAGCTCAAAATTGCAAAATTTGGAGCAGAGAGACTTAGCTGCTGCGAAAATTTGTTTGGTAGGAATTTTTGTGATCTGCAAAATTCTGGAAAGACTGAATTAACAAAACTTTTCTTTTTTTTCTTTTGTTCTTCGTTCAGGTTATGACTTATGAGTCAGCCTTTTTAAGCTTGATGTTGACTCAATTATTGTCACTTGATGACATCCCGCAAATATGCCATTTGCATGTTACAGGTTAAATACTGAATTCATCACCACAGTACAACAGAGAGGTGCGGCTATAATCAAAGCACGAAAGCTATCAAGTGCATTATCCGCTGCAAGTGCAGCTTGTGACCATATTCGCGATTGGGTGCTTGGAACCCCTAAGGTGGAATTGAATTTGACCTTGCATTGCTCATTTCTTTCACTCATATCCATGTCTTTTTTACCATATGGCATGATTTTTCTTCCTTCTAGGGGTCGTGGGTTTCCATGGGTGTGTACTCTGATGGTTCATACAATATCAAACCTGGTCTTATCTACTCCTTCCCTGTTACTTGTCAGAATGGAGAATGGTCTATAGTGAAAGGTAAGCTCCCCTGCTCTAATTTGATATGGATCAACTTTTCTTCTCATTTGCTAATACAAATATGTCTCGTACGTACTCTTGTAACTTTTTTTCTCAATGTGTTTGAACTGATGTCTGTGATACATAAATTATGTCATAATCATGTTGGAATGTTGGTCAATTTGAGACGAGTCTAAAAGCATGATTTGCTTTTAAGTGCCGCTGCTTTTTCTAAAAGGATGCTTAAGGTATTTGTTATTTGCTTTTGGACAGAATTTTGTTCTTCAAAAGCATGAAAGTGACCAATGCTTTCGACTTTTCCGACTGTTACACATGACATGTTTTTCGAATAAGTAGTAGACTAGTAGTTCGGCTCAATATCAACTGCTTCGTAGTCTTTTTTATTTTAAACAAAGTTCTGTATTTAATCTGAACCGTTGAACCAAGGACATAACTTGGGAAACTTGTGTTTGCAGATCTCAAGATCGACGAATTTTCAAAGGCAAAAATGGAAGCAACAGAGAAGGAACTCAGTGAGGAGAAAGAACTAGCCTATTCATGTCTCAAATGAGCATCTACAAACTCTAAAACAAATCCCCTTTTCAGAAATTAAATCAACCCAATAATTCGACCATTCGGAGCTTCTTATAATTGTTGTCATATTCAGAATTACACTATCTCCTCCCTTAGTTACCGTCATAGTTTTTTTTTTTTTTTCTTTCCCTAGTGCTGACGCAATATGCATGGAAATTTCACATCTTTTTGTTGCCTATGCTGTGCATGGGATTTTTTAGGTAAAACAGTTCCTTGTCTAGTTGATTGATGACATTTTTCCCATAATTGTCGTCACTCGGAAATTTTTGTTGCCTATGCTATGCTATGCAGAGAAGTTTTGCCAACAACATAAAAACCATTTAGGATATGCACCCCAAAGCATATCGAAGCATAACTTTTGCAAAAATTTCAGAGTGATCAAATAGATCGAGATTGATTTCACTCCTCTCTTTTTTTATGGAAAAATTTTCACGCACGCATACAGTTTAGAGAAAATCAAATCCTGCTCTTTCTTTTAACAATCAGACATTCTACCACTAAGTTCCCACGAAATGAGCTGATAGCACTCCTAGTTATATCTGAACTCCATGCCTGCTTGACGAAGTTGATTGAATGCTGTACTGCACTGCACCTTTGGTGATATGTCGGTTAGTTGCTTGCCAATACAAAAGACGAAGAAAAGGAGGTCATGAATAAGAAAAGCATTGAAGTAAAGTAGATGGGATGTAAAGAATGACTTTAGTGGCGTAACATTGAGAGTAAGTGATGGATGTGATTGAACATAGGTTCATGTTTGTCAGTGTAGACCATGCATGCTTGAGGGTGGGGGTTCAAATTTCAAATCGGTTGGGTTTAAGTCCATCTAATCTATTATAGCTAGCCTTCACACTTTCTGACGATTCGTTGAATTATTAAATTTGAATTGACACGATCTATAATGAAATTCAATTATGCAACGTTGTCTTTTTGGCTGTCACACAGAAGTAGAAAAACTACTATGGGTGGAATTCATACTCAAATTTCGGATGACAATTCATGTAATTAATTGACAGTCTGACGCTTATATAACGAGCTTTTCTTTAATTAGTAACAAAAAAGGTCATTATTGAGTAACTTTGCTTCTCTTTTTTTTTTTGCGTATCATGCATGCCAAATCTAAGTTATCATGAAAATTTCTTATATTTCTAATCCATTAATTGTGTAGCACATCCAATCAGAAATCATGATCAACAAAGGGCTGTAGACAGTGAGACATGAAGACATCCAATCACATCCTAATTAATCTTTATATGTGGAGTCATTATCTCACAGTTGTCCATGTTTTAAACTCAACCTCTTCCTTTTTTTTTTTGTTTGGGTTGGGAGGAGGGATAGTGTATAATTGTTTCTTTTTAGATTGTTTCAATAATGGTATAATGATTATATTGTATAAGGTCATAGACTCATCGTGTGTAGTATGATCCCACTGCAACTCAAGTCTGGGGAATGATGATGATAATTCAACCTAATGAAATCTTATTCAGTCCAAAACAAAGAAAAAAATATACAATATAAGACATATTTAAATATCTAACAGACTAGTAGAATCCGACTCACTGATCATTTTCCGACTATATATTCTACTAACATGTAATTTTTCTCCTTTGTATTTGAATGCCAACCTACCATCTTCAAGTGAAGTGGCGTCCATAGTGCTACTATCTACTACTACACAAAAATCCACATTATTGAGTGGTCCATGGGGGGGTTGGCAAAGTGGTACTTTCCCCTGTCTCAGCATTGGTATCCCACTTTAACTTTGTTTCTGGGTGGTGGAGCAGGGATCCTCTTTCACTTGTGTGTTTTTGTTGATGTGCTTTTAAGGCCATTCATTCTATGTATTTCATTTTCAGCTACCAATGACTCACATTCATTGACTTCCCAGGTTATCAAGCTTATGGCTCCGTTTGAATCTTGGAAAATTTGTTAGAAAAAAAAAAATTTGGGACCTTTGTTCTCGTATTTGGTTTAGAGAAAATAACAAAGAAAAAAAAAATATGTAGAGGAAAATTAGCTGGAAAAATTGTTAGAAACGAGTGATAAAACTTTCCTCATAAAATTGTGAAAAGTTTGGAAAAAGTTATCAAAAGAATTTCTGACATCTTCCAACCTCGCAATGCTTAGATGATATCAATATATATGATTCAAGTAATTCGTCAACATCCAAATTTTTCATCCAAATTCTTATATTTTTTCTTAATCCAAACCAGAGAAGAAAAAACTCACTTTCTTTCGACGTTTTTTTCCTTCAACTTTTCTTTTCACCAAATTTTATAAAGACTAAACGGAACCTATCTGTCTACCAACTTTCGGATTTCAATTGAAAGAACACATCGGAAATTTCTTTCCTCCCAATTAATAGAAAAATATGATGTCGCATTAATTTAAGACTGACTGTAAAAATATTCCCTCATATACATCAAATAATTGTGCTTGAAGTGCAGTCAGAAGTTCAGTGGCACAAGTATTTTGTCACAAAGTCACACTACGGTTCACAAACAATATGCCTCAAAATTTCCCAACATTTGGACTCGTACGAAAACTAGTTTTCAATTACCTTCTTTCGAAAGGGGAGCTATCACTTCATCTGTTAAGATCTTACCATTTCTGAAAACTTTCAAAAATAATCGAAATTTATAAGGAAGATAAACTCAGCCTTCTCAAAAAAATCAAGAAGACTGTTAATAATTTTTAGGGTTATTGGGCCTAAATAATCTCAAGTTTGGGGGTGTTGGACGACATTAATCCCAACTGGAAAATTGCGTCCAATGCACCGCCACCGAGTCGAACTTGGTTGTTGGACGAAGTGGATTGGCCGGAGGCGCACGCGGCACTCGTTTGACCAAAAAGTCAATATTTTGTTGTTTTTAATGACCAAAAAGTGAACAAACGTTTAATAATTACCAGCGTTTAGGAGCATTTACCCTTAGCAAATAGCGTTTAAGAGCAGTTGGGAGCGTTTGAGTTTGGCTAAATGGCAAAACATGAGTTAGTAGAATGCAAGTCTCCCCCTTCTTTTAATTGCTTGTTGACAATTTGTGCAGTTCACTCTACACAAATTGAAGGGCCACATGAATGAGCAGCCTACAGCACAAACAAAAATATGTGATGAAATAATTTGGACAGGTGATCGAAAGACAGAATTGAAATAATAAGTGCGGAAGTGAGGGCCACCAGGCAAAGTACCAAAAAACAACCACTCGACTCGATTTGAAGGTTGTTAGGAAGCCCAGCCCCAGCCCCTGCCCCTGCCCCTGCCCAGCTGTGTTGAAGTTGGAGTTGGAGATAGAGACCATTGACCCTTCACCCTCAGCCAAATTTGTCTGTCTTTCCCCTGCCCTCAACCAATTGCTGGTCCCCCCTCTTCATTAGTAAATGCTCCACATGGGTGGGAACTGTTCAACTAATTAAACCAGCCCCCTACCAACGTACTCTTTTAAAGGTGACTAAAGTAGTAGGTTAATTCGTCTTCATAATTGTTTGACATAATTCAAATCAAATCTAGTTAGATTCAGACTGGTTCTTAATAGTTCAATTCGACTCAATTTGATTTAGAGTAATAGCATGTTTACCGATTAGACTTATTATGGATCAATGCTAATGAGTGTTGATCGATGCTGACGAGAGTTTATCAATACCGATAAGTAAATATGATTAAGTGTTAAGTGCTAAGTGCTAAGTTACTTATAATAAGTTTTAAAGAACTGGTGTAATATATCATCTATATGCTTATTAGCTCTGCTAATTGAATATGCATGCATGTACCGGTATGAATAAGGGGATGGATTAAACTTAGCGAGCTCAATTTAACAACATCAGTAAATTTCACGACATAGACTCAAGCTCAAGAAAAACTGGTCGTCCATGACTACTGTAGTAAGTAGCCCGACTCGGGTGTTTTCAAGTGATCGATGCCTACTCAACTCTTCAAATAGGACCAATTAACCTTGGTTTGGCTAGCGATGTCGACATCACCCGATAGTCGATATTATGTATATTTCAAGTCAAGTAGCTACTTGTCAAGTCTCATTTAGGCAGATGGATCAATGTAATCCGATTCAATTCATGACATCGAATTAAGAATGACTCAACCTAAAAGGACCCACATTGATCCAAGACTAGTCATCAATAGTTACTCATGTTCCCTCGTACAAGAATGGCTTCAGCTATATGCATGTCGTGAATGGTTCACTTTCAATTTTGTGGGGTTTGTAACATTGAAAAAATTCGAGCAAAAATCCAAAATCCAACTTGGACCCGTCTGTACTAAAATCAGTGACAAGTGTTTTGTGAAGATTAAGAATTAATGAATTATCCACCCAAGCCTGGGATTCAGCAACAGCAAAAATTTCCACCCTGCAAATTCTGCACTTTTAAATGACCATTCACTTTTATAAATTATAATTCACTCTCACTTAAAAATATAAATTTAATTTTATTAACGTGTTAGGCGTTAAAACATGTAAGTTTTTCATACAATAAATAATAAGTAATAGGTGTGTTTAATTTGTTTGATTGTTGAATATGTTTGAAAATTATATATTAATGAGTCCCTGAAACTCATAAGAAAGTTTTGAAACTTTGAAATTTGAAAGGGAGTCTCTAAAATTAATCTTAAAGTTAGTAGAAAATACCAGATATTTGTGCATAAACTTGAAATCTCTACCGAGATTTTCGACGTTAATTTGTATATGAGACTTATGAGTTTCACAACTTAAAACATATAGACGATCTTTCAAAATTCGTAAAGAATTATAAACTTTGACGAGAAAGCTTTCAAAATTTGTTCGAGGAAAGATTTTTAGTGCAAGCACGAAAGTTTGTTTCCAAGATTTCTTAAATGATATTCCGTTAGGTAGCTTTGTATTTTTAAAAATCTATTTGGAAAACACGACGAAATATATATACAAGTTCTAATAATAATATTTCTTAGTATACAAATTTATGTAACACATATTTATCGTCAGCCCATACTTCATACCAAATGGATTTCTTAACCATGAAAGGGAATTAATTCACTTGCAAAAGGAAACCACTCTCTTTCCCACAGCTTTCAAGCAACCAACCTTGCAATGGTTCTGCCCCCTTCAGGATTGCCGGATGCCGGTACTTTTAGGCCGGAGCTGGGCATTTTTGGTTATTTCCGACCTCCTTCCTTTCATATTTGGCTTGTATGAGACTTAAACCAAATGTGTAGTGAGCCTTGTCTTGTCCAAGGCTTGTATGAGACTTAAACCAAAAATTGGCTATTCCAAGGCCCTAAGTCTGAACTCTACTTCCAAGCGGATGATCAAAGAAGTTTGGCCCGAAAAACGAGCCAACTCATGATGGCTTCGGAGCCAGCTCGGCTCAACCACACCCTAAGGTGAAACTGACCCGAGCTGAAATCAAATAACTTGGACTCATGTTCAGGGTGCGTGTGTGACTAGAAAAATGGTACTAGTTTGGCATAAAAGTGAAATTAAATTAAATTGAATTAAACCCCACCCCTAAAATCTTCTTCAAACATACTAGTCATTATTGAGCTAAATATCAACCTACACGAAGTTAATTTCAAACTGAAAACAGCATAACTTAATCCCATTCAAATCGATCTCATCAACTTAAACAAGATTAGACCAAAAATCTACCCAATTCATACTTGAACTAGACCAATAATATATTTAAGCATTATACATAGAGTTGGGACCTAAGCCAGTTCAACTCAAGCCCATTTGTACCCACCTCGTGTTGAACTCGACTCAGGCTTGCAGTGAACAGTTTACAAGATGGGTCGATCGGCCTCATTTTGTTTTGCGGTGTGGGGCAGGTTCCAACTTAAGTAAATTTTATTGATATTACATTGTAATTATAACGGTTAACAAGTTTGACCTACAATCCGTCCGGCCCGGTCCGATATGCTAAAATGGATGGTGTGGTCCAATCAATTTCGACCTATCGATCCGCAATTTAATAGGATGGGTTGCCTCGAGTTGGCCAGTGTCCCACCTCTACTAAAAAAATATTTGCTTTAATTTTTAATTTTATTTTTTTTAAAAAGTGAGAGTCAGCGAGTTTGTTAAAGGATCAAAACCTCTTCCCAATAGGGATGGCAATGGGGGGGGTTGAGCCATACCCTCACCCATACTCGTTTCCGAAAATTGTACCCATGCTCGTACCATCGGGTATTAAAAAATAAAACCTATACCCATACCAATCGAGTTTTGCAGGTTTACGGATTTTATCCGGGTTCACGTAAAGAATGAAAATTAATACCCATATGTAACACATATCCAAGTACGATATATGGTGTTTCTCTGTGGCATTTCTCTGTGGCCATACCTGCTTTTCCCAAGCATTTCTCTGTGGCCAAATTGGAACTTTTAGCCTCATGTTAGGGAATGTGTTTGGTCGACCTTCTTGTATTCATTTTTCTTGTACCATTCGAATAAGGGTGTCTACTGTAATCCAGACATCTAGACTTATGTTATTTGCTTTGATCGTTACCGTTCTTAATCTTCTACTGGTGAGTGGAACAAAGCAAATTCGCTTTTTTCACAAGGCCATTTTACCGACCGATCCTATGGATCAAAAGTCACATGATTTGTATCTTACTCTACACTGGTGGTTTTTACTCGATTTGTGCAATGCTGCACTTTGTACATCGAGCTTGTATGGTATGACTGTACAGAGGCATATTGACTATTACCATGTGATTACTAGTATTGGATATTGGCGATCCTGTGTCAATGAATTTATTGCAACTTCCATCTTCTAGCTCATTTTATGCAACACGCACATTTTTTACCCACATATATTGAAATTTCTATGGCACAGTGTTGCTTTCTTTTTCTGGATTGCCACCATATTCTCTTTTCGACTAAGTATTGTTAATAGTCCTTTAGTTTGCTTATGGCAATTCTGCTTTTCGACTAATATGCTACTCTTTTTTCGGACAACATGTCTGCACCCCCAGTTTATAAGGATACTTTTTAGCTTTGGCCATGGGATGAGTAGGGCAATTGTTACCTCTGACCTTATGCTGTATGACATCTTTATTTTCCCGAAAAATTTACTGGGGAGTGGCATTAAGCCTCATCGCCTACTTCCCAAGGCCATCTTATCGACCGCTCCTATGGATGAGATGATACATCATGCACGCTCTCTGCACTTGCACAACTTCAATTATAATTTTTTTTTCATGAAAGTTATTTGTTGGAATGTCCAGGGTGCAAAAAAATATCAAGTGCGACAGGAAATAGCATTTATTAATCATACTATTAAGCCAGACATTTTGTTTCTACTTGAAACGATGGTTAACGAACAGAATACGGAATTAATTATAAGAAATTTGGGATTTTTACAGTACGATACAATACCAACGGTCAATCGGGGGGGAATTTGGTGTCTGTGGAATTCCGTTAATGTCGATCTTAATGTCATCGCAAAAGACAATAGGGCAATCCATTGTCATGTTATCGACAAAGACAGTAGTAAACAATGTCTTTTGACAGCAGTTTATACTCCTGCACAGGAAAGAGATAAAGACATTTTCTAGCATCATCTTAATCAGCTCAGCAACTCCATTACCTTACCTTGGTGTATAATGGGGGATTTTAATGAAATGCTGTGTTCTTTTGATAAAATTGGTGGTGCTCCCTTAACTAGTTCCCGAACACGTGGCCTTAATGATTTTTTGCATTACACTCGAAGTATTGACGCTAATGTCCAAGGGCGGGTGTTCACTTGAAAAAAAATCCTACGCAACCAACTCGTTTATGAAAAACTTGATAGAGTTCTGCTTAAGGAGGACTGTGCGCAACTCGTTTATGAAAAACTTGATAGTAGTTAAGGGTAAAATGCGGGTATAACGTGGATGTTTTTTTTCTTATTATAAAAATAAATACGAATAGATATAAATATAAAGTGAGTAAAAATTTTATCCATATCCATATCTATTTTGTAATACCTACCCAATATCTGTGTAAAACCTATTGGGATTTGGGACTTGATTTACAGAATTTCACACGGTGAAATTTTTATATATTGGGATTTGGGATGCATACATATCCAGAGTAAGAAAAAACGAGAGTAGGCGACAAGAGTGGGGGGCCGAAGAAGTCGCGTCAAGTTGGCTTTGATGTTCGGGCACTAAAAAGCCTGCAACGACGTTGACTACATCGTACGGAGAACTGTCGTCTCTTCCTTCTCTCTCTTTCTTTGTTTATTGTATGTAAGAGTAAGAAAAAGAAAGACTGATACTGAAACATTAAAAAAAAATAAAAACGTGGCCCCCCTTCCTCTGTAAAAGACTTTTCCGGCCGGCTCCACCCATATCTCTCTCTGCACATAAAGATTATGAACGCGTCATCTTCCCGATATGATTCTCTTTCTCTTTCTCTCTGTTTCGCTCTCCAAATCACCAACTCACCATACCCACGCAGACAAGTAGCTCGATCAGTCCTACTCTCTTTGATCTCAGAACAATATCATCACTTGTCACCACCACCTCCCACATCAATATCATCCAATTCATCACACGTACGTAAATACAATATACACCACATTATATTTGAAAGCATGCGATTCGACCCAACTAGACGTTATATAGCTCCAAATCAACAATTATTGCATCACATCCCGAAGTATCTAAAAGACTCAAAATAGCAATTAAATATTATTTAATTTTAATGCAAATAAGACGGAAAGATATACAAATGTTGAATACTATTTAAATTTAGATCATTATTCATAAATTTTACGGAATTATTGGTAGTAGATAGTCCTCTTATATGTCGCTCTTGCTTGATTTCATATTCTTTTCAAAGTTTTTTTTGCCGAATAATAATCTTAAAAATTGACATAGATAAGCTTTCAATTAATCCAAGAAACTAGGAACAACTATTTCTCAAATTCTCTTTGATTAAATAGAATTAAAATTTATAGCTTTGTACTGTATAATTATAAATCTTTACAATTTTACAGCTACTTGCATTTTTTTTAATTTTTTATGATTAATTTCTTACTTTTTCCAATTTTATATTAGTAAAAACATAGTATATTTCTATGAGGCTTTGATCCAATCATATATACCATGTGTTCCCCTTTACCCTGCAATCAATGACCCCTATTTGATTAGTTAGCCTCGTACTAACCTGGGTTTTGTTTATCATTCGAAAGACAATGCGGGGTCGTTTTGTCTAATATCATTGCGTTTCCCTTCAATTAAGGCGTTTTGTTTCCTAGTACGTCAGAAAAAGGCTCTAATTAACCACCTCAGATTTGAGTGATCAAATAACACTTTTCTTCTTGGGTTGTCCACAAAACAGTATTGTGATGGCGGTCCATATATATCATGTCGGTTGCCATAGAGATTATCACACACTTTGTATAGTACCTCCGTTTCAAAAAAAAAAACAAAAAACAGAACATTGCGTTCAATTTTTGAGGTCCAAGTTTATTAATTACGATGGTTAGTTTTATAGTTTATCAAAATATACAGTGGTTTGTTATACAAAATCGCTATTATTAGCTTTCTTCACCATAAGAGTACAATCTAGTAGTTTTTGCTACGACATTAAAAATGTCAAAGAAACAATTTTTAAAAACAAATAAAGTACAAGGCAAATAGGAATGAAGGATATTCAAAAGGTCACAGGTTCGAGCATTGAAATCAGCTACTGACAAAGTCGGATTAGCCTACCTATAATATACCCTTTTGGATGGAGCTCTTCCCCAAACCCTGCATAAACACGGAATACTTGTGTACTGGGCTGTCATTTTTATTAATTAGATAGAGCAATAACATATATATGTGTGTGTGTGTACACAATAAAATAAAACCTTCCACAGTTAGCACATGACATGTGTTAAACTTTTAAAGGTTTGAAAATTTTCTAATCTAATCTCAAACCTAAGTCTAGACTACATAAATTATTTTTCAATTAAAATAATAAAACATAAATTATTTTCACTATTATACATATTAATAATAGAGATACAGATATTAGATATATTATAATGTATTTATGGATCCCATTTATTATAAATACAGATTATTAAGAAATAATAAAATATTTATGAAATCTACGAGGATAATGACGATGACAACGATGACGATGGACTATTATTATTATTATTATTATTATTATTATTATTGTTGTTGTTGTTGTTGTTGTTGTTGTTGTTGTTGTTCTTGTTGTTGTTGTTGTTCTTGTTACACTCACGAGATCTTATCATAAATAGTTTATCTCTTGAATAATAAATAATTAATAAATTATAAACTGTTATACCTAATAAACTTTAAATAAACAATGGGAAATTTGTAATTAGTTTAAGATTACAAATTAATTTTTTTCCTATTCACAAATAATGCTAGGAGGAGGTTTTCCACTTAACTTAAAAAAAATAATTGTACTTCGTGTTTTTTCTACATAGGCTCAAATAATTTTTCACAAAACACATGAATTATGAATAGATTTACTATACCTTTTATGTATAATGATTGAATTCAGAAAACTCAAAAAAATTCCCACCCATCACATGGGTATATACGAAAACAAAATAAAATATTATAATTTTTTGACAAGTCACTCTTACACGACTAATGCTTTTTTAAAAAAAAATTCATTCTTATTATTAGAAGATATTAGAAGATAATTCATTATATTATAACAATGCATTATACAAAAAATCATACAATATATTAGAAAGATTTTAGGTTTATATTATCCAAGTAAATCAATTGTATAAACAATTAATATATAATAAGGATATTTGTTGAGCTTAAAGACTCAAAACTATTCCGCGCATTGCACAGGGAATATATATATATATATATATATATATATATATATATATATATATATATATTTGGTGCAAACGGGGAAAATATATTAGTGGAATACAATTATAGTCTGAGGTGATATCTCATGAGATGTGTGACAAGGATTGACATTAATTAGTTACTAATGACATGTATTAGCCAGGGGATTATCCTTCGATGCATTCCCACTGCAAATGCTCTACACTACTTTCCATTCAGTACGTTCCTATCAGATACGTTCTGCATGACGCTACCGTTAATTATATTTGTCTGATCTAATCAAGGGACATACCTCAAAAGAGCACTATACACAAGATTGAATATTATTACGTATAAGAAGAAACATAAGCAACTATTAACGTGTTCACGTTGATTTAGGATCTCCCTTGTCTGTGTTATTAAGATAGCAAAAATTAGGGGAAAAAGTTGTACCCAAACCTGAAAAATTTATTCCGATCTCGTCCCGTTTGTAGCGGATATTGTATGAAAAATTGGGGAAAAACAAATAGGCATGAGGCTTGTACATTGAAAATAGATATGAGTATGGATACAAGTTCGGATATGGGCATCACCCATACCCACCGTGTACCCGATTTTTTTTTTTGGCTAAAATAAATTTCTGGACAAAGTGTTAGTGTGGTGCGTCAGATCATAGTAATATTTTCTACCCCTGTGGAATGCATATGATAATGTATTAGACATTCTGCCTAGTTGAATTAATTTTGTGAACTTCTTTCGATTAAAAAAAAAAAAAATCAATGTACTGTTGAACATAGCAAAATAAGAAATTGAAAGATTTGGGCGGAATTGCCCATGGAAAACGCTGGGTAGCCAAGTGCGGAGTGGATCTAGTCCTCATCACCGCAGAGGGTTGATTGATTGACGGAGAAGCCAACCTCCTCCAGAAGTAAATGAAAAGAATCCCCATTTTTGCTATCCATTTATTGGAACTATTTCAATCTGCGGTCTATGCTTAATAAACCAAGGTGGTAGAACAAAGTGAACCGGGCGTAACCCCCCCCCCCAATCTTACTGCAATTGCTGGCACGGAGTTAGTCAGGGCTTCTTCCTCGAGTCTTGTCATGATCGAGAAGGAAAGAGGCTAAACCAACCCATGAAGTAAGCATGGGCCCTACCCTTGTAGGTGTCATTTTTGATATCTTTGACCTCTTCAAACTCACTTCCACCTACTTTATTTTAGTATTTGTATATATTAATATTAAATCAAAATCTGCAAAACTCAAAATACCGATGTGTATGACTGTATGAGTATGAGAATAGATTTTGTAAGTCTATTGTATCTCTTGAGCTTAAAGGAAAAGAGAGAAATCAAGAAGATCTCTATTGAGGATATTGAGAGAGAGAATTACATTCCTTCGTATGTATTATACAGCTTGAGGGAGCCTAGCTCCTTTTATAATTCGTTGCAACAAAAAGAAGAAGAAAGGGTGCCACCTCAGCATGAGGCTAACTGACTAAC